>CM056995.1:171552582-172150082 GCA_029891345.1 Dryococelus australis
TGTTGCTCGAGCGCAACACACGTCATGTACCAACTTTTTGTGCACTGACGTCACATTGACACAAAATACTGATGAGAATGTGCCGCAAATTAGGTTAAAAAGCAAAAAGGTCCTCTACTATGTCATTAATTATCATAGGCATGTCTGTTGAAGATGAATTTGTGTGGTTTTTTAGTATAGTTATGTTACATATACAGCATACATTAAAATATGTAAGTATGTATCCACTGTAGGGTAGAGTTGTTTATATGCTTTGTAGTCTCCATATTTAATTTCAACCAATTGCAAAATTAGGCGCACAGTGGTTGGTTCATTAACTTGTGTGTTTAATAACAGAATAATATCACACAAGCTTTCTAGCAACTGCCATGTTTACAAGGGGAAGTCAGGATGATGTTAATGGTGAAAAGCAGGATCTGTAAATAATGCTATTGGCTCCTGTTATGTGTACGGGATCAGAAGGAATCGGAATGTTGGAATTTGATAGATAGGAGAGAGGGGCATGGGAGATTACAAAGTACGCCTTTGTGACATCATACGTATTGTGGAAGGTTTACCATGCAAGGAGCAGAGACGGGCAACACTCCTACCTTATGCAGGCCATAGTTTTCAACAAAATCTCACCTTTGTTTTATTTTCCATATAGCACACCATTGTTGCCAACCTTGAAAAATTAAAATTAGTACAATTTTAAAAATAATTATAACACCTTTTTTTTTTTTGCACAACAGAAGCATTAAGCCAGCCTGTTTTCTTCATGGATACGCGCGTCCTTCTGCAAGTATAAATAATGCACTGCGGATTTTGCTGGTGCGGGACTTCTGGAAGGTCTGGAAGGCATCGGTGTAGCTGTTGAAGAGCTTCTGGTAGGTCGTGAGGATCTGATTGTCTGGAGATAGCCCCAGCACACGAGCAAGCTGCTAGAGTTAGACTGATGTTTCCGGGCAGGGCATAGACATATATCCTGCTGGCACGCCCTCATCTGGGGTGCAGGCAGTAATGTTGTGCGCTAGCGGGCTGAGCCAAGTATCATCTGCTGGTTACCGGCGTTAGGTAGGGGGCGCCATCCCTCGGTACGCCCTAAAACTGGTAGTCTCAGTGGCTCGTTCGCTCTTCGAGGAGGTGAGCGTGATTTCGGACAGCAGGCAAACAATACAATCTGACATGTTTGTTAGCCCCAGCAACAAGGGCTGTATTCTGTAGGCACCCTGGCAGGTATAGTTCATAGTTAAGACTGCCTAGCGTGACGTGATGATGAGACAAAGTCATTTAGTTTTGTCAGAAAAGATGCTCGCGTCAAGAAAATTTTTTATTTTTTATTTTTTTTTTTTAATATAAATTTAAAAGCTCTTTTGGGGATCCCCAAGAATCACGTAAAATCTGTGTATTGTTAAAATCCTAAATCAGGGTTCGTAAAATTGGGGTTGTACTGTGCAGCCTAAATTAATTTTTTTACGACCGTCAATTTTTCATTTTTAAAAACTTGCCATGGTCAACAATGCTCACGCTGTGTGGTAAATTGGTGTTGAATGTATGCTTGTCAGGACATCAGTTTATTCCAAAAATATTATTTTAATCATAATTCTCAGATTTTCTGCAAGAAGCCCTTGAAATTTGACGTAGCACTTGATAAAACTTGGCATCGCTCAATGGTTAAAAATTTGTTTGTAAAAGGATGTGAAGTACATGCTTTTCAGGTATAATTTTATGCAGAAGATGTCGGCCAATTCAGTTAAATTAATTCATATTTTATTCAAGATCATCTTTGTTTTAAACCAGAGTCAATTAAATGCAAACTTTATTGAAAGGTGCATTTCAAACTCAATTGTTAGACTTTTTAGGCACCAGGGTTGGTAACTTTCATTCTGACAAAGGTATCAGTTGAACAAAATCAGTATTGGAAGCAGAGGATCCTTGTAAAATCGGTAGTAGCCTAGTATAGTTGCTTACAATGTTGTCGAAAGTACCTAGCATATTCACATATCAAAATACTTATTTTAGTAAGCAGTGTACTAACCTTAGTGGAAGTCGTGTGGGTTTGACAGTTATGTTGGAAGAAAAGCTGCTCAGTGTTGGAACACAGACTGATTATTGTGAAGATGGCATGTACTCTCGAAGTTGTGAAATCGCTGGTGCTGCTACTGTTTCCGTGATTTGAATTTCTAAGATTCTTTTTACTTTTCCAATTAATCTTCTCTGATGTTCCAGACTCGTTTCATGATTTGTTTTTTTAAGTTAGTTGCAGTTCTGTAAAACACTTTTATATGTTTCCTTATAATATTAGCCTAGTTAGCAGTCTTCATTTGGTCCCCAATCCTGTTCTCCTGTTTTAAAGTAGGAGTATTTAGGTAACTTCAGGAATGTTGTTACTGGGTTGTCTTGTATTTATTACAATCATAGTTGTTTATAATTATTTTAATTTAAAATATTTATTATATTATGAACTGAAATTAAGTTTGTTTACATTTTCATAATTGAAACATGAAATATATAAATAAACCAAAGAACGTTGTGTATCACACTTTTTCCTTCGTTGTAATAATTAATTAAATTCCATAATGTTACAGTTACCTTTTATGTTACATCCATCATAGCTCCTTAACCCCTCATTGGAAAGTTGAGAAGTGTTCTGAAAGTCACAGAAATATGGTGATGATGTAGTCTGAACTTCAGCTCTTATTAGTGCTCTGGGTTGTACCGGCAGTCCATATTTTTTGACTGATACAAGTGTTCATGTGTTGTTGGTAGGATTTACATGTAAGTTATCTTGTATGATTTTAAGGTGTTTTCTGTTTATCGTTTGTATTTTTGTGCAAGTTGGAAGAATATATATATATATATATCTTTTTTTTTTCACTATAATTTTTATATTTCTTGATCCTGTTGTTCATACAATGTTAAGCCACAATTAAACATATTTGCTGCTGGAGCTCAGAGCACCACATGATGGTAACCCGGTGTGCAAGGAATGACTGCTGTGATATGCTGAGGGGAGACGTGGTGAGATATTACCTTTGGTCACCAGTTTGTCTATATCCTGGATAGCTCGGAATAACATGATACTGTTTGATTTTGGGTTGTTAGGGCTGACGACAGTCATGGCTGCGCCTCACACATCTGCATTCTGCATACTTACTTGATTATTACATGCTATTTGTGCCACTGTTGGGGCCATGGCACATGCCCTGTTTTCTTTTAAGGGATACAATTTTTTGTACATGACGCGTGCCCGGTTAGACTGCTAGGCACGATGGTAGAGGATTTTGTCCGCTAGACCAAAAGCGGGGTGGTTTAGATTAGATGGACTGCGAGATGTGAGGGGGGTTGATTAGTACTTACTTACTCCCGCTTCTTGGGTGCCGTGGTCATGGTGGGTTTTACCCAGATGTAGCGAGCTTTGCCCATGCCGAAACAGTAATTCCACAGGTGAGCTTCGTTGGTCCAGAAGTGGATGTTGTCCCAGCTGAATCTTACTTCAGCACCGGTCAACAACCCTTTTACTACAGGGTGGCACGAGGGGTGAATTCGTAGACACACAGATATGAATAATATAGTTACCAGAGCAGTCGATGTTGACTCGTGCCTGAGTTGCGTGGCATGGTCCTGTTCCTCCCGCTTTTCCAGTGTAGGTTGAGGAAGTGCACTCAACTGTCTGGCGGCAAGGAACGCTGCGTTTCGTTCTCTACGTTTTCGGCCGTGCCTATGGTTATAAGGCATCGAGTCTCTGCTCACAGTATACTAGGTACACCCTGACACGAACAAACTAAACAAAATTTACAGTGTCAGTCCAGTTTTGGCTTGCTGACCAGGTTCTGTTAAGTCTCCACTGATCCCCCATGCTATGCAGGCTGATCAGAGACAGGGAGCTGTTTGGGTCACCAATGCCGCCACTGGATGTGCATCCATGCAGGTATGGGTGGCAGGTCTCAAGCTACGAGATATCCCAGCAATAGCAATGCTGTGGGATAAGGCAATAACTTAAGACTGTTGCTCCTTCCTGGGTAAAGGTGTTGCTAGTGGTTGTGGCTCCTCTGTTCCTCTCTGCCGGCACTGGTACAGTGCTGTGGCATTTGGAAAGCAACAGATGGCCATCTAAGGGGTGTGCAAAAAAATATGACGGACCCCTGAAGGGCGCCAGCAGTTGGAGTTAATTCGGTTATTTTAAATTACCCGGTTCTTGTCAAGTGTGTACATAGCAACCTGTATCTAGCAGGCAAACAGACAAATACTCTAAGAAATAAAAGCTGAATGGTAGGAAACAAAAGTATGTTTATTTAAGTCTCAATTAACATGCGACGCATGCTACCTCCGACCAGGCAATTGAGTGCTGAAGGTTACTATGCTGGCCAGGTGTAGGCGACCTGTTTCTAATGGAGAACGGGAAAGAATTAACTAAACGAGAAAATATATAATACTTCCAAACTGTTCTAATAAAGATGTCTTGAGAGAACAAAGTGAATTTAAAACGTGTTGGTAAGCGTGTTCGCTGGTTGTTCGGTTGACTGATCGTCGACGGTGAAGTAGCCACAGGGGGCATACTCAAAGCTTCAAAGTTCTCTGGAGGTTCCAGCACTAAGCAATGCTGTGGGCTGTCGCGAGAGATGAACAAGAATGACTTCCGAGCCCGGCAGCATCCGGACTTATATAGTGGAAGCTTGTAGGCTGCCGGTGCGGGCTGCAGGGATGGCGTGACGTCCTTATGTCCTGGTTGACGTGGGAAAACTCTGGTTAGCATTTCTGCTTTGTGCCTCGACAAGGCAGCTTGTTGGCTCTCATGACTGGGGGGGGGGTTTGCGTATCCTTCAGGTGAAGATAATTCGTTTATAAGTTCCTGTTGCCTGTAGGGTAGGCAATGTGTCACTAACGTCTGTAGCAGTGGAAGTAGGTACTCTTGGCGATGAGTCGTAATTGTAGTTGATTAGTTGTATAAGTGGAATGCGTCATACATTTAGGCCTACCTTTATGCAGCCAAGCACTTACATCAATTTAGGCAATGAGTATACCAGGCCAACACTGTAAAAACTACCTGCATAGTTACATAATTTGAATGGTGATGAACTATGATCCTCGGCATAAGCAACATGACATCCCAGCCGGATCTCTGAACCCAATAAAAACTGTTCCGTAACGTTATACAATAATGGTTGGTACTAGGTTAATATATTCAGAGGTGGTCACACAGAGCAATCTTGACGGGCCAAAACAAGACGGGACAGATTGGTGCTAGTACTCGCAAGCTGCCAATGTTCAATGCTAATTCCTGGTCATGAAAATAAAATTACAGAAACACACACAAATTCTATTTCTACAAAATCCTTTACAGATCCTTCATGATTGACTTGACGCTACTCACTTCCTATGATATACAGAATGACTCATAAGATTCAAGTTACCTCTCAGGCGCAGACTTCTGGCGCATTGGATGTTGTGGGGTTGAAACCTAACATCGGGTTGCCGCATGCCAGCCTTCTGCGCTACCGAGATGCACTCTCTACGGCCGACTTCGCCTCATCTGAGCGCGCCAAGCTCGGGGCGAATCCAAATTCATTGGCCACTGAGACTTGTAACTTCAATATATTATTTCAGTCATGCTTTAATTGGTCAGCCATGTAATTGAACTTCACGTCTGAATTTATATTCTTCCACATCCAAACGAAAAGGAACGTGCCAGAGCAACTCCGACAAAGATATATTATATTTAAATTATACTACACTACCCTGCCTTCTTCCTTCAGCTGACCGCCCAGGGACAGCTCTTCATGTCTGGTAAATCCCACACCTGTACTTACTTACCCTTATCTTAGTCAACTTCCCCTGACTCCGCAGTAACAGGTTGTTGAGTGTTACAAGGGGGCTCAATCCAGGGGGTGTAAATCGCGCATGCTGTGAATAGTGTATTTTCCTTAATTAATTAACTAAGAGTTTTCGTAGGAAATTAATTATTTCTTATTTTATTAATTTTTCCCAGGTTCACCTTTGCCTGTTGATTTTAATTCAGTGTTTTAATATCATTCCTTACTTAGCTTCTAGTGTGTATTCATTAGCCGGGTCTTGCTACTTGTCGTCTTTTTAAACATAATAAAATATTACGTATCAAACTTACGCCCTTGTGCGTTGCCTACTGTAATTTGAATTTTAAATCCTGTATCATTTTTTTGTAATTGCGTATTAATTCAGTATTTGATTTCAGTGTCGTGTATTCATTCAGTGCGCAGTTAATTCTAACTAATTTCACATCTTTATCTGGCAGTGTAGTGTGCTGTATCCCCCAGGAGGCAGGGCCTGACAAAGGACCTAATACCTGAGCATCCAGTGCATCCGCCGCCGATACAAGGCCTAAGGTTTCGTTACTAGGGTTGCCCTTGTTAACAGCATGTCCGCGGGAGTGACTAAAGTTCTCCCTGCCCAGGACTGCTCGTACGCAACCCCTATTGACAACCTTAATTTTATTTGATATTTCACATTACTCAATGCGCAAACAGCACGGTGATACTAGAAGTTGTCAGATGCGACGTGTGAGGCGTGCCTTGTTGCAAAAAGGTATATTAAACCAGATAATTTTTGACTCACATTCTAGTACACTAATCACTTGTGAATCAGCAAATGACACTATTGATTATAATATATTACCCCTTGACCACAAAACCCTGTTAAAATATTTGTTAGGTTGGTGTGAACCAGATGAAGTATCAGACTCCGAGGAAGCCCCCGTTCAACCAACCCTTATACTCAACTTAAGTACTGACACACAGAGCCCCTCTAGCCACTCTACCATTGTGAGACTAAATTCTGGCAGGATACTTTGGGTTTGACACCCGAGAACAGAATTACTCCCCAACTCCTGCACCATAATGTTGACTTCCGGAAGGACGATCAGGGTTCGAATCCCTCCCAAGGTAGTTCACCGCACGCAGCCGGAACCATCCGTAGCCAACTTCATCCCCACTCGCCAACCAACTAGGTTGCGGTGGATCAATCCTGTTATTGTAAGCCAGATCGCTTACCCCCACGATCACTCGTAGCTCGTCACCAATTGAGCTCATTCACCCTTATTGGGACAGCTGGCATCCTGATTATTGACGTGTCTTGTACGAAAAGTAAGTCTGCCCGGAAGGGATAGCTTAACACTCCAAATTACTCTGGGGTTTGACTCGCCTCCACCTCATAAGGTCCGAGAGGGCAGTCACCGCCCTAACCACACACTTATTACCAAAGGGGAGTACGCATCAAGTGGTGCCCAACATAAGGCCAAACAGCTTCATGTAGTTCAGCCTTGGGAGTTGGACCTGGCCAGTCCAAACACCCCCCCTCCCTCCTCTTTGTTTAGTCACCCTCGTTGGTTGTTTTTGACTACGCAAGTGGTGCCATAAACTCCATATATCTAAGACTTGGGAATTTGACCAAGCCAGACACCCCCTCCCTCCTTGGTGTGTTACACATGAAGCGCGCATCTGTTGTCGCTCTCCGCAGGGGAGATAAGTTTCATTTTTCCACGACTTCGGGGAGTCATAGTAAAAACCCAGAGGTGCCCAGTTGTAGTATTCCAAGATGTCGGACACCAAAGCAAGTCCAACAGTTGCACACTGTGTAGTAATCAATTCAAATATGGCCGGGACAAACAACAGGCCTTGCTCCCTCCTTGCATGCACATGCGCTGGTTTGTACCTCGTTATGAACATCATAATTAATTCCATTACTCGTGTATAGGCTGAAATGATATGCCCAGATACACAGACGGTCTGGAATACCACTGCGAATTGTGCAGACAAGCCGAAGTCAGGATCTTTCAGTGGCCCGAATGTACCGGATAGGTTAGATACACTGTCCATTGTGACGTTTGCTGCAGGAGACTAACTTGTATACCACTTAAACTCCACTCGCAGATTAAGCTCGCCGATTCCCGGGCTACCCTGCGAACTTTCCCTCTCCGAGTGAGTTTAGAGGGAAGGCATGCTCTAACCCAAGGAAATTTCTTGCGGAATGCGAATATGAATTGAGTGAACATTGCATTCTCAGTAAACAGTGGGTGACTGGAGTTCACCGCAACCTCTTACGTCCCGCCCGTCAGTGGTGGGACAAATACGGTGAATTTATAGAGGGGCTAGCCTCAATTTAAGGCGCAGTTAACATCCCACATGCAAAAGCACTGGGAAGCGGTCGAACTGTTCTTACGGCATAAGGAACGCCTGCATAGACATATTTATTCCGAACAAGCTGAAGTACAGTGGGTATCCTGTATAACACGCACCCTTTTACCCACATTGAGGAATTTATTCGTTACCTCTCGGCAACACAAGGTGCAGGAACTTGTAGAAAGAGTGCGAGAGATAGAGATGACTGAAAGCCTTTTCCCCAGAAGGGACCATCTGGCACGCTCCCATGTCAATGGCCCGACCTTCCGCAGGATGAGACACAACCCTGCCGGCCGCCGCTACCACTATGCCACGTTGCTGGCACTGCCTGGGGCGGCATTATAACGTAGATTGCCCGAGGTGGCAACCACGGGAGACACGTAGCTCCTTTCGTAGTAACCACAATGCAGGGGAAAACCACAATGGGAGGCCTCTCATTCTATGTCTTATTTACATGCACCCCGGTCCACGTTAAGCGAGGAACCCAGAATCATCAGTGCCACGGCCTGAGCATTACCGCAGGGGATGCAAGGCCCGGCAAGCTCCAGAAAGGAGAATCCCTCCCCTCCTCCGAGTGCCTGAAGGCCATGCCCCGCCTCCGCCTACCCTCATCTCTTCCTCCTTTTGATGGAGCTGTCAAGGTCGGCACTCCTATGGAGCTTGCCTGGCCCGGCAGGAGAGGGAAAAAGGGAAACCAGACACCCAGGCGCTGAGCGCATTATCGCGTCCCAGCCCTTCTCACACGCCGGCCTGGCCAAACGAAGCCGCGGTCTGTCCACCCATTTTAAGCACCGCACATGCCTCCTCAGACGAGCCCCGTTTGAAAGTACAATTAGAGAATACTACGGTCACGGCCATCTTTGATTCAGCCGCCGGCCACAATTTTATTAATGAGGCATTACTCATGCGGTGCTAAATGGCCAGAGTCACCCCTACAAATCTAAGGGCCACAGTGGCCTATAACAAGGCCCGCCTAGGCTTATCGGGGATATTTCCCTTTACCTATGGGTACACGACCGCAAACTTAGAGTCCCCTTTCTAGTGGCGTACTACCTGGGAGAACGCATGATATTAGGATTGCCCTGGCTGTGGGCATCTCCGAACCACCCTAGGTGTCAGACGAACATGGTAGTTAATTAGGAAGGTGAGTTAGTTCAGGCTACCCCTCCCCTTGTCACAGTCCGGCTGTTATGAATCCAGACTGACCCAGCACCAGTTCCCCACCTAGCGAGGACTCTTTAACACCCACCCAGGCCCGACGTGCTAGGCGCCTTTGGGCTCGACGACGACGTAATACATCTCCTCGCCCCCGGAAGATGACCACGACATCAGACCTCCAAAATAATTTGTAGACTATTGGGAGAAGTTAAGAAATTCTCCACCAGAGGCGGAACCCCCTGCAAGACCGCGTAACGCGAGCCGAATGTAAGCCTTCAGTTTAAATATCGGAGGGCATCACCACGTGTCCGACCCATACCTCCATGGCTTGATCCCGTTGATCGACTCGGATTTGAGAGCCGAACCGATAGGATGGCAATGCAAGGGATATTCCCCGTTCCACTTCCATTACGAAACCTGAGGTTAGGCCACATAACCCTCTCGTCCCCATTCTTGCGCCTCCTCTGGTGGTTGAAAGCCAGAACTTACCCGAGACCACGACAGCACGTGTTGCGTGTGTCTCCCCGGCCTTCCTTTCTGCAACTAAGGAAGTGCCCTTGCCGGACTACGACCTACTAGACGTGGCAGCATTTCCACTCCTGCCAGGATCGGTCCCGGCCATGCCTACCCCTGAGTCGGCGGAGAATATTCAGGTTGGGGACTGTAGGATACAACCCCTGCTATCATACCCTTCCTTCCCCTTCTCCGGCAAGAATGGAATAAGTGGACGAGCTAAAGGTGAAGAGCCAACCCGGTCCTCGTCACCATCTACGGACCCGCTGGTCAATGTGGCAACCAGCCCCTTCAGATCATCGGTACCAGCTGGAGAGCTAAAGAGTGAAGCTGTATTGCCCTATGAGAGAAAGAGCGTGAAAAAGCGAAAGTAGGGAGTGCGAGTTGCCAGTCGCCCGTGAGCGATTCGGCCACCAGAAGTAAAACTCCACCGTCGGGAGACGCTACCGCAAATGCAGTGCGAGTACGTTTCTCTCGTGCTGTGGCAGCCCAACTCCGAGAAGCCGATGTCACATGGTCAGGTAGAGATACCCGTGACTCTTGCAGATAGATCACGAACCAAGCGAGCCCAGCAGTCGGATGACAACAGCAGGAGCCCGGACCCAGGACACTGGCCCCATGCTGCAGTCCATCATCATGCCCACGTCACGAGTGACCCCTCTATGCACCAGGCGCACATGTCACGTGCCTGGGCGCTAACAAGAAACGCCATGGCAGGCGCCTACATCATTTTGCTGCTTTGTCGCTTCTGCCTCAGAGCCACAGAAATGAAAATGACATCCTACGCATAGGCATGCCAAACATCAGCGCCCACCACAGCCACCAACGTTTTGTACAGCTTGGACAGTGTGAGTACCTGGCAGCAGCCAGTAACAGACTAGCGTCCCTGTACACATGTTATTCTCTGTAGTTAGCTAATTTAGTAGGGCAGTGATAGCGTTTGGATGCCAGAACCCTAAGGTGAATACGCCTATGATGGCGACTAAGCTAGATTAGTAGGGTCTGCCAGGTGAGTGTCTCATAACCCAAAATCTTAGCCTGACATAGTAGGAAGTGTTTTAAGAAAAGCGCTACTTCAGTCTCAAAAGAGAAACTTTGAGTACCTCTGTAATTGTTATGTGAAATGTCTTTTTGCAAGGTTGAGAATTCTAAATAAATACATTGAGAGGAACAGAGGCCAGACAGAAAATAAAAGGTGACTCAATTAAAATAATTAACCTCCTAGTAATGTGGACACGTAAAGTAACAGTAAAGAAAAAGAACTACTTTTTATCAAAATTGAATTGGTCCCTAGCGTGCTAGAATAAATAGTTTTCTGGAGGTAAACATTAACGTAACTTAAAACCCCAAAAGCAGACTGGAAAGTTTATGTCCGCAGATTCCCGGAAAATCCAGCACGTGCTCACGTAAAGTCAGCATTTGGTAAATAAAATAAAATTTATATTTTTTTTGTGTTGAAATCTTGTATGAAACTATTAACGTAACGCCCATAAGTTCTGTGAGCACTATTAGGATGTGTGAGCACGTAACCGAAGCCTATCAGCAGACCCGTAAACCTAACCTTGAAAACCATCATCGCCATTCCTTGCAATGCGTCTGGGCGGCATTGAATAACGAAACTCTCTGTAGTTTGATTCAGAGCGTGAGGCGGAAACTCACTGAGAGCACACAGTAACCATCACCCAGGAAATTCACAATCTTTTAAAACTTATAATTTAAGTGTGTGTCAATCATAAGAAACGCTCTTGTAAATTTATGTCATGTTTATTGTAGAGGAGGATCACCTCACGTATACTCCCATTGAGATGCACTACTTATTTTCTTGTTACCCAAAGTAAAATTTATTTTCTTTCACATATGTGAAACTTCAATGTATGTAACAAGAACCCCGTAAAGCACAGGTAGGAAGTATGTACTGTGACTGAAAATTGTATATATCTTTTATTGTAAGTAGCGTAATTTTTCCAGAACGGAAAACCCTAAAAAGTAATAAAAGAGTGTTGTTTTCTAGCGTGATTCCTGTAAGTTGACAGAATGTGTGAAGGAAGGAGTGAAAACAAGATGAGAACGAAAACTCATCTGGTGGGTGTGCACAGCCGCCAGACAGGCTCATGAAAGCGTATATACTCGAGCGAGGCAGATACCCCCACTCCCTAACCAACGAGACAATTTATTCTCATCCCCTCTAGCCAGAGAAGATGCGTATGTACACTACTAGGCGTAAGCGAACCTGGAAGTACAAATTGTAAATATTAAGAAAGGGAACTCACACTAACCATGTGTAAATAGTATGCTTAGGTCAAATTACTGACAAATCCAACTGTAACCTAGGAAGTTAGAATGAGTGTGTACTTCAAATTAATATGAAAATGTTTAGTCTGTAGAAAATTATATATTCCCGCTATAACCCAAGTAAGGGAAAGTAACAATTCATGTTTGATTTTGAAGCAATTTTTCCATTTATTCGTAAGTTAAAATAATTCTTTTGGTGTGAGAAGTAGACTCACGTTTTGAGCATGTATGTTCCTCAATCTCAATCCCTGCTGGAAAAGTAACTTTCATTACTCAGTTACTGAGTCACAGTTGTTTATAGTCAATGGTGCAAAGTAGCATTTAAAACTACAGTTACGCAAAAGCAGTTTTGCAGCTGTCAACTGCAGTATTAAAGTTGGACAACAGTAACTCTATAGTTGACAACTGTTAAACTACAGATGGAGACAGTAATATTAGTGCTGCTGACTGTGAAACTGCAGTTGAGTGACTAGTCTTTCATCTGTCAACTGCAGAAATACAGTTGGAATAACTACAGTATTGTTGTTACCAACTGTCAAATCACAGTTGGGTGACTGTAGTCTTACAGTTGTTGCACAGTTGATAATTTCAGTAGGTCAGTTATGTAACTGCTGTTTTTTAGCCAACACCCACTGTTTGACAGTTGCCTTGTGGACTGCAAGTCTACAGTCAGGAGCTCCAGAATTGTAGTTAAACAACTGTTCTTTCACAGTCAATAGCCATAAAATTGTTATTACCTGTGGCCATCCAGTTCAGTTCTGATGATACCATTAGGTAGCAGTAATTTCATAGTTAACAGCCACAATCTTTCAGTTATATGACAGTGAAACTAAAGTTGCCCACTCTGGAATTGCAGCATAACTGCAAAAGGGTTGTCATTTCTTGCCTGTTACATTGTCAGCAGGGATGAAAGCCTAGAAGTGCTTAACCAAGTAATTATGGCTGAGCGCCATCAATTACCAAATTCCTGTACACTCAACGCGATTGAGGTACAAAGTGTTACGTGTACGGAGGCACGAGCCTACCGCCTACAACGCCACTGCCAAGAGCAGATGTACATAACCTCCCGCTACACTAAGGGAAAACATTACTTGTGTTTTGTGTAAAAAAGTACGTTAGTACATCTGTAACCTTAAGAAAATTCAGACCCCTGCTGTTTCCTTGGCCCAAGGAAATAGCAAGACTGAATCCCACAAACCTAAAATTGGTTTGAGCATATGTAAACAATGCAAAAGCCAACAAAAATTGTTTTTCAAATAGGTTTGGAATATCATTAACTTAACTAAGTTCAGAACACATGAAGTATTATTTTATTTAGTTTCTGTTCTTACTTTTCTTTGATATTAAAACTTAATTTGATATGTAAAAAATATATAATTTAAACCTATTCTCAGAAAACATTACGATGACACATAACCTTCAAAGACCTACCGTTTCTTTAAAAATACTACAATTTCTGAGTAAAAATTCTATCATAATACATGTTACTCAAAATATTCTCCCCTTACTGGAAGTTAGATACACATGTGGAGAAGTTTATATAAACTTACAAGTCCATTTAAATTTTTAAAAACATCGTAAAAAGGGCATTTTAAAAGCGTAATGCCTCTATACTTATCAAAAAATTATCCACCAGGGATAACCGAATATACATTAAATTTTTAGTACACAGAATTCAATGGCCATATAGGTCCAATGCCAAACACATGTTTTAATAGGCTTTCCATGATTAAATTATCTAAAACTTGCATTAGGCCTTGCATGACAAAATGTGTTCAAACTTGCATTCACCTAACCTATAGTTTAATAGGCCTTGCATGGCAAAATTCTCTAAAAACTTCCATTAAATTAACCAGTAGTTTTATAGGCCTTGCATGATAAAATTCAGTAAAACTTTCACAAAATTTCCAAGAGAATTTCTTTCATGATCAACAACAAATTTAAGAAATATGGCAATAAAACAAACCTAATAAATGTCTTACAACTCCAGGGGACTTGACTCGCCTGCCATCAAAATACAATATTAACAAATTTAAAGTTCCATTCCTCTTCTCTTGTCCAACGACCAAAGCAACTGTTTTGCAAATAGAAGCCTTAACCTGAGGAGAGAAATATAAATTCCCTTTCTTAGTAGAGAGTCATCAGAAATATTATCTGCAAGAACCAATGATCGTAATAGCCCATGTTAGGGCATCTAGCCTTTCGTCAGTGACGCCATAACTGTTATGATGAGTGAACAACCTCTCCCCCCCCCCCCCCCAAAAAAAAAAAAGACTGAAATCTTCTGACCCCGAACGAGCAAAAAGACAAGGCATGTATACTATTACAGTGCAATTATTACCTGGAGGGGTGAATCAATTCCAAACCCCAATAAGAATCAACTATACGGAAACTACAGGCGCCATAATAACATTTGTCGATCCAAGAGCAGGTCGTACGATGTTCTTACACAAAAGCCAAGGAGTAATTTAATTTTCACTGCTATGACGGGCCACAACCACAACAGCAAGCAGGACAGAGGTAGACAACATGTTCGTTTATAATTAGAATATCCAATTAGTCCAAACTTCGTTCTCACTTTCAACAAGCATTTTCACGTGTGTATAACAAAAGCAGACATTGTCTCTTTGAATCATCGAATAGGGGGCATGCCCGAGTTCATGCCTCCATTGTGCGTCTTCGTTCTCACGACGTGATGAGTTCCGGTTTCATTCCAGAATGATAGCTGCTTAGAGAACCTCCTCCATATTGCTGTTTAGGAAAGGTATGGGGCAGCTCCATACTCCGGTCATTTCAGCAATGATTTCCAGTGCCTACCGATCTGGTAGTTGCTGGTGGAATCGCTTGATCAAATGTGACTTTTATGTGATGAACGTTGGTAGTAGTTCACCAGGCTGTTATTCCTGCCAGGGTAACTTGCTTTGCGCAGTAGGGATGTAAACACACTTCCGTATCGGCACTGAAAAGCTTGCACAAATTCCTCCCACTGTATGCCATAGTGGTTGACAGCGCCTCACCTCTTCCCGGCTTCTTCTTGCAATTGGCCGCCGATGCAACATGCCCACTCGTCTTCATCCACCCCGTAGTGTTTCAGAAGTGACGTAAACTCCTTTAAGAAAGCCCTAGGGTCTTTGCTTGCCATGCCAGTAAATGTCGGTAAGTGTTGAAATCGTGTCGGAGTTCGGTTCAGGTTACTGGTGGTGTCTGGGCTGCTTCTGTCTTGTTTTGCTTCTCGTTGCAGTTCCCTCTCTGGTTGCCAGCTGGACGAAGGTTGCGGTCTATAGCTATTGGTGGGAAAAGATGTTCGAGGTGTCGGTGCCGGAAAAGACGTGGGATATATGCTGGGTTTTTCTGTGGAAATACCAGTGTGTGTGGGTACGTGGGAAATTTCGGTATGTAAGGTGTCATAGGTGGGAGTGGTAGAGGTAACAGGGGTAGGGTTGGCAGTGGTTGCGAGCACTGGCTAGCCAGTGCCAGATTATTGGAAGCTGTCACTGGGGTCCTGCTCGCAGGTGGTGTGTGGTTGCATGACATCTTCGACCTTGCAGTGTACTTCCTCGGCTTGCGCTTCCTTTCCATCTGTTCCTTCACTGTCGGCATGACATACCGTGTTTACCGTAGTGATGCAATCTCCGTCTGTTTGCATTGATTGCATATTGTTTCCCGTGCTGTCTTCTGTTTGGCACACTGGCTCACCGGGCTGGTTACCTGTGAGTAAGACTTTTGAAATGTTTGTGATCACTGTCGTTTTCAACTGTCAAATGTACTCATCGTAAATAAACCGCAATCTGGTTGCGGTGTGTAACTTCGTGGGACTCATGCATTCTTGGTACACGTGAATATGGCCACATACACACTTACTCTGTGTGGTTCCCAATCCAGTGCTCAACAATCTTCCGCACAAATGTAACTGAGGTGAGTTTTGGATTTCGTTGATACTGTCCTAATGTTCTGTCTGTTGCTCTTCTCCGCAGTTGCTCGCCGGGCTGGTCTTTCAATCGCACTTGCCAAATCGGGTCTCCATTTCGTATCTGTCTACCATGTCCAGTGGTTTTTGATGCAGACACAGTGGTGCTGACTCACGGTGCGGCAGTATCGTGGAAGAATCGTGGGAGCATGGCAGCCCTGCATGACATGGATAGTGGTCAACGGACGGAGAGCTCTCAGCTGTTCCACTCTGTGCACGGCGGAGAGCGTGGGGGGAGGAGCGGCCAGATGTTCCTCCCTCTTCTCATTTCTTCTCCCTCCTCGCGGCGTGGCTCAGCACGATGCAGGCGGAGGGGTGAATTGGCGTGCTCGACTCGCCCTGTCCTTTGTCCCGCGGCTGTGACCTCACGTCGCTGTCCCAAGATTGCGGCTTCTCGACACTACCCCCTTGCGCTGAAGTAATGGCGACACTAAGCTGTTTTGGCGCGCTTTCCTTACCAGCCATGTGCATCCTCCCAGGCATCATTGGCGTCTAGAAGGTGTCCCGATGCTGCCACGTGTCGTGCAGGTCACCTGGTTGATCACATGAACCCCCTCATTGTGGGTAAATCCAGGGAAAATGTAGGGAAACTTGTGGGGAAAAGTTTAGAAAAATGGTTTTGGTGTGGGAAAGTTGTAGGAAATTTTGTGCAGATTTTAATATTAGGATTTGCACCAAAATTGGGCGAGCGACACTTGATGTTATTCAAGGTGCCTGAGGCTGGCAACTAGTGCCAAGGTGTTCATCAATAAGGATATTGGTTAGGTGAGGAGCGGTGAATATAGTTTTAGAATCTCGGTGGAGATAATTACCCAGAGCGCCAGATATTGTTGGATTGACAGTATCGTGAAGTCGGAGAGTAGCTGTGGACTCGTTCCTCAGGATCGTTCGGCCGACGACCATGGCAAATCCTCCAAGTGCAGTTGTATTCTTCTCGTCGAATAAAATTAATACTAACTGAATAACTCTCTTACTTGTTGTGTTGTGGGATATCTGGGCTCCCCACACGCCCATACGAAGCACTGTTTCGTATTACGCCGACTCAAGACCATTTCAGACATAATTCCAGAGTAAGTTACACTTCGAGAAAATTGACGGGAGAAGGCTGGGGCGAACTGGAAATAAACCACACATGGTAACTCGTCACTGCTGCGATTTATGTAGTAGCATGATTACATTCCTGTCGGGAAAAGCTTACATTTGGTGCTGCTTATGAACCCGTCAGCTCGGGTAAAGCTGTGCAAAAGACACATGGTCACATGAAATAACTTAAGTATAATTTGAGCCTACCTAGGCAATGCAAGCACTGGGTAGGTGTGAGGGGCGGTGGAGTATCGTGCAGCTGAAGTATGAAAATGTTCTGGTATGCTAAAATAACTATTGCTGTGAAATGATTAGTCCAACATGCTGATGGCTGCCCGAGCGCGCGAAACATGAGCCCCGATGGTGACGCAGCACACCTCTCGCAAAGACGAACGAATACTGACTTTTTCCGCGCGGCGTGCCGGCCGGTTTGGCGGGCTGGCACCCCATGCTTCACTACTGCCTTGCACACATAATTTGCAAATCGGACACTTATCCTGCGTGCCGGTTTTTACATATTGATCTTAAAATTAACACTGTAAATACTATTGAATGAATCAAAACATTGCACTGCATTGATGTGAAGATGAAAGATACGTCAATGAACATTACAGAACATTACAAAAGGTCACTTTGAAAACACTGAGGGCTTTAGGGCTGTGAAGGCGTCTATTAGTTGGGTTCCCTTGCATGATGTTACCTTGCCCTTTTATTACAAAAATTAAATAACAGAAAATTCACAGGGTCAATTTTCGGATTCCTGCGCCGCGCACACGTGGTCGCCCTCACTCTGCTCTGCACGTGCATCTTTCCTTGCCACACTGCACTGCATTTGCGCTCGTAGAGTGCGCACACATACTGCGTTATGGAATCTGGGCGGCGTGCAAACTGGCTAAGGAGAAGGGGTCATCGTGGGCACATGAGATACATATATGGAAAAGTGTATATAAACTTACAAGCCCATTTTAATTATTGAAAACATTGTATTCTTCATTCATGAAATCCTGGTTTCTTCTTGGAAAAGAGTTGCTTCAAAATTTCGTCCTTGATCAGAATGAAGCTGAAGTGTCACTCCAAACCTGGAGAAAACATGCTCTATAAATACATCAGTTACCATGCCACCCTCTTGGTTTGGCACTGGTATGACCACAGGCCACTTCGTGAAATAGTTTTGTGCTACCAGAAGGTAAGGGTACGAGAATCTACACAGCCATTATATCAAATGGGGCCCAATATTGTATTTATAATGGGGGCCTCGTCCCTTAACTCTTGGACCCTTCCTCATGGTACAGACATCAACACAAAGTTTCTGGTGGAACTGGTGCTGGTCTCTCCAAACCTCCCCTCTAGGTGGCCAATACCTATAAAAAGATTATATCTAGAGCACTGCTTTCTAACTTTATAATAACCTCTTCCCAAGCAAAACAAAAGCTTAATTGGCTCTTTTTGTTATTTGGGATCCACTGGGAACTTTGCAATTTTGAAACCATCATGCTCTCAGAATATATATTTAGCTAACTACTCTATTCTACTCACACACACACAACAAAATATCGCATCCGCACTTGTCCTTTCACGGGTAAAATAAGCATGATGGTGCCCCATTATCTGTTAACGCAGCCCAGTGCCCTCGAGTGCATACGGGACTTAGATTCGGGGGATCACCAGTATTCCAGAATCAATCCCCTCCTCCTTGCCCCCCCCCCCCTCTCCGAATGCAAAGGGCGAGTCATGCCACACGGCAGACAATCGTTTCTTTCTCATTCACACACACACTCAATCAATTTATTCTTCTGTTGATCGCTTCTGGTCCTGTTCATCCTCCTGGATGCTTCTGCTTTCATTTTCCTTTCATTTTATTTATTTTTTCTTGTTCTGGTTCCATTGCCTTGGTTGTTATCTGGTTAACTACCTGGAGGAGGCTAGTCTTTCCAGGTAACAGACATATTCAGGGTTTGTCACATCCGTGTATGTTGGGGGAGGGGAATGCGCTTTTCCAATTTGTGAGTTTCCTTTTCCCCTTTTTGCATTCTTCCATCATCTTGCCAGGTAGCAGCCGGGAGGGGGTCTAGGGACCTCTTTTCGATCCCCATCCCCCTGCGGATTCCTGTCTTGTTTCTGGTTCCCACTATTGGGGAACTACTGTTATCTTTGGATGGTGTTGTATGATACCATCTGGAATTGAAGGACGAGTAACTGACTACAGTGTACCCTGTGAAGGGCTTACTATAGTCAAAAGTACACCTCCCATGTGTAAGACAGCATCATTAAAATTTTCTGTTTAGAACCTCTCTCCACGATACCAGTGGTACTCCTTAAGCAGGCTCAGGAATGCTATACTTTCTGTGGGTAGACCCACCTGGGCGACGATGAGTCGATCCACAGCTTCCATACGGGAAAAAGTATCCTTTCTCCCTCCACCCTCCTGGCTACTAATGCCAGGGCCACCATCAAGACATTTTGCTCTTTTATTCTTAACAGAAGTACTCCACGTATGATTTAATCATATATCCAGAAAAATTCATCAGTGTGTGCTCCAATAGGCCATGTCTGCACACAGGCATCCATCATATTATTCTCATTCGGCCAGTCAATTGTAAAAATCTTCTCAGATGAAGGAGCTGCTTCGTTCCTCCTTACCAGTAGTTTATTAAGGAAAACATCCCTGTAAACTTCAGTTTCGCTTAGGGATAGCCATAGTTTCTCTATGGCTCAGTCCATCACACAGACAGTTCTCCATTTGCTGTCTCTGATAAGTTTGCTCATGGTCCTTATATATGCTGTGCATTCCCTGGAGAAAACCATTGGATTCCAGGAGCATAACCACCCATTATCGGTCGGTCCTGTTTCTTCTGTGGGAGTCTCCTTCTCCAAGTCAACAACTCTAGTTATCGACCTGGATTTGGGCAACTAATTTCTCTTTTCCAAGATCTTTCTTTCTCTGTAAGGTTTTGGATGGTTTTGGACTACCTCTATACCCCGTACATCTCCCTTTGCTGTCTTTGCTCGAGTGTACACTAGAAAAATGGGATCTCGGTTGTCTCCAATTCTAGTTGAACGAGGTGTGAGAAGGCTCCCATCACACTCATACAGAACCAACACTTTTGGGAATATGTGTTCAGCCATCTTGACTGTTCACATCTCTCTGAATGTCCGCGAAATCCTCATTCAAACTGTGGCTCAGCTATCAAATGTCAAAATCTTCACGGTGCTTGCCTATCGCTGTTAGGTACCTTAGTACCTCGGCTGCCATAGTTTTGTCTCTGAGCATAGCCTGGAGTTTAAAGGTCCATGTTTTCCCTCGGATTCTATTCTTAGGTCTTCCACCTTTGGGCATTGGGCATTTTACTGCATGGGTGGAATTATCAGGTATCCCACACACCACACAGTCGGGTTGGTCTACCAGTCCTAGAGATGACAGCTTAGATTTGAAATTTCCATGTCCAGTCAAGAATTGCGCAGATTAGTGACCTATTACAAGCCACCCTGTGTGCAGTCTCTCCCGGACATCTGGAAATATCTCATGTTATCTTGCCTTTTTCTGAGTTGCCCCATCTGGATTGCCACACTGTTAGTGTGGCTTCCGTGATATCTCTTAGATTTTCTGGGCGAATTCCTTACACCCACTTCCACCTAGCTATTTCTCCCTTTTCTTTTGCTAACAGGTGACGAAAGAATTCTCTTGCCAACACCTATAAGGCATCGTTCGAAGTTGTTCTAGAGTACTTGATAACCCCCAATAGTGCAGTTCTCTGGGCACTAATTATTTTACTTTTCCCATAGACCCTTTAAACCTCTGGGTACTATACCCCACAGGCATGGGTTATTATCAACAAGAACACACTCTTATACATTAACTTCAACGTTCGCTATTCGAGATCCCAGTTTGCAAGAGCCACATATCTGAACTTCTGAAATATTACAATAACTTTATTCACTGCATAGCTTAGGTGTCCAGGAAACATGAGACAGGTCTTCAAATCATACCAAGGTACTTAATTTCCCAGAAATGATTAATAACTATTACATTAAACCTTACAGCAGGAGTCCTCAGGAGGTTTACCTTTACCATAAAGCTGTTCATTTTCTCGACCGAGAACTCCAATGTGAAGTTAACGGCCATTACTTTATTTTCTGTAGGGCTTCCTCCATTTTCCACCCGAGTTCTCTCCTAATCCAGGCTGTTACCAGGAGCAAACCATGATCAGCGTATCCATAGGTCATGCAGCCATCCAGGAGGTTCAGCCTCAGCAGTTCTTCAAAGAAAATATTCCATAATATCGGTATCCTTGTTGGCACCCTTTGCTGAGCACCTATTCTTCACTGTGTTCTCCCCATTCCAGAGTGTGGGTCCAGTTCGTCAGGAAGCTCCTAATTGTCCAGTAAATGTTCCTGGGGCACTCAAATAAGTGTAACTGCCACAAAATCTGCAGCCAACACACATTTTCAAATGCCCCGATATTTCCAAGTATACTGCAAGCACATAGGTTTCAGAGCAACTCCTGACTTGATTTACAATGCCTGACTGCCTTTTCTGTGATTTTTCCTCGCACAAAGCTTTACTGCCATGGATGTATTCCTTGGACCACTTCCAAGTATTCTATCAATATCTTGTTCAGTAGATGCTACAGCATCTTCCCTATGACTGACAATAGTGTTATCAGTCGGTATGACATGGCTAGTCTGGGGTTCTTCCCTCCTCCTCTATACAGGACTTTTAAGAGACCTTCCACTCTTCGGGAAAACTAAATGTTTCCAGACCATCATTAAAAAAATGCCAGCATATAATTATATATCCTTGGATATGATCTGAGGAGCATTTCCCCCATCAGTCCATCCATTCCAGGAGCTTTCCTGAGCTTTGTTCTCCTGATCACACATTCCAAATCTTGCAAGGAGAAAGGTTCTCTCTTTTCAACATCTAAGGCTTTTTCTGCCACTGTTCTAACTTCATGGTGATACTCCGTCTCCCCTGTCCGAGTATCCCTTGGCAACAAGATCTCCATCACATGCCTTGCATTATCTTCAAAGGACTGTAGTAAGGGCCCATCAGCTTCAAGAGCCAGAAGCTCATCTAAGAATCTTTGTTTCCCTGTCACATTCTGGTAGACCAGGCCCCATTGATCCTAATTTCCGCTATTGGTTACCAGCTCTCTCTAAAACTTGTTGCAATTTCTTTCTCAGTTTTCTGTGGCACTCCCCTCTTGCAATATTGTACTACTGTACACTTCTTTGCCTTTCTTCAGGGTGGTATGTTCTTTTGAAACTCTTCCTGAGTTTCTATACTGTTTTCTGCAGGTTTTCCAATTAATCATACCACCAAGGGTGATGAGGGACTTTTCTGGCACACAAGGAATTGCTTCCTTGCATGTTCCCATAATCGACTTTACCAGAATTCTAGCTCTTTCGTCCAAGTTCATTTTGTCCCTGTTCTGCAGATATTTGTCCATACCTATCAGCTGTACTCTATCAAAGGGGGGCCATTCAGCTTTAGCTGTTATAAACCATGGCCTTGTTGGTCTATTCTATCTTTTACCACCCATCCAGATGGTGACTAGGATCATCTTATGATTGCTAGCAACTTCATCTGACACTTTCCAGTTCGCAATACTCCCAGCTGCCCATGCCGTTGCCAGGGATATATCGAGATACGATTCTGTATCTTGGGTAGGCGACAGATACATCACTTCATGTCCAGGTGTATTCCTAACCTGTAGATTTTTCTTGATTAGGTACCTGTTTACCTTCTCTTCTCTGTCGTCTGTCACTGGGGAATTCCAATGTCCTGATTTGGCTTTGATGTCCACACCAAACACAATCCTCTTTTCCTTGTCTGTATTTTAGATGTTTTCCTAATGATCCAAGTGTCTCTGTAAATGATCTTGGGATTGGACATATGATGATACTATCATCATTCTCCTTCCTCCAATTTCCACCTGTATGCACACATGATGCATGTTCGATAGAGCTTCCATCGGAATGTATGTAATCTCAGGGTTACATACCCATATCCATGCCAATGCATTTTCCCTATATATGGCAGAACGACCTTGAAGACTCGGTATTTTGTCTCTGTGCATGTAGGGTTCTTGCATCAGTGCCCAGTTTTGGCTCCATCCTCTTTATTTGCAGCTCCATCGTTTTAACTGCACCTCTCTGCAGGTTAATCTGCCCCCAACCATAGTGGCATGATACAACTACTCATACTGGGTTCTTTCGAACTCCAGTGCTAGCATTTTCTGGTGGATTGGACAGTCATTCGAACTCACCTTGTGGTTCAGGTCTTTCCTCTTATATCGTTCACAATTTGCACACTTTACTGGCTGGTCTTTTTGTTTGTACTCGGTATACTGGTGACCTATTTCTCCACAGCCAGAACTTGCCATTTCACTTTTGCACTTCTCTTTTATATGGCCATTTCCCTGACACTTGAATCACCTCGCGGACACAAGATAGTCACGAACTCGACAGCACTGGAATCGAATGTACAGCGTCCTATGCTCAATCAACATCCGACGAAGTGTTGTGGTGACTTCCAAGAACATGTTTACCTGATCCTTGTTTTCTCAAGGTTCAGTCCTGATTCTCACTGTTGCGTTCTTTAGCAACTCCTTATCAGACAGTTCCGACTCCATGAAGTTTCGGACATGTAATGGGTCAAAACATTCCAGGTTGTCATACTCGCAGGACAACTCATATATTTTGACTTTTGGTCCTCTTTTCTTGGGATCTGCTATCTGCAGTCCCAGCTCTTCCATTCATTGTGAGATCTTTCAGCTTGAGGAGATTTTTATTTTGAGGAGATTTTCCTCATCCTTAGCTTCTAAAAGAAGTCCCCTTTTACCAACCTGCCTCCCATCCCTGATCCTGAGTTTATCCTGTACTGGATCCAGCATCTATAGTCTCTCCTTCGTTTGTTCCCTTTTACCTTCCCCTTTATTTGGGTAGATCCGAACTGTTTTCTTGGTGTTCGGGCATCTTCCATGCACAACCTGCCCCCCCCCCCCCCAATTTGCTGCTCGGGGTACTTCTTGATTTTCCCCTTCCTTCTGGAACTGCTGCTTTTGACCATCTCCGCGAAAGATTGTGGTTGTGCTACTCGTCTTTCCGGTGTCCATGCTGTTACCGGACTTGTTTGCAGCAAATACAATCACCTCTTTCAGTTCTTCAAGTCCCGTGTTCTCAACTGATAACTAGCATTCCGCCTTATCTGAAGGTCCAGAAGAGCCTTCAACTTCATCACTTTTGGCAGCAAGAAGTTTGCACATTCCTGGTTGACCTTTTTCCGGTCATCAGTTATAAAACAACACAGATGGAATGACTTCTTAACATCCTCCCGATAATGCAGCCAATAGAATCTCATGTCCCACGGCTGTCCATATGACCAACATCTAGGTTGTTTGAATGGGGGATGGCAAATATCTGTAGTATGGACCCTGGAAGTGATGTCCCTCATGATTGTCTACAATTCCCTCAGCATCTTCTTGATGCTGTCATCCTCCTCTTTATTCTGCTTCACTGTCCGCACTGAACATCGGGGAACTGATGCCTGCCTTGCTGACTCCACCTAAAGTGCTCGGGCGAAGGCAGCTTGCATGGTATGAGACACAGCCAGACCTACAGCTTGTTGCACCTCGGTGTCAATGATAGCATCAACGAAGAAGCCGACTGCGATAACATCTCATACCTTTTCAGATTATTACTCCAGATACATGTGTGATGGCCTCACAATGTCCTGTCACAGCTTCTGCAGTGGTTCCCCTGGTCGCTTGATGCAGCTTCGCAGTTCGGCATGGTGTGTCGTAGGTATCAGTCACCGAATCGCAGCTCCAAAGCTGATACCAATGTGGAGTATTTCAATCGATGTCGTTATGGCAGGGACTGCATTGTGCTTAATGTGGGCCCCCTCAATATAACAAACAGGTAGTACGCCCGCTACTCGTTAGTCCAACAACTCAGAGCAATAACAATCCTAAACTGGTGCCGGCATTCACGCCAAGTTGTCTGTCCATCGTAAGGAGCAGGCTTTATTTTGATGCCTTTACCCACCCCTGGCAGAGGTAACCACACTGCAGAAATGCAAGTTATCTTCTGCGGTGGCTGTACTGGCGGCATCCACTATTTTTCTCCTCGTTCTCCAAACTCGTAAGTTCAGTGGCGGGCAATCTTGACTTCTCCTCTGTTGATGTATGTCTTCTTCCCTGCTACTGTAAGAATTATTGCCATTGCTTCGTGAAGGTGCTCACCTCCTAGTCCATCTTACACTCGACACTGGCTAACCTCTCGTTAACAATTGAATCAAGCTAGATACCACTGCCAGCATGAGCGAGACTTGGCAAACATTGCCAGCATGGAATCTCTCGATGTATAGACTGTTCACATTAAAATGAGCACTTTTGAATTCCCTGCTTAAGATCTACTTGTATGCACATTGTGTATTCTTCCACCTTATGTAAAATCAACACTGTCATGGGCCTCATCACTTTATTCATGTGTCGGTCAAGTGGAACTGTGAAACTAATAGATAAGTAAACATTTTATCAGTCTGCTAATTTTTACACACTAAATCCTTAAAAAAATAAAAACCGTAAGAAATAATTTGAATTATAACAAATGTTTAACTAACACTTTTTACTTGATGTTAACATATGGAACTACTTTCCATCCATCGTTACCAACTCTACCAGGCACATGCCACTCAGTGCGTCCGTCAAAATCCGTGCAGGCGGGGGCAATGACTTTTTTCTAATGTTGATTTCAAAAGTGCTCACTTTATCGTAAACAGACTTTACTCCCATTCACCTCACCTCTGCATTCCATCATAACTCTGTCTTCACCTCATTTCACCCGCATCGGCAATAGACGTCCGATGCTGTTAGCTGCCGAAATTTGTCCTGGATATCAGGCTCCTCCGTTCGCCATTAAAAAAATTACTAAACGAAAATGCATACTTCAAAATGGAAGTAGCTATTCTTAATGGAATAAGTCATTTCATAAAATGTGTAGTGTAGGAAACGTCCAGGGCACAAATGCATATACGAAATGGCAATATTTTATTTGGTTTCGTGTTTTTTGCAGACGAAAAGAAGATTATTATATTTTTCAGAATGTTTTGTTTGGGAAAATAATTAAGGTCTTCCTTTTCGTGTTAACATTCAATAAATACTTTTAAACTGAAAATTTACTTAGTAAATGGCTATTTTTACAAAATCAACTTAATAAATAATTATGATTCACTCGTTAAACCAGACATTAAAAGTCCGACAGATTTAGTTTTCTTATTTCCTTCATGTTTCATGTCCCCATTGTCCAGGCCACTGTCTCGTCGTAGTTTTAGGACACAATATGAAATTATTTAAATTAAGTCAGTATTGAAAAAATTCTAATAGTATGACATTTTAATATTAAAACATTCACATGGTAGTATCTCGTCATAACGAGAATTCTGGAAGGAAAGCGAGCTGGGAATCGAAGGATTAAATTCACTATTGACTCCCTTCCATCTTTTCGTAAATCCGCCCTTGCATGGGAGTTAGAAATGAAATCACAACAACATCCATTTTTCGTTGTTTGGTAGGTCATGTGCACGCATTGTCAGCAATAATTTACGGGCCCCTAACTTCCGTCTCCACTGGGGCTGTGGTGGTGTAGTAGTTAGACTACATGCCTTCCATCTAGGTGAACCAGGCCAGATTCCCAATGGAGTCGCTCCCGGAATTTCGCATGTGGAAATTATGCTGGGCGATGCCGCTGGTCGGCAGGTTTTCTCGGGGATCCTTCGATTCCCTCGTACTTGCATTCCGACGCTGCTCCATACCTACCTCGCTTTTCCCTCAGCGACCCTCAAGACCTCGATATTAAAAGCCGCCCAAATCTAGTCACTCACTCTCTTATTCATTCCAGTTCTGCCTCCCTCACAGCAGTGAGGAACCTGTGGAGGTATAAGGTATGTTTAATATTAGTACTTATAATAGTATTGATTGTTGCTAGTGTTGGTAATTTGTTTTATTGCATCACTCAGTGTTCGCCAAGATGGCGCAGGTGGAGAATAAAGTAGTTGTTGTTCTCGTCCGAACTCCTTTTATTTTAGTAGTGGAACCAACGTTCTTTTGAACATTGAAATATCAGTAAATTAATGAAGCATTTCACCCTTGTTTTCGAGTCTTGGTGACATGAAAGAGACCACCTTAGTCAACTCCATTGTGCTGAAATGCTATGACTTGCTGTACCCGAGAAGCAGGGAGTTCATCCATTGCTGGAGAAAAGGGAATGGGCTTGGTACGGAAGCACTTAACACACTGTCGCATAACCTGATTAGTTACTGACCGTGCTGACAAGATCAAGAACTGTTGACTGATAATGGCCTACAGAGCACGAGGACATATAAGAATATGAAGGTAATTATAATGTATATTTATCAATGCAGTGAGAGGGTGTCGCTTGAAGTATCGGATGCTGCACATAGTATGGGATGTTTGCATAAGACAGCATTCCGCCCATCCTGCAGGATCCAAAAAACGGTTCATGCACCGAATTGATGATGAGCACAGTTGCTCCCCCTTTCAACTGCTGCTATATCTGCTGCAAACAATGGCTGGGCATATTGGAGATGGACGTGAAGACTCATCTTACGCTCTTCTAATGTCACGCTTTGCTCTCTGGTCCGTCGACAATTGTGCACAAACCTAAGAAAATACACATTAACCTACTGCAGCTTCCTTAAAGTTGATTAATGAGAAGCCAGGTCCGAGGAAATCATTATTGTTCATTTCAACATTTCATATTTTTATTGGTAGGTGAAGTCACACTGATCAATGCCTGAATTATCTTGTGGTTCGATGCACACATGTGTTAGCTAATGAGGTCCAGACCACCAAAGAGGATGATGGATTAACTGAGATGTCAACAAACCATGTGAGGCACAATCTGCAGGATTTTCTTCTGAAACCACATCTCTCCAGCAATTTACGGGAGTTAAATCTTGTATCTCACTCACTCAGTTCGCCACAAAGGTCCTCCATATATGAGGCGATGATGCAATCCGGTGCAATACCACAGTGGAGTTTGACCAAGCAAACATTATACTTATCAGTAGCAGTCGCCCATGATATCAAAAACGTAATGGGCGTTCACACACTTTCATAAAATACATTTTCCGAACTCGGCAATCATTTTAGGAATATTATAACAACTCCAATGACTCAAGTGAAGCTGAAAGGTGTTTCTCAGCCATGAAGAGGTTAAAGACCTTCCTCCGCAACACACTGTCTGAAGGAAGTCTTATAGAATTAACAATGTTATCAATAAAGAAATCTCTAATAAGTAACAGAGGATTTCAACAACTGGGTGATCAGCAAATGTGTTGAACTGGAAAAACAGAAGGCCGGATTTCATGTATAAATAAACACTTGTCAGCTGCCCTCTAGCAATTGCATTTGTATAAATTGATTACTGTTTACATTGTTATCATTCTCTTACCCCTCCCCAACTGAGATAAAGTGCACCTAATGTGTGATTTGAATTAGTGCAAATAATGTGGATATTTTAAACAACATATTCTAAGAAGTTTCCAGTATGAAATAAACAACAATGTTTATGATGTTTAATATACCATGCAAAATCAGTGCAGTGAGAATAATTTACTCAGCTTCGATAGTTGCATACAAAAACTATGTTGTGTATGTAGCTTATTCAAGTAAGAAATCTTCACATATGTACTAGTGTCAGCGTGTGTGACACCAAACACTATTCACTCTCCTTATCACTTGCTGCTGTAGCTGTTCGGTGCTAGACCAACACAGACTGACACTACCATCAAGGTTGAGGGTCAAGGATGGTGCAAGGTAAAATGCTTCAATTGTATCGCTTCCATCATTAATTTTTCTACTATTGAAGAAGTATGTATGTATATCACATAATGTACATAAAACAAACAAACGTTGTTAAGTAATTTATATTTATTTATTAACATTTTTATTTTAGTGACAAAGTTAAGGCAACAGCTTTGCCTTTATAACCCACCTACTCTTCTAATATACCATTCACAAGTATTTGAGTAGTAAAGCTAATAATAAGAGTACATGCAAGTAACCACAATTCCAAAGACAAGCAACACCAAGGAAAGAACAATAAAGCATAACATGACTCGACCTATCACAGAGACTGAGGGTGTTCCTCAAGATCTATAGATACAAATTACAATATTATTCATAGCCCAATAACAACATTTATTAAAACAAATCATTTAATACAATGGGTTACAAGGCATTGCAAAATTTGACTTTTCTCTTCCTCAAATGTAGAGCTGATACAAGAAACATTATTTTTAATGTATTTCTCAAGAATTCAATTTAAATATTCTCCAACAACCTATATTAAAAATTGGGCATACAACTTTTAAAATGTACACATATTAAAATGTATTCCAGTCCAGAGTGTACTGGAATAAGGGACCACCAAAGACCATGAACTAAAAATGGTATCGCATTCACACTATACTAAAATATGAGTAACAAAATTCTTGCCCGAATCACGGGCTTACCAAAGGCATTAAGGATCACAGATAAAAAATATTGTAAAATTAACACACTTACCAAATTCGCTAAATTCCCATACATGAAATGAGAAATCAATCTCTTATTTTCCAGGACCTTTCATGGCAATAATTTAATGATTCGTAACAGCTTTTAAACATTACCCCAGGAATTTAACAGCAGCACGGGTCTGGCAAGTCGACACTCAAGATGCAAGACAGGCGCCGTCAAATGGATCTAAAAACATTTAAACCTTGGCAATGCAAACCAAATTTCTTCATCATAGTTAGTAAAAGTTCAAACCGGCAATGCAGAGCCGGTGTACAGTAAAAACATTCCTTTAATACAAACTATGTTAATGTACCAAGTTCATATTTACACCAGCGATGCAAACCAGGAACAACTATTCGAAATGCAAAATAAATTAAATTCCACAACTCTGTAATATTACACCGGCAATACACATCAGAATGCAAATTATTTATCCAAGTTCACACCAGCTATGATAGCCGGGAACAACATAATTAATACTCGCTAACTGCCTTGCTAAAAATTATACCTTGCAAAAGGCTTATGGATAGTCAAACTTAATCTGAAAATCCCTATACTCACTCCAAATTAAATTACCACTAACATCAGCTATCGATCCCACCTGTGACTGGGCGACGCCCTACATCATACAATTTAAAAGGCATTGTTCTAATGATGAAGACCAAATAGATGTTATTCGGACCACGGTCAGAGGAGAATACGCCTATGCAATTTCAAATTTACAAGAAACTAAAACTGGAGGTAGGGGAAGACTTGCCAGTGCACACGCATGAGAGGGAGGGAAACACCAGCGGTCACAGAAAGAGAAGAGATATGGACACTGAAAACGGGCCCACGGAGTAGCAGCAAGCAGAAGAGCGCTGGAGTTCAGCGCTAAGACAGATAGTTTCTTTGAAAACAGCATTTTAGGCCAAAAAAATATGCCTCGGAAAACAACCTCTGAATATTTCAACCAAAAAGCTTTAAAATTAATATTATACATCTTGTAAACAAATACAGATGTGTCTTACATAAAGCCATAGAACTTTTTTATTGTTTAATACCGGAACAACAGCTCCTAAACTATTCGGATGCATCACAGATATCCTACTCAAACATACCTAAAGGAAATGTTAGTATATTTTTCTCTGGTTTGTAATGACCACCCATTGATATAGAGATAAGTGGCTTTCATTTCGAAAATTGTAAATCGATATGCATAATGGCTAGCAGTATTATACCCGAGAACAAATATATATATTTTTTGGCATTTACGTAGCTGAGCTGCTACAGTTATGTTTGAGAGAAGTGGTTACATTCTTGGGATGAGCACATGAAGCTTTCTGAATGGGAAATTGGAGTCCATACCAAATTCTAAGCATTTCTGTGTTTGGTTAATATGTCTGTGTTCGGTGTATGCCTAACAAAAAAAAACTATTAAATATCTGCAAAGAATATGACAAAACTTAGTATGCTAATATTATCTAGGAAATACAGAGCATGTTTTTTTTGTCCAACCATTTCAATGGCCTGCCTTCAAAAAGGTGGCCATTCTGAACATAATATACATGTAAATTAATAAAAAGTCAATTTGAATTAAACTTGGTATTCTCATGGTATGTTTGGTGCCACAAAGCGAACATTATATAATATACTGATACATGGGATGCCTGAGGGACGAATACGAGTTCGAAAGGGATGGAGGTCTTAATAAAAGTAAAAGAACTAAATTCAATAATTATATTTATTTTCCATGCTACAAATAGTCAAACATCTCTTATTTAGCAGTCTGAGCATCCTATTAACTCTTATTATTCTTATTGAGTGCAATATTTAATAACTATCTCCATTTCAACTGAAGTCTTTATCACAATCTTTACTTTTGCTAATGCCCCTTAAACTGCTCCAATTATTTCCACACCTTTAGTTAAAACTGTATACTTTCATCGTCCCGAATATCTTCTCACTCACGCATCCAGACCACAGCCCTGCAGATCAGTTCCACTCTTCACTGCATGCAAGATCGCTGATGCACTCTCGCAGATCACTGCAGTCGTCTCTCGCCAATCTGGAATCGCCCAACTGTTGCTTAAGGTCGCACGAGATGCCAAACTCTCTGCTCTTAATCACTCACTCCTCAGAGGTCCACACATGGTATTTATACTTGAGGGATGTGCCATCTAGAACGTTCTCGGCAATCCAAGTTTTTCTGGGAAACGTGATGGTGATGGCGACTTTCCTGCATGATAAATTGAGAAAGATGAGCTTTTTCAGGGCCAGCGAGGCGCGAGCTGTGGTAAGATAATAGGTGTGTGAGGCAGCATTCTTTATGATTGGCCGCTCGCTTTGTCTATTGTTACAAATTTGACCTCCATCTCTCGGCGCCTTCCCACACAAACGAAACACCGGGAAATTACATGAAACTCTACCCCCCTCCTCAAATCTGTTTGTTCGAACAGACAATGCTACATCCGGACATTCGTAGAGTGCCAGACGGTCGATGTGGACAACCTTCGGCTTCACCCGAGGGCCTTGACGAAAAATCTGAAAGATATCATCATTGATCTTCTTCAGAATTCTATAGGAGCCTTCCCAACATTTCTGTATCTTCGGGCAGTACCCTTTTCGCTTCTGGTGGTTGTACATCAACACCAGTTGTCGTCCTTGAAATACCTCGCCTGACATTCTCCTATCATAGAGCATCTTCATCCTGTCACTATTTATTCTGAGGTGCTGACGTGCAAAATCACAAAAGCCAACAAGTCTGTTACATAATTCGCTGGCATAATCAGGGGCTGAAGTTTCCTCTTCTGTTGGTCGGCCAAACAGCAGTTCACTGGGGAGGTGTAGCTCTCTTGCAAACAGCATCCTTTATGGTGTTACACTCTTGGACTAGTGAACTGCTGAGTCATTAGCACAAAGAAAGAGTGAAACCTTTGACTCCCAATTCTTTTGGTTGTCTGCCACAAATATTGACATGTACTGCTCAAGAGTATGGTTACGCCTTTCGATAATTCAATCTGTCTGAGGGTGTGAGGCTGTAGTCCACATATTTTTCATTCCAAGAATTTTCGTCGCCTCCTGGGAGACTGCAGATTCAAAGTTTCTTCCGTGATCAGAACGGAGTTCTAGTGGCACACCAAAACTCGAAAAGACATGTTTTATGAGTGCCTCAGCCACAGTATGTGCTTACTGGTTCGGGAGGGGAATGACCTCAGGCCACTTAGTAAAATAATCTTTAGCCACTAATAGATACGGATTACCTATCTCACTATGACAGGCTAATGGCCCTGAATGTCTATTGCCATCCTTTCGAATGGGGCTCCAACATTGTATTTCTGGAGGTGACCATGTACTGGTCCTTGGGCCCTTCCTCGCAGCGCACGTGTCACACAATCGGCCCCTCCCTCTTTTAAACAAATAACCGACAATGAAACCAGTAGAATCTCAGGCTAAGTCTGTAAAGGGGCTTTTTAACACTAAGGTGCTCACTGGCTGCCACATTGTGCAGTCCTTTTAAGACTTTTGGAACCCTGCAATCAGGAAGGATCAACTGCAAATGTGTGTGTTTTCCATTATTACTCTCCCAGTTTCTATAGAGTACGGCATTCTTCAGTACGACGAAATTCCACTGTGCCCAGTATGCTTTGATTGCTGAGCTCAGGCTAGATATCTCTTCCCAATTTGGCTGGCAGGCGACTTATTTCCACTTTAATAATGGCCACAAAGTGGGATCATACAGCTGATCTTTCGTAACACCCTCATCACTCCAGGTAGGTGACACATCACATGATGAAGAACCTTGAATTTTTGTCCTCAATACCTTCAGTGATCCACCACTCTTTTCTTCCTGGCATTCGCAATGACGACAAAATAGCTCACATGGTTTCCTAGACATTTGCATCTGCATTGTTGTGGAGGTGTCCAGATCTGTGGTGTATTTCAAAGTTATAATCGTGAAGATGCTGTATCCACTGGGCTATTCGACCCTCAAGGTTCTTGAAATTTAGTAGCCAGTGTAATAAAGCATGGTCGGTTCTTAGAATAAAATGTCTGCCATAAAGATAGGGTTTGAAGTGTGAAATTGTCTTCACCATAACCGGAAGCTACCTGTGTGTAACACAGTAATTTCTCTTAAGTTTATGTAATACATTACTGATGTATTATAGTGGTCTTTCCTTCCCATCTTGAACCTGTGATAATACAGCTCCAATGTCTACATCACTAGCGTCAGTGACCAAAATGAAACAAAAAAAAAAAAAAAACCCACTTTTCGGGAAACTCAGGACTAGTGGAGATATATAAATTTTCTTTAGTATACTGAAAACATTTTCACACTCGTGGTCCAATAAAATCTCCTTTTCGCCTCAGTCAGCTTATGTAGTGGCTTGCCGATCGTGACGAATCCAGGCACAAATCTATGGCAATAGGCACATAATCCCAGAAAACTTTGCACTTCAGTTTTGTCAGTTGGGGTCAGCAAATTTCTTATTTATTTGGTATTTTTGGGGTCTGCTTTAATTATGGTTCTATCGCATTCAACTCCTTCATTTCCTTCAGAATTACCTCAACCACTTCATGAGAAGCTAGTGGCTGTTGTTTTCGTGGCTGCTTTATGGGCCTGGTATCTCCTGCATTAATTTGGTGGCAGGTCATGTTAGTCTTTCCGAGGTTATTTGGTCCACATGAGAAGACATCCCTATTTCTCTGTAGTAATTCAGAGAGAGCATTCTCCTGTCGCCAGTTAAGTTTTCTTTTTTTCGTGCTAGCAGTTCATTCAATACTTCTGGCAGAGGACGTTCTATTTTTTCTGATATCGAAACTTCCGGACGTTTTGGAAGCACCTGTGTGGCCTTCTTACAAACACCTATCATTGCCACTTCCTTAAGATGAATGGCATTATCGGATAATTTTATTATTCGAACTGGAAAACTGCAAGAATTAGTATAAACCAAAGTTCTTGCTACAACCACTTTACCTGACTGCACACCAATCTTTTATGATGGCTCAATTAGACCCAAATGTCTGACAAACTTTCCTTAACATCTGCCTGTAATGAAAATACACTAGAAATGGGCAACACACTGGGTTGACCACATACTACTGGGCAGCTTACTGGGGAAGACAAATGATGCCGTGTTGACTCCACCAACTCTGAACTGGTTACCGGTAGCACACCAAGTCGAGTATCGAAACAGCACCCCATCCTATGCAGTACATCATGTCCCAAAATACATTCACCCTCTATTTCTGCTATGGAAACATCATGCTCTATGCTAATATCACTAAGATTCAAGATAATTTTTCTCTTACAGATAACTGGTGTGGTTTTGCCTGTTACTGTAGTCAAATAGCGCTATTCTATACTGTCGTCCGGCGATCTATGAGGGGGAGGGGGAGGCCCAAGGTCCGAGGATGTCTGGTCTTACTACTGTTGTGGTCACCTCAGTGTCGATGCCATCTTACAAGAAACATCATTCAGGATCCCCTCCACCAGTATTACATATCAATGCTGTTTCATCGACCGTACATGTAAGACTATCAAGAACTTCCCTCCAGCAGTCACCGACCTTCACCCCTCAAGATCGGTGTTTACAAGTTTTCCGAATGCGCTGTATTCTCACATGCTCTCGCTGCCTCTTTTCCCGCTGCTGTTTCTGTTGTTGCTGCTGCGGCAGCTGTTGTGGGCAGTAGGCTCTCAGATGCTTCGGCTCTTTACATGGCCAAAACTCCGGATATTTAGGTGTGAGGCGGCAAAGCTTTGTAGTGCGGACCCTGGAAGCAATGTCCTCCACAGCCGTCTGTAACTCATTCAGTGTCTTCGTTATTTTGTCTTTGTCATCTTCGTTCAGTATCATGGCCCGTACCAGACGTAGGGGTATGGCCCCCTGTCTTGCTGACTCCACCTCTAGTGCTCGGGTCAGGGCGTCCTACATGTTGTGGGGTACAGCCAGACGTAGTGCTTGTCGTACCTCTGTGTCGGCGATGGCGTCGATGGAAAAGCCATCTGCGATGATGTTATGCGCCTCCTCGGAGCATCCTTCCAGAGATAGTTGAGACAGCCGCACAACGTCTTGCAATAGCTCCTGTAGAGGCTCTCTTGGTCACTGGGTGCGTCTTCGCAGATGTGCATGGTGGGCACGTCGCAGGTACCAGTCGCCAAAACGTAAAATGTAGTTACAAGGTAGACACCAGTATTGGGTACTCCGGTCGAGGTCGCTCTGGTAGAGATTGTAGTATACTCAGTGCAGGGCCTCTCAGTACAACATCCAGGTAGTAAGCCCGTTATTCAGTTGTCCAGCCATTTAGGGTAGCGACTGTTAAAACTGAAGTTGGTACTGCTGCCATGAAGACTGGCCACCATAAGGGGTGGACTTAATTGATACCTCCTTTATTTTTTATTTGATACGACCTAATTGATCCTTTTTTATTTTTTATTTATCACAATCTTTACTCTTACAACTGTCCCATAAACTGCTTCATTTATCTCCACATGTTTAGTTAAAACTGTCTACTTCCATCTTCTCGAATGTCTTTTCACTCTCGAATTCAGCCCACAGACCTGCAGATCAGTCCCACTCTTCACTGCACATGAGCTCGGAGACTCATTCTGGCAGATCGCTGCAGTCGTCCCTCGCCACTCCGGAATTACCAAACTCTCGGCTCTTTATTACAGTCTCCTCAGAGGCCCACACGTGACATTTATACTTGAAGTAGGTGCCGCCTGGAACGTTCTCGGCAATCCAAGTTGTCCTGGGAAAGGTAATCTTGATGACTTTCCTGCGTGATAAATGGAGAAATATGAGCTTCTCAGTTTCAGCGAGGCGCGAGCTGCAATAAGTTTACCAGTGTGTGGAGCAGCATGCTTAATGATAAGCCGCTCGCTTTTTTATCTAATGTTTCAAAATTGACCCCTACTCTCGGTGCCTTCCCACGCGAAGGAAACACCGAGCAGCGACGTGCAACAAAATGGATTAATTGTTTCTCGTCGGTCATTTACATACTGTTAATTACATGAGTAAAAACTTGATCGATAATATTATATGGGTAGGTCTTGGACAATCCTTTTTTTACCCTAAATTCCTCGATTTTTCCTCGAATTTCATGCTCCTAGAATTTCATGTTTTTTACCTCCAAAAGCAGTTATAAATAACAAAGACATAAATTAAAAAATGTTACAAAATAAAAATTACACAAAATCCTAAACGAATACTGAACGCAGCACGTCAAACCAATTTAGATCACAAATGCAAGCTAAATAAGAAATAATTAAAGTCAAAAATCAAAACGAAATATGAAAATAAGATAACAGATAGAATTTAGAATTTATGCATTTTAAGAAAATTCTATATTATGTAAAGATTTCCCATTTTTCAGTTCTTTTAAACCTTTATACATTATAAAAACTTGTTTCTCATTTATTAAATTTAATGCTTTTTATAAAACATATTTACATAGCGATCTGGTAATGTAATTTTATACTTACCATCTAGAATGCAATCATTTTTTTTACCAAACTTAGATTTATAAATTTCAAATTCTGTATCAGCATGCCATTTATTAATTTTGAGATCATGTCATGTAGTTTATTCAATTCATATGAATTGTTAAACTTCTTGGTAAATGATACCATTTTGTGTTATTTATAAAGAAAATATTTATTCAGATAAGATGTAATATAAAATAATTTTTAATGATATTATTATTAATAATAATTTATTTTTCTTATATTTTTATTATAATAAATTTCTTTCCTAATAAATAAATTGGATTCAATGCTCGAAACGGTAAATAATACCATACATAAGCAATATAAAAAATGAAGTGAAGTATTAAACATTGAATGTTATCCATCACATAAACACAAAAAAGATCATCATATTGACACATCTAAAAAATGTTTTATGCAATATATCAGACATCAATATGAATTAAATAAAGATAAAGTATTATGAGAATGTACAAAATATGTTTCTAAACTATATCTCAAAAAGGATAAAAATACTAAATAACACAATGCAAATGAAATTCGACATGGTGATTATTCTTCTAAGACGTGTATACAATGTAAAGTGAATAATCGATTCATTTTATCCTCATAAAACGACTATAGACAAACACACATCAAAATGTAAAAAATGTTCTAATGAGAAAAACTGTGCAAATGTGGAAAATATGTTTATAGTGCATATTTCTAACAGTTTAATTGAGCGAAAGGAGAGTGCGAGAACTAAAAATCTTAGCTAAAGAATTTAAAATTACAAATTGGTACAAATTAAGGAAAGCTGATTTAATTACAGTTACTATACAAGTGATTAGAAATGAGAAAGAAAAAGAAACTTTGGAACTTCACCATATTCGCACGGCAATGTTAAAGAACTATTTTCAAAATTTAGAAATGAATTAAAAGAAATACTCCGTTTTTCTAATCAGATATTTGTAAGTCCAAATAAAGGAAAATAACAGGAATTTAACCTTTTCAAAACCTGAAATTAAAGAAGAAAATAGAGTTTGTCAAATATTTCCTTTTAAAGAAAACATTTTAAATGAATGTGTGAAAAGAAGACAACTGTTTGAAATTCGTGAGGTCAGTCGTAATATTATTGATAATTTCAATATCTGGCAAACAAAACTCGGTATTCGAATAAATAATTTACAAGGCAAAGCAATAGAAAAATGAAGGCTGTTCAAACTACTGTTCACAAAACAATGAAAGCAATAAGAAAATTAACCGATTATAAACAAGGTGATTGAATGAGAATAAATGCAAATAATCAGAATTTTCACCATGCAATTTCGGCTGTACGAAGAAATAATTTAAACGCCGAAAATTTCTTTAATCAAATTGAAAGAATGATTACATCGAATGAAAATGTAGACATAAATGAAACTATTTTCGATATTGATGTCTATATAGTTCCTTGTGGTGATGGTGCAAGAGGTAAAAAAAATATATTCAATTTTACCAAAGATTTTAAGCCAAAACAATGTATTAATAAAATTAACAATGATGATAGTTTATGTGGGCCCAGAGCAATAATTACAGCTTTAACATACCAAACAGATATCATTCTTGATTATAATTTAACGAATAATGAGATTTCTTAATTTAGAAAAGGAAGAAAATTACAAGGAGAATTGGTTCGTGAACTTTGCCTACGAATGGGAAAAGTGGTGAAATTGGTTTTAGTTTGGCAGATATTATAGATGTAGAAAATTTTCTGAATATCCAAGTTAAAGTTGTTTCAGCTGCACATTTCAATTCAATTGTACATTCTGAAAATAAAAAGCAACAACTATTTATTTGTATTTACACGACGAACATTACAATGTAATTAATAGTATGAAAGCATTTTTAGGTAAAAGTTTATTATTGTATAAAATGTGACAAACCGTACAATAATAAAGATCAACATGTGTGCAAGGAAAATAATAAACATATACGTGATTTCTGTTAAAAAAAACAACACGAAAAAGTTTTGGAAGGTGAAGATCGTATTAGAATATATTGTCAAAAATGTAATAGATATTGTTTGGGGCAAGAATGTTTTACTAATCACGATGCTGTGTGTAAGACAGTTTAAAAGTGTAAAACTTGTAACAAAATATGCTTGAGAAATAAAAGAACACGAATGTGGTTATGCCAAATGTTGGAATTATAAGGAATTTGTAAAAATTGATGAACATAAATGTTATATTCAAAAGAGACAGCAAAAATGTGGCTTTTGTACAACAGCTTGTACTTGTAATGGACAAAACAATAACACAGATATCAATTGTTCTTACACAGAAAAATGCTACTTTTTTGACTATGAAGCCACACAAGATACTGGTTTTCATACACCAAACTTTATATCTGTACATGATTTTAATGGTAACAAAATACATTTTAAAACAAATTATGAGTTTTGCAAATGGGCAGTTTCTAAAGAAAATAGAGGATATAAATTTATTGCACATAATTAAAAATCTACGATTCATATTTTATTTTGCTATATTGTGTTAGAAATAGTATAAAACCTCATACAATATATCAAGGTAAAAAAATTATGCAACTTACAATATCGAGTCTTAATATCAAAATAATTTATAGTATACATTTTATTCAAGGAAGTCTTGCAACATTTCCCAAAACATTTGGATTAAAAGAACTTAAAAAAGGATATTTTCCACACTTTTTTAATATACCAGAAATTCTAAATTATGTTGGAAAAATACCAGCTACAAAATTTTATGGAGTCAATACAATGAAGGAAGAACAATGAAAACACTTTTTAAAGTGACATGCTGAAAAAGTGAAATAAAATTATATTTTCGATTTCAAAAAAGAACTTACTGAATATTGTGATTCCGATGTTAATATTTTAAAGACGTGGTTATCTTAAATATAGAGAATCTTTTCTAGAAATAGTAAATATAGATCCATTTTGTCATATGACAATAGCTGGCGTTTCTATGGCTGTTTATAGATCGAAATTTATTGTTGAAAATAGTATTACAGTAGTTAAAAATTATACAAATTAAATGTATTGAGAAGAATCAATTTTGTGGTTCAATACATTTCCTAATGTTCGACATGCTTTAAAGAGCGGAGAAGTAACTATTTGTGGACCAAAAGTTGATGGTTACGACGAAAAAACTAAAACAATTTATCAATGTCACAGATGTTTTTGGCATGGATGTACTGATTGTTATTCACCAGATAAAATAAACAATTGTAACAATGAAAGTATGGATGAGTTATTTACTAAAACAAACATTCTTTCAACAATTTTAAGACAAAACTGTTACAAAGTAAGGGAAACGTGGACATGCAAATGGAAAAAATAAATATTATATAAAAGTAATTTAGAAAAAACTACAAATGTACTAGAACCTTTACAAACAAGAGATGCATTTTTTGGTGGTAGAACAAATGCTTCAAAATTTAAAGTTTCAGGAAAAATGTTAAGGTATATAGATATATGTAGTTTATATACAACAGTGATATTTTATTATTATTATCCTGTTGGACATTCTATTAAAATATTTAACCCTAAAAATTACAATGAAAAATGGTTTGGATTGATCAAACGTAAAGTTTTACCAACACGAAATTGATATCGTTAAGTAATTCCTACTAAACAAGAAAAACTATTGTTTACTTTATGTTCAAAATGTGTTGTAGAGAAAAAAGGAGAATGTAAACACAGTGATGAAGAAAGATTATTAAATGGTACATGGACTACTTTAGAATTAAATACAGCTATCAAAAAAGGCTACAAATTACTTAAAATTCATGATGTTTGGCATTTCGAACCAAAAAGTAATAACATTTTCAGAAATTTCATTAAAACATTTACGAAAATAAAATATGAAACTAGTCCTTGGGAAGACGATTATAAATCAAATGACGAATATATTCGAGTTATTAAAAAATAACCAAATACCGATCTAAACATTTAAAAAATTGAACAAATTCCTGGAAAATGTGCTGTTGCCAAAATTTGTTTAAATTCACTTTGGGGAAAATCTGGACAGAGGAAAAATTTAACACGACAGAATATATTACTGATCTAACTCGTTGGTCGAAATTTTACTAGGCGATAGAATATAAATAAATAATGTTGTTAATATCAATGACAAAGTAATTGAAGTTATATATAAATACACCAATAATTATGTAGAAGATAGTACTGCAACAAATATATTTATAGCAACTTTTACTACTTCTAATGCTCGTTTAAGATTATATGAAATGCTTGATAGATTAGGTGAAAAAATAGTATATTATGACAGACAGTTTGGTTTACATTGATGATGGAAAAAATTCTGTTAAAACAGGTTTTATGTTAGGTGAATGGAAAAATTAATTTAGAAAAAGTTATAATGGAATTAATTGGATAAGTACTGGTTCAAAAAGTTATGGTTATGAAACTTTTTGGAAAAATAATGTACAAAATTTCTCCAAATTACGAAAACGCTTTACAATTGAACATGAAATCAATGAGTGAATTGGTACAAAAAACTACAAAAAATGTGATTATAAAAAATCAATATGATTACGAGAGACAAGAAAACAAAAAAGCTAATGCATAAGTTTATGTTTAAGAAATTTAATGTTAACTATGACAAATGTATGATTTTGAATGAAAAATATGATATTATATATACATTACCATGGGGATATTAAACAAAAATTTATATTTTTTATGTTATTATATTTCCATATTATATTTTTAACATCTGTACTTTCTAAAATAATGTCAATATCAATACCATCAAAATCAATTAGTTTACAGTTTTCATCTCTAATTTCTAAAACAATATGATTAAAACATTCATTATTTGTTTTATAAAAAATTAGGTATGTTACCTTATAAATAATATAATCTCTAAAACGAAATATAGTTTTTGGTAGAAAATTAGCAATTATATCTGTTTCTTTGTGATTAGATTCATCATATTTTATAAACATTCCGTTTTGCTGAACTACAGTGGCGAACTTTTGCCTGACAATATGAAAGTCATTATCGTCGGGCCTAGTAAATCGTGAGAAAACTAATTTGATAATAAATTTAATTTACAAGAATGGTTGGTTAAATTTCAATAAACTCTGTATTTGCTCAGAAAGTTTAAATCAACTAAAATATATTCAGTTACAAACTGATTTTGAAGTGATAGCCAACAAGTTAAATGAAAATATGACTTATTTTTTAAATAGCAATGACGAAATTATTCCACTAGATCAGTGCGAAAATAATTCTCTAGTTATTTTCTATTATATCATCTTAGAAAATCAAGATGTTATTCACGAGCAATTTACTATGGGAAGGCATATAAATGTTGTATTTTATTTGGCACAGACGTATTCAAAAGTACCTAAACAATTAGTAATGGATAATTCAAATTTCTGTGTATATTTCTACAAGATAAAATAAATTTGAAACATGTTTATAGCGATTTTGTCGCTGGGGACATGACGTATGAAAAATTTAAAGTGATTTCTGCATGCTGTTGGAATGAAGACTACAGTTTTATCACTTTAGACATGAGTAGAAAAATGAAAGGAGGAAAGTAACGTAATAAAATCAAAGACTTCATAAAATAACTATATCTCAATAAGAAGTGTAACTGAAAATTGCATTTGTTGTGCGAGAAATCTTTTGTCTGCTTCGGGAAAAATTCTGAGACCTAGTTGCGAGAGAAGAAATATTTCCTTACTGTACTAGCACTTATTTGCAACAGCAGAAAGCTTTCTTTACTGTTCTGGTACCGATACACAACAAGAAAAAAGGTGGATGCTTGCAGAGAGGAGAAAAATGATATGATCTCACTCGGCCTTGGTGGTGTAGCAAACTGCTCTCGAGCTGTGAACGGCTTCACTTGTCGACCTTGGTAGAGCTCGGCGCAGTTGGCGAGTCACTCGCCCCAAGAGGCTTCCCATATTCATTGCTGCGAGCATCTTGACACTTTAGCACTGTGCCAAGATGGTCGACTTAAAACTTGTGTGTCGTGGGTTCGATCCCTGGCTTATGAGGGTAATTAAATCGCGCAAAGGCACCCACACTCTTAAATTATCACTCAAGTCGTTCATAATTAGAGCTAAAAAACCTTGTTCATGTTTACATACGAGCAGTAGATGCACTTAATTTGTATCAGCTCAAACTCCAGTAATATTGCTCTCTATGCTATACTTGTAACATAACAGATGTATAAGCTGGAGTGTTCCCGTATGATGAAAGGTGAAAACATCATATGGGAAGGGGTTACTAGAAATAAGAAAATAATTAAAAATAATAAATAACCCAATCATCTCCCCACTTAAAAAAAAATTAGAAACTGCTCTTTGAGTGGAGAGGTGATTGGGTTTTTCCAATTGCAGTTTTCCTGATGACAATATCAAGGTCAGAAAAATATATAACATATCACTGGTGGGGTATAATAACCTTTAAACCTGGGAGGTCCCTGGCTTGGTGTAACAGCCTGTAAACCTTTTGTAATTTTTAAAAATAAAGCTCACCATAGGAGAAATGTGTGTTAAACGAATGATGAACGAACATTGAATGCATTTTATGTACGTTAAATGATGTTACATTTGAAATTATTAGCCTTCTTACAAATGTAATATATTATTAATGATTTAAAAACTTTGAACCAATAATTATAAAGAACTTTTATATAGTATTTTCATTTCCTTATAAAAAAATTAAATACATAAAAAAATATTTCCCCATTTATAAGATGGCTGAATCAGTATACAAACAACAGAGAACTTAAACCTTTACATTATTGGATTTAAAAAACTTAATTTTTAATGATGAAAAGATAAATATTGTTTTAGATTATGATAATAAGCATTGGTTCTGTGGTAATCAAATAGCAGAAATTTTGGATTATAAATGAGCTAGGAAAACTGTATCAGAAAAAAAAAATTAAATCATATGAATTAGGTAATGGTAAAATACCGACACTTGGTATCAGTAAAACATCAACACTTTATGTCAGTAAAACACTGACACTTGGCACTATCCAAAAATCTAACACTTATTACTACTCGTCAATTTCGCTTGCACATCATTTCACATCTAAAAATGGAGTCAATTCTAGACAAAAATAATAACTCATATATTTACAACGGTAAACAAGTTTTTATGATTATTGTTGATGATAATAATCCTTGGTTTGAAGCAAAAGATGTTGCTGAAATATGAGAATACAAAGGTACTCATAAAGCAATTAATGATAATATTAAAGAAAAACATAGGCAATTTTATAGATGTATAGGGGAGGAAGATTCATAACTTTCCTTAAATATGCAACCACATACAATATTTTTCAATGAACCTGGATGATATTCGTTAATTTTAAAATCAGAAATAAAATAAGCTGAACAATTAAAAAATTGGGCAAATGAATAAATTATTCTGCCAATTATAAAACATGGCAAACATAAGATTCAGAAAGAAATAATGCATTTCTACAAAGCCCAAATAGAGCATATGAAAATTAATGAAATTTAAGTTAATCATTTAAGAGATTTAAACGAAATTAAGGAGAGAAATATTGATAATTTAAGCGAGACAGTTGATGTGGCTTTCGATGTAATAGCTCACAGAAATGAATTAATCAGAGAAAAAAAACAAAATCAAAATATAAATCCAAGATTGTTTCTTTTAAAATTATTTGATAATTGTAAATATTATTATTATGTCATTAGAACTCACAGAATTTTTTTTTAAAGACAATTGGACAGAATTGGAGATAGACTTCCAAACTGTGAACAATAGTAGGGATTTTATTATATTCCAAATTCTATCAATTTATATTAAAAAATGAAGGAATCATTAAATGGTCACATTGTGTGTTTTCGTTACTATTTTAAAATTGCCAGAAATATCTATACTCAACAACAATTGATCAATTATATTAATAATATTTGTCGAATTGAGTAAAAAGCTAATTTTTATTTTAGTATTATTATATTTTCTAGAATTAATATTCAAGTTTACACTACATATGTTTTATTAATCCAAGACATTTGTGAATTATCACATCCTAACCATTTTACATAAATCTTATCATCATTGGTTTTTAAAATTTTTTCAACCTATAAATATCAGGATAGTTAGTTTTCATAATTTCATATCCATAAAAACTACATTTTATTTCTTCTCTGTTGGTATCTTTCAGTTTGTAAGTAGGTACACCATAACTTAGAACCTCAAAAATAGTAAACAATTATGCTGTCCAATTAGGTGTATTCCCTTTTTCAAAAATTCGTTTTTAAGTTTTCTTAAGAAGACATCTCCAAATTTGTATTTCAGTTTAGTAAACACATTCGCAATATCTTATTGTCTTAAATTTTTTCATTTTTTATTGACTTAAATCAGTTTCATGCCGATAGTACTATATTTCATATTGTTGTATTCTTTAACTAATTCATCTAATATATTTACCCAATTATAATTGATTTCAAAGCAATTTTTTCCACATTTTATTCTTCTTTGTACTATTATAACTTTGTAGAACACTGGCTTTAAGTTCACTGAATGTAGAATAGTGATTGATGTTATATTTATGCATAAGTTCATTAAATATTCTATTATAAAATTCGGACCCATTGTCACTTTGTAAATTATGGGGTTTTCTTTTAATCAGTATACATTCTAAAGCATTTGCTAAATTTCTAGCAGTTTTATCTTTTATAGGTATAGCAAATGCATATTTTGAAAAACATCAATAATTGTCATAATATATATTTGTGTCCATTATTTATATGTGATATTCCTTTTATATTTTTAGTATACATCTCAACAAGAACAATTTGCCATAAATCATCAATACCATACAAAATTTCTTTTCTTCCTGGAAAATTTTTTTGTGTTGGTTTATATAATTTATTAATTATTCCTTCTTGTATACTGGGAGATTTTTTTTGTTAATGTATTAGAATTACATATTGAACATTTCCTTTTCGGAACTTATCGTCCATTTTTAGTATTTTAATATATTATATTATTATTTTTAAGATTTCTTACACTTCAAGCACTAAGTATTCTCAGTTTAATAGTAAAAAAAATTATATTTATATTTCACGAATATTCCAATTGTGGTCATCAACGATTAATCTTAACTATTTAATTTTTTTCTGATTTTAAAAGATAAACTATCACCTGTGTTAACACCAAAAGGCTTACTATATTACATTATTTATAATAATAAATAAAAGTCGCAGTATCATCAGGTAAATTGAGATTAATGGTAATTATTTAATGAACAGTACAATCCATCGAAAAAGTTAAGGAAATATGTTTAATATCTATGTGAAAAATATTATTTTTATATCCCATTTTACAGGTAAATAAAATATATGAGACAATTCTTTCTGCGAATTTTTCAAATTTTGAGTTAACAATAAAAACACAGTAATTCAAAACTGATTGGTGCAAATTTTGTAATTTATCGGCTATTTATTTATCAAAAATATTTTACTGACTGCATCTTTACCATCTATAGGATCAGCCATATTATTAATTCTACGATTTTGAAGAGAAACATAACCTGTTGTATAATCAAAATCTTTACTTAGTTGATCTCGTATAAAGCAGAGACCATAATATTGTATTTTGAATCTACCTATGTTTAAATTCATTAGCATTAGTGTCAGAATTTTTATTTAGTAAATTTGATTAATGGTTTCCCAAATATATCCATAATGTAATAACAAAGAAATTATATCCTAAAACTTAAAACCTCTCGATAAAAGGCATAACACAATTAACATAAATGTCCACAGATAACAGAATTAAAATTCTGAGTTCCATTATCATTGTAATAAACATTTTTCTTTTGAAGTAATTAGTTAAATTAGTAGGAATATTGCCTCCAAATGAATAAACATTTAAGATCATTATTTACTTTATAATAGCAAACCTAATGAGTACACAGATTTCTTGAAATGTCAAAATTTACCACAGTTCATTCATTTTTGTGCATTATATTTGGTGATCCATCAATCGTGTAATCATTTCTGAAATTTTTAATATTTTGAATTTTTAAATATTTTTGAATATCATAATTAGATAATGATAGTATATTCAAACATTTTTGGTCTACCCCTTTTTGCAACTAAGTTACTTCCAGATTTATTTTCTGTTGCTAAGTTACACAGTTGTTGTTCTTACAATTCTTTTTTAATTTTTTTGGTTTGTTCAACAAAATTGTAAATTGAGCTAGCTCCACCAGATAAAGCACCGAGTACAGCAAAAAATTGAATTAAATTGGTAAAAACCTCCAAAACTACCAGATTTTTCTTTTAATATTTTTTTGATTATTAGGAGTGGTAAATAATTTAAAACCTTTTCCGTCTTCAAATTTTTTATTTTTTCTCTCAAGTTGATCTTTTGTTAAAAAATCTATCTATACGCAAATCTCTAAATTAATCAAAGGCTATATTAAAAGTTATATTTGATGTCTTCATTTATAAGTAAAAAAAAAATTAATCTATTTTAATGCCCCATCTTAATTTTCTCTTTGTAAACACAGTTGAAGCAACAGCCACAGAAGCAATTTTTTCACCGATTGGAGTATCTTTATCTAACATAATCTCCTTGGCTTCTTTTTGTAAAATTTTGTCAGCCGTATGTCTAGATTCTAAATCTTTATGGTCTCTGTAAGCTATGTCATGTTGTTTGCAGGCGTCATCTAATTTATTTATTCCTGTGTCACATGGCAAATGCATTTCAGGTGAATTTAAATTATTAAATGCTCAATTATTATACCTTTTCCATTATGTTTAGGGTTCCAAAATGAATGTGGAACTACATTTAAAACTCTTGTAATATAAGGAATTCATTTCGGATTATTAATAACAGAATCAGAACATTTATTGCTTAGCTTATTCATTATGTTTAATTTTCTATTTTAATAATTTTTATTTCCAACATTTTTTTCATAATGAGTAACTAATAGTCTATCAACCAATTTTCTAACATCATTCATCCAAACATATTCTTTTAGTAAATTATTGTATGTTTTCATACCTTCTCCAGATTTAGTAGTTGTTGGAGAAATCATTTTTTCTGGTATGTTTGATGTGGTTCTTGAATGTGATTCTTTTATATAGTTATCATAAATTTGTTGAATTATATTTTTGTATTTGCAATTTCTATTCGAGTTTATTTTATTTTTGGGATTATATTCTTGGTATACATTATTGGTATTTAAAACATGTTTCGTGTAATTTTCATAGTCATTTTAAGTGAAATTATACTCAAGAACTTCTTCTTTTTCTTTTGTTAACAAATTAGAAAGTCCTTCGGTTAATTCATATTCTTCATTTTCTACAGATATTTTATCATTGTCTATCTTTACTTGTCTAATACATATGTAAAAATATTGTCCTTCTGCATGTAAACCGTATTGAGTATTAATAACATTTATTATTTTTGCAATTTCTTTTCCGATATTTATTGTACAATCAAATGTGCCATGCCTCAAATTTTTTATGGGTATAATTCTCATTTGCTCTTCCAAATTAGGAAAATTACATTTTGAAAATAAGTCTCTTTCAAATGTATCTCCTGGAGTTGGTGGATAATCTAAATTTTTTGATGCAACTGGAACTTGTGTTGTTAAATTTCTATTTTCTTCACCTACTTGTTCTACTTTTTTTTTTTATCAAAATTTCGTAATCCGGTAATTAATGGTATACCTTACTTCTTTTTTTTTTAAATAATCTGCTTCATTATTCTTTTTGCAATTTATGTATTTCTTAATGAGTAATTTAAATCGAGAAACTGCCTTTGATGAATCTTTCACTTATATATTAACGTTTTGACTTATAAAATGTTATACAAAATTATCGAGAGATTCGAAAGACAAACTTTTCCTCCAACTGATCAAACTAGGAGGAATTTAAATGTTGGCAACTATAGAATTGAATTTGATATTCCTGTAGGGGATGGATTTTCTTTCCCAATTGAGGCTTAGGTTTCTGAGCAATTTATGTTACTAAATAGAGATGAAGGAAATGAGTCAAAATATGCAAAATTAGACAATATAGATGTTCGTACTAACTTTTTTCTATTCAGTTTTCTAGAATATAATTCTCAAAACATGGACATATTATTGAGGCTGTTGATAACCCAGGTTTAACTTCAACAATGATGAATAATTGGTTAAGATCTCCAAGTGAGCGAAATTATTTAGAATTTACTGGTGTCGATAATAAATATCGAGTAGAATCTGTTCATTGTAATAAAACAAATGTAATAACCCATCCACTGAGATATCTGTTTGGCTTTATTCGTGATATCAATGAAATTTATTGGAAAGGCGGTTATAAAATTACCTTTATTCGAAATTGGTAAAATAATAATTGTTTATATGTTTATGAAACTAAAAAACACAGATGAGGCAGATCGGAAAATGTATGCTGATCCAGGTAAAATTGTTATTCATAAATTATACATTATGTGGCCAACTGTTGAATACTAACCTAACAGCCATTGCAATTAATGAGAAACTAAACAAACATCCAAAAATACCTATTAGTTTTAAATATTAGCAATTTTTAGAAAAAGAAGTTCCTGCTGGAGTAACTGTTTTTATTTTAATATAAGACATCAGTTTAATAATTTACAACTTTATATGCCTAATTTTGAAATTGTAGGCTTTCGAACTAATAGAAAAAATCGTGTTGAATAGTATGTACATGCTTCTCTGTTTGATCACTGTAATGTAAGAAATATTTATGTTAAGAATTGAAGAAATGAAATTGTTCCTAAAGAAAATTGGAATTTAGATATTGGGAATGGCCTTTGTGACCAAATATTCCTTGCTTATAACCATTTTAGAAATTCAAAATTAAAACTAGATACTCTATACAGGTATAAATGCGATATCAATTATTTTTCATTTTTTGGGCGAAGACCATTATTTGTTATTGAGTGTTTATATAAGAAAACAACTGTAGTCAAAGAAAAAACAAATATAAAAATTCATGTTGATTTTGCCAAAGCTATTGAAGCAGGTACAATTTGTAATGTTGTTTTAATTAGCCAAAGACTCTAACTTATGATTATTTGAAAGAAAAAATTACTGAAGATATATAAATTATTTTAATTAATAAATGGAGGATATAAATGATTTACGGAAACAACAAAATGTTTCGACAGATTAATACAAAATTCTAGATGTATAGTTAAGTTGTTTATTCGAATAAAAAATCCTTTTCATAATTCTATAAAATTTCTTCTTTATAAATAAAAATGGCTTCACTTGGTTTACCATACAGTTTGACTAACATTTTAAAAGGAGTTTCTAAATAAACTTTCCAGCATATACTATAAATATGAATTCTTCCAAACCCCAAAATACAGTTTTCAAATTCTATCGAAATCTACAAAAATTACAGTTAATGATTTTAGATAGTGTTTGCGATGAAGATGAACTTCCAGAAATTGGTGACGAATTTAAACATACGGAATAAGTTTTTAAAAATTATTAGAGCTTCGAATATAATCCATAAAGAATAATAACATTATATTTAAATTGATTTTAGCTTAAGTTGCATAATTTTGGATTACATTTTCTTAACTTTTTTGTTATGATTTAGCTTTTATTTTTGGTCTAAATTTGTTTGATTTGCTGCGTAAGCGACTGATTTTGCTTAAATTTTGCGCGAAACATAATGTTCAGTATTCGTTTAGGATTTTGTGTAACTTTTATTTTGTAACATTTTTTATTTTATGTCTTTGTTATTTATAACTGCTTTTGGAGGTAAATAGCATGAAATTCGAGGAGCATGAAGTTCAAGGAAAATTCGAGGAATTTTTGGTTTAAAATGGATTGTCCTAGACCTACCCATATACTACTATCGAATCCCACGAAATTTTGTCTACTAGTAATGCAATTCCAAGACACTTGCTTTTTTATCCGTTTCCTACTTCGGATGTAGTTTTCAAAGTTGCATCTTTGTAAAATATACAGTACCCATATGATAACTCGAACCGAACTCGAAAATTCTAAATTTAACAAAATAATTTTTATAAGCAGCCACTTTTGCTAGCTTTTTCAGGTGAATGCGCTACCTGAAACAGTGAAGTGCATGTATACTCATTACCTCGAAAAGTCGTGCACTCTGTATAAATTAGTGGCTAACCACGAAATACAGAAAAAAAATCAGAAGATAATATTCCAGACCTTAAAAGTTTCGTGCGATAATGTATGAATAAATGTTCTAAGGTGAAAGTGCAATCGCTCATCGTGTGGCTAACAGAAATATTCTCATCAGAACAACACAAAACATATGTGAAGAGAAAAGCACGAATATTGTCAGGTATGAGCAATGAACGAAAGACATGCCCACGATTGACACGAGGCAGCTGTGTGAACAACTGATCGAGTTTGAGAGAAGCCACATAACAAGGCTGCAAGAAGAGGCTTGTCTAATTCACCATCATTTGAGATACCTATTCGGGCTTCACGGGCTAAGTGTGATTGAGAGCAATGGGCACCTGCTTGTACCACACATGCTGGGCTGGTTCTGAACGAGCCCAACATGCCAACAGAAAGTGGGAACATTTGATTGTCTAATAAACATGAACATAGAATGTGGCTTCCTTGACCACCAATCAGTGACAACCTGTATAGAAGCCTTATCATCAGAACATCGCATCTATACCCCAAGTTTTTTTCCAGATGCCTGCTAGCAAAGTCATCATTGCGATTCCGACGATTTTACCGGGGTTTACCACCAACACCCCAGAATTAGCACCCTCGTTTTCAGTAAAGTCAGAAGAAAGAAACATTAAATGCTACTGAGTGGGGAGTCATTATGTTTAACAACACATCACACATACTAGTGTCCTCTGCCGGTAGTGAATTGTTTACAATTCAATTGAAGACTTGAAGTAAAACAAGATGCATGTGACAATTCAGAGATTAACATGAAAATAACTTTAAAAAAAGTACCAATAAGTAGAAACATTGTTCTCAACTATGATTGTATATGTAATGAGAGATAATAAGTTTCCATACAATTGTTTTATCCAAAAACATAAATCTGCATACATAAAGATACTATTAATATCCAACCCTGAAAAAAAAAAGATTTTTCATAAGTGCCTTCAGCGAAACATATAAATGGAATAAGTGCCATATTCTATAGTTTAATAATGGTATAAGTGCTTTGAGAACTAGGTACATTATTGGGATCTAATTGGGGTCTCACTAACTATGTAATAGTTACATATTGACTTTAACAATTCAATCACTCTCTGCCTACAATCATACAAATTTATATCAGTCCTTGTACTTAAAGTACGTAATTAATCTCCATCACTGTACTAAAGGTCCCCTTTATTTGGTTAACGCTTCATAGAACAGCCTGTGTTTTTAATCTGGTAGGAATGGAGTGTTTTTGATCTGATAGGAATGGAATCAGATTCTTCAAGTCCTTTTTTTCTTCAGACAATTTCGACGTACTTGTCAACACAGGAAGAGGTGCAGCGGCTATGTTTTCTGCTGTTTCACCCTTGCGGAAAATGTAATGTTGACTCCAATGTTCCACATCATTGAACGTTTGCTTAACTTGAATGAAACCCGGCTCCTCCGAGGTGACACACATCCATTGTGCTTTCGATATTTGCAAATTTGTCGTGGTCAGAAACCAGTCAGCAGCCTCGCTGTAGACAAAACAAGAGTTACCCATAAGTCAACCAGAAGCAGGACACTTATTAATGAACTGTTGTGCTGATGTCTGGGAAAACAAGAATTGCTCGTAAGTTAACCACAATCGGGCCACTTCCGGCTTTCTGCTTCTGGCCTGCCGTAAGTAAACCACATGTTGTTAGCCAACTGTTGGTAAGTCACTTGTGACCCAGCTATTGGCCATTTGTGGCCCACATAGACGCAGCTTGCCATGCATTTTCGAAACCAAAAAATGATTGTACCTAACCAAAATTTATACCATATTCATATGTGTTCTCCTCATATTTATTTCGCAATTAGCAAATTTCTTTGGAGATACCTGGAATAGAACTTACAAACCTTAGTCTACTGTCAAGTATGCTATCAACTACTCAACTACGTATTCGTAGTTAAGTAAATCCGGATACTTACTTCACATACATAATGCATTATTAGCTTTTTAAATAGACAATACTAGTATTTTAGTTTCGGACTACTGTCAGGTAGAATTTAAAATGCAAAATAACGATTTTTCTTTGCGTGTTACACTTTGCAGGTTCCTGGTATAAAAACTATTTCTACTATTACTAGCAATGCCACATGATAATTTTACTTCATATATACATAAAATAAAAAACAAAGAGGTGCTCATAGGTCAACCAAATGCTGGCCACCTCTTGATGAACTATCGGCTGATGTCTGGCATAACAAGAGTTGCCTATACCTCAACCACAAGTGGATCACTTCTGGCGTTCTGCTTCTGACCTACCGTAAGTAAACCACATGTCATTAGCCAACTGTTCTTAAGCCACTTGTGGCCCATGTATTGGCTTCTTGTGGCCCACATAGATGCAGCTTGCCATGCATTTTCAAAACCAAAAATTAATTATGTCTAACCCAAATAAAAGTGATGTATTTACCATATTCACATGTCTTTTCTACAGCTTTATTTCACAATTAGTTAAATTCTTTGGAGAAATCTGGAATCGAACTCACAAACCTATCGTCTACAGTCGAGTATGCTATCAACTACTCTACTACGTATTCGTAAAGAACAGTTTAAGTAAATCTGGATACTTATTTCAAGTACATAATACTTTGTTAGCTTTACTGTATAGACAGTGTTATTGTCACGAATCAATACTGGGATTTATGTGTTTTGTTTAAAAGAGTAGTATTTTAGTTTCGGACTGCTTCCAGGTACAATTTAAAATGCAAAATAATTTTGTTTTTGCTAATACTAGCAATACCACGTGATAATTTTACTTCATATATACATGAAATAAAAAAATCAATTGAATATGCATATGGTATTTGCTACTGCACAACAACATATAGTCGGTATGCGATACATGGAACATAAGCTTGCTGATCATGTTTCCTCAGTAATAAGGAACAGTTGGCATACCACAAAAGGTGGTATGTACTCTTTGGCAAACATCACTCACACATTCTCTACATACTATAAGATGCCTGTGGGTGTTTCACACACATTTGCTTGTGCGCCATATATGAAATGCCGTCAGTCATTTTGTGTTAGATGGCACACAATTTCCCACATGATGATGCCCAACTATCAGAAATGAACCATTCTACCACGCGAGGACTTTATGCGCAAACATGATCTTATAATCATACTCTTTGACATACATCAGCCACACGTTATTTACATACTCTAAGATGCCTGTGGGTGTTTCACTGATGTTTGCTTGTGGGCCACATATGAAATTCTGTCAGTCAATTTGTGATAAGTGGCCCGTTATTGGCCATATGATGATGCCCAACTATCATAATTGAACCTGTCTACCACATAAGGGTTTTATATGGAAAAATGATCTTATTTTCATGCTCGGTATACATCAGCCACATGTTTTCCACGTGTTCTAAGGTGCCAGTGGGTGATTCACTGATGTTTGCTTGTGAGCCATACATTAAATTCTGTAAATCATTTTGTGTATAATGGCTCACATCAAAAATACTTCCCAAGCAAATACAGTCACTATTGTTGACGTGGTCTTATTGTGTATCACATAAGAAAACACTTACAGTCATGTGGGCGAACATGTACAACTTGTGCCAACAGTTGGCCAACTGTTATCTGCTTGTTGTTTGCTACTTGGGAAATACCACAGGTATCAGATCTTGGCGAATGAAAAATAAATATTAGGAAATTCCTTCTTAAAAACAAGGTAAAATAGCGGTATGTTATGTGTGTATCTGGGTAGTTATTCCTGAATGATTTGTACAATCTGTTAATATTCAAGTCTGACCCTAACTACTCTTTTGCAGATTTCATTCTTCCGTAGTGACTAACATCACAGGGGAAGGTGTTTACGTGATCACAATCACATTGTTTTTCAGATGAATTGAACTTCCTTCACTACTGTTCATTTCTTCATTTCTCAATTTAGAAAGATTTTCCTGACTTCTTAAGCTGCACCAGCCCCTGGACTCTTTAAATAACTCACGTAATGTTTGTTTGCACACTTGGACCTCATAACCTTTACCATCAGGAACAGTGTAAATTAATGTTGCCTAACGCTTATTCTTTGATGGGTCATCATAGGTTCCATACATACGTCTCTGTACATGTTTCATAGCGATAAATCCTAATAGATGGGTTTGTTGTTGTGGGTGATCGAAGTCATACATGACATTTAAATGCTGCAATTTTATATCTGAGGACAGTACTTTGCAACTGTATGTGCACTTGCCAGACACATTTTCCTTTGGAGGTTGTTTAGCTGGGATGATATTGTTGGATGTACTCACATACGCCATTCCCGAATTCCATAGCTTTTTACGTTCCTCACTGTGACGTCTTCTCCTTTTCACTGTTTCGTACTACGTTCATTACCAGACATAAGAACGAACAATGGAAATGAAAATATATTAAACAACTGGCATAAACAAACACTTCAATTCTCAACATGCAAAACAGCGTACTAATAGCAATAGAGCAAATAATAATGCTGTGGCACAAAGATCACAATACATTTTCGAGCACATGGCACATAAACCAAGCACAATCTATCCAAACCCATAGCAACTATAAGAACAGTTTGTGTACATGAATTATATTACATGTTATAGGCATGGGCACATTGATAATAAATATGGTCATAACTCAAAATCCACCAATATGGCACTTACACCCTCTTTTACTTCAAGTCTTCTATTTCTGCTGCTACAGAAAAGAAACACATAAATACATTTAGAACACTGATGATAGCTGCAACAAATATAATATTTTATCAATAAAAAATATTATTTTCGAACGTTAGATGTTGGAACATTCACTGCAAAAATCATATTCCGGTAGAGTAATGGAACAAAACACATAAATTGCGATTTATAATTAGAACACACTTTTGTAGAAAATAGAGGGCCTTTAGCATGGTTGGCTTTGTATTAACTTGCATATGATAGAATATAACTGTGTTTGATTTTATTCCGAGAGAATTTTTGTAGTCAGTGCATGGAGTTTAGTCTATTTCCTTATAGGAATATAATTCATGTCAGTAGGAACATTATTTTATTGTTTGATAATTATTTTCTGTTGATGTACAACATTTGCGAAAGTTAGCCTGTGTACTGAAGCGTTCTGTGACTTCTGGTCAGACCCTTTTGTCAGGCATGTGCACTGTTTTCGTGCTGTAGGTAGCTAGATGACAATGCATTTCCAAATATGTGTTGTTAAACATCGTTGCAATTAACAAAACTTGTAACTTTTCAACCTACATTCCGAAGGAAATATAGCCTTATGAGATCACTTCATGTTTGTGTGTGTTTGTGTGTGTGTGAGTATGAATGTGGGTCTGTGTGTGACCCATACGGTAAAAGATTTAAATAAATGCATGAACCTTACTTCATCGAACTCAGTACTTACATAGACTGCAGTAAGTAAATGCGACTTTTAAAGTTTTATAAAATGCTAAATGCTTATTTTCAAAGTGGTGCCTTATTTACAATTTAGGATACTATGTCATTTGTGGAAAACCATTCAACCTATTTTATCCAATTAGCATACGAATTTCTGTGAGCATTACAGGCAAGGGTTGCCAGGCCGAGCTCGAGGCTGGAAGGAAGTCGGCAATGGCAACAGGAGTCATGGAAACAGCCGGGGAATGGTTACCTAAACAAGGTCGGGCACCAGAGTATAAATTGCGCGAGCGCTAGTAGCTCGCGGCCATATTTGTTCCTAACCAAGCCAGAGTGCCGTTGGAGACATCATCGCCGAGAGAAGTGCCATCCTAGTGGTCCGGGTACGACATAGAGAAGGAGCTGCCATCGAGACGAGCCTCAATGTAGTCGTCGTCGATATATTGGGTAAATATCACTCACCTTAGGGCGTCCGAGTACCGTGAGGCAAAGGCTAATGAGGCTTATGTTAATTGCTCTCCAAGAGCGAACTAAAGGCTATTTAATTGCTTTCAGCTTCTTTTAAAGTAATGTCTTTTGAGTCTTGAATCTTTTAAAGTATTACTGTAAGAATAAAGCCATTCCCCATTGCTTTAACTCTTTATTTGTTGGATTCAATAAATGTAGTGTTTTATATAATCGCTCTTGCCTTTCTGAACTATGTCATCTCAGTTAAATGAATGCGTGACCATCTGGCGAAAGCGGGGTAACAGCAACTTGTGAAGGCGCGTCACGCTTCCCAACATTTTCAAAGCCAAACTTATAAAATTAAAGTAAAGTTTGTAATAATTCATAAACTCTTATTTAAATATACAGAGTGTGCATGTTAGTCCATACGAATATTCTCACAAAACACCCCACTTAATGAACGACAACACTTCTCCATCATTAGTGCAAGCTGCCAAAAACCTTTTGAAACATGCTACAATCGATGTGTCAGATACACAAAGAAACTACAATCTCAACACGCAGACACAACAGCAAAATCCCATCAAGTAACCCCGTCCGCGGAAAAATTACTAGAACAAAATATCGAGTTAATCGAAGAATTAAATGCCACATCTACACGACTAACAAGAAGTTTAGTAAACCAGATTATTAATAGCAAATGTTTTCCCAACACACCACCACCCACATACTGTCCACACCATTCGACAACACCAACAATCGTAAGACAGATATACTGGGAAAACATATCACCCAACATACCAACTGTACTATCCATGTTAACCCAAGTGTACCAAGCAAATTTATGGTCCAGACTAACCCACGACACAAACATTCCTACAATCAGTCAAACTAACATAACTTATCCTACTAAAGCCCAAAAAACCTAACATAATCTAACCTTCCAAAGGCCAGAAAAAATCATAAATAACCTAACTTAACCTAGCCTACCATACTCCAGTAAAAAATTATACTTACAGTAAGCACAAATTTGTCCTACATGCCTAACATTATTTCAGCTGACCAATCAAGTGAAAGCACGGAGACATCACATTGTAGCAGTTAAGCCTTATGGGCCTAACCCTAACTGTTTTTGGGTGGCAAGCCAGACGGTATTAAGAGCTTATTAATATGAAGGTGTCGCAGGAATCAAACTCCTGTCATTTTGTGTAATATCTTTGTATAAAACTATATCAACACAATTAAAACAACTCTTACAAAACGCTTTATTCTAAGCAGGGGAGTGATTATATATTAAATTGATTCCAATTATTATCAGCCACGGTAATCAATATCTAAAGTGTCTCCACACAATCCTACACAACAATATCGCCTCGAGTTTGATGCCGAAGGCTGCTTGTAGATCCTCGATATAGGCAGTCCCGGAACGCCCTCGCGTCTGTCCACAGGTGGCAGCTGTCTGGCAGTTGGTCAGCGACAGACCCTGCTTCAGTCCTCCACGTATGCTAAATACTCGCGCCGCAGTATGTTACAATTATCTGTTTATTAAACATCTCGTTGCTCGCTGCCTTGCCCTAGATACTGTCGTGGTTGGGGTGGTTTCCAGCCAAGTGCAGGGAATGGCTTGGCCGCCCGCTATATCACCTCCTCGCTCAAAAAGAGCTGCTCGCCAGCTCTAGGATAGAGGTGTAGTGATGTGGTACGACAGTCCAGGTCCTTAATGTCCATGTCTGCTTCTCGGCAGCTGGAATACAACTGGTTGAAGAACTCTTCTTACGGTGGGAAATTAGATGAGGGAGGTTAGGATGCAACAAGGAAATTTGGGTTAGGAAACTGCCTAGCCTTCTTAATTGCCGGTTGTGTATTATCTGCTTATTATAAGTTGTCGAATAAGACATGTTTTTGGTGAAATGTCTGGTATTACAGATAATTCCATTATTTCAACTGAATTTGGTATGCTCAATACGAGGTAAATGTCCCTTGATTTCATTGGTACTGGTCACGACCTTAAACTTGCGCTCCACTGGGCATGCTTCTTATGCGGAAGAACGGCTAATGCAAGCAAGTTTGTGGTCGTGACATAGCAGCCTGCTTGATGTTCTAAGTTACCTAGCATGGCTTGTTATCTTTGAAAGTCTTGTTAAAGTGAGATTTGTTTAACAAAGCAAGAAAATTGTACTACCTGTAAAAGTTGAAAACATTTTATTCTCCGCCCGGTACAACATCTGTTAAAGTGAATACATGATATTATTTGTGTTATCAAAATGACATACACAGGGAATATTTAAGTGTTGCTGAAAATAGATTTGATGAGACGTATCACATGATTACCTTGAAAGTAAAAATGAATACATATGCAATAGCTTACATGCAGTTTTAAAATGTTAGTCTAGTTTCTATTTCCTATGCTATGTATTGCTAAATACAGGAATGACATGGGGTTCGTAATAAAACGTAGAATTTATTGTCCTCTATTTTTACGTGGAAATAAAAGTTCAATCAAAACTTAGGTCCCCTTATCTACGTTTTAATACTAAGGAACAAGATGTCACAAGGATTACTTCTCCTAACTAAAAATTATACCTTAACACTAACATCTATCAATTTACAATTCTGCAGTATTATTTATATTAATGATTTCATTAAAAAATGTGATAATTCATTAGTGGGACTTTCATAAGAGCAATTACATTACTGTTTTTAATTTTTGAAAAATTAATCTCATCTATTCTGCTCAGTGTAATAATGCAGGGAGTGTCAAACATTTATTTAAACTCTCTGTATTGACAAAATGTAATTTGAATACTGTTAGATATCTGGCAGATCAATGAGTCTTTTGGAAAAGGTGTTGTGTGAAATTCCTCTTATTGATTATAAAACTTAATATATAGTAAAAAAAAAAAAAAAAAACAGAATGGTCTTATTAAGATTTATTTAGTTATCACGTGTCTCGAGTCTTGGTGTCAGAAATTTGTAATTAAAATGTTTTTAAAGGAGACGCATTGTCTTCATAAATTTTGTAATTGATTACAATTACCATTTTTGTAACTTACGCTACATATAGTTTTAAAATATTTTCTTACATAAAACATTTGTTTGTTGCTGTAGTTACATGTCTTAAGTAGTAGTTCTGAGTGTATTCTAATCATGTGCTTCGTTTGTAATTGTGCTCGTGTTTATCCCGGCTGGGGTGTGTAAGTGTAAATATGTATTGTAATTACTGGCTCGGTTTGACCTGAAAATTAAACGCGCGCTGCCCTCTTTAGAGCGACGCTGGTACATGCACACGATACATCGCGTCGACTTGCCTTAAGCCTGCCGCCACCGGAACTGATGGTAAGGCATTGTAGAGTAGTGCCGTACCGTGTTGACTTCGGGTCAACTGTCGTCCCTTTGTCGTCCTGTAACACTTTTATTTGGTGTTAGCACTCAGACATATACATTAAAGAATTTATTACTCTGCATCAAATTATTATTAATTTAATTTAATACATTGGAAAAAGGGCGTATACTTATGAAACTATGTTAAGTTTGATTAGCTTTGGCTAGTATAAGTGATTTAATATAATATTAGCAGTAATTGACGTACTTGTAATTTGTGTTGTGAATTTGAAACACTTTACTTTTTTTTTTTGCTTTACTCTACTAAAAGAATATTCCTATCAATCATATAATCTTATTAAATTTCATTTATACCTTAGGCACAATATTTTATATTACACATTAAATCCTTATATATAATAGTGACGTATTGAATGCACTTCCTCCTGCTGCTTAAGATTCAAACTCTATTAGTGTTCTATAATAATCGATTCTTGTGGGTTCTCAATGTTTTCACATCTTGAATGCAATATCATTGTGTATATAGGACATGCGCATTGGGATGCGTGTTTTTAAAACAAAGCAGTATGACTGAAACACTTTATTAATAGTTATCGCCTGCCGGCTGCCTGGCTCGGCTGGGTCGAGCGGGGAGTCTGTGGAATGTGATGGTGTGACACAAAAAATTGGGTCGCCACGCCTGGCGCATCTTTGAAGCCCATCTCAGCTTCGCACTATGCAATTTACTGCTTCGGCTTTTCAGGTTGTGCACACTGTACAAAGTGTAGTTAACTATACAGTTCGTTCTACCCTACATCGTACTTTAATATTATGAGTACTCCAAATGTTCTTAAAGAGTTCCCACTTTAGGGCCTGTGAAAATTATATAGTTAATGATCTAATGCAGTAAATCTTATATATATATATATATATATATATATATATATATATATATATATATATATATATATATATACCATTCTCTGTGAAGCTTCAAAACTTATTCTTTAGACTACGAATTTATTATTACCATAATTTCAGATTCAGAAGTAAATTAAAAATTTGACTTTAGCATCAATATTCTCATGTTATTATTTTGAAATGACTCTAATTTATGTATGCTCCTGCAAGATATTCTTAATGAGCAAACTGAGAATATTATGTTATTTGGATTATAACGTTAAAATGTCTAACTTTGATGCTTCATTAAAATAACTGAATATTACTTATATGCATACATATGTGTATTACTTTCACTCTGAAATTTAATTCTCTGTAAGAGTACTTGTATATACTATAAACTTTTAATTTTGTGATTCTTGCTTATACTCATTATCCCAATATTGCTCCAGTATAATTAATGGCAACATTTATTTGATTAAACTTACTTAATAGTACTATGTTATACATGATTGCTATTGCCTTTTTTAAACCTTAATTATACATTATATTCTAGAACTATGTAACCTTGTGACACCTTATTCATACTCAATATGGCTGGATTGAGTGATTTTACACACCGTGGTGGACCCGTCGCAATGTTGTAATGTAAATAAACTTTATTGCGGCAATTCCTGGTGGTCATGAGCCGTGTATGCACTGCTCTTGCGACTTCGTGAGGTTTTCTGTTTCCGCTTTTATCTTTTTCGCACGAATTCCTTTTACTTACATTGCACCTCGTGGCAGTTGCCATATTGTCGGCGGCTCAAGGTGTTTTTCTTTTCCTCTTAATTATACCTTCGACTTTATAGAAAATTTTCCACGATAAGGCGGGAAATGAATATCTACGGAATATGCCCGATTAATTTCATGAAATGAATATCTGCAATCGCATGTACTGAGACGGGAGTGTGGCAGCATACGACTGTGGATGCTTGTCGCACTCGCAAGATGCTTGCTCAGCAAGGACGTAGCTACGTTGCAGTTGACGTAACTCCGTCGTCACTTGCCCGCTCGTGAACTTCTGTTGATGGGCTTTATATGTGGCTGTAGTACAATATTATAATGAAACCTCGTTTCTTTAAATGCACTCAAATAACTTATCCTCGCGTGGGCGGAAGGGATATGCAAGTAATTGGGGGGAGGTGGTTACTCTAATTACTCGCAATAGGTTTTCAAATAATCTACTATTGAAAATTTATTAAAAATGTGCAATGCGATTAATAAATTATTGAAAAGCTACTAATGTCTTTTGGTGGAGCTTGGCTGCAAAGAGGGAGGGAAAAAAACCCTAGTCTCCACCAGTGTAGCGTTAAGCCTTTTGTGCCAACCCTAACTGTTTTGGGTGGCGAGCCAGATGGTATTAAGAGCTTATTAACAGGAAGGCATCGCTTCAATCAAACTCTTGTTGTTGTGTTACTTTCTTTATATAAAACTCTATCAACACAATTAATACAACTCCTACAAAATGCTTTACTCTAAGCAGGGGAGTGATTAGATATTATAGTTATTACAGTTACTATCAGCCAAGGTAATCAATATCTAAAGTGTCTCCGCACAATCCTACGGAACAATATAACCTCGTGTTTGATGCCGAAGGCTGCTTGTAGATCCTCGATATCGGCTGTCCCGGAACGCCCTCGCGTCTGTCCACAGGTGGCAGCTGTCTGGCAGTTGGTCAGCGACAGGCTTCATTCAGTCTTCATGTGCGCTAAATACTCGTGCCGCAGTATGTTACAATTATCTGTTTATTAAACAACTCGTTGCTCGCTGCCTTGCCCTAGATACTGTCGTGGTTGGGGTGGTTTCCAGCCAAGTGCAGGGAATGGCTTGGCCGTCCGCTACAATGTGAGGAGGCGGATACGGAGGTGGAGCTGATCGCAGAGGCGGAGGCAGAGGCAGATGCTGAGGCGTGGCAGTGGGGGCGGAGGCGGAGGCGGGGGCGGAAGTGGAGCTGATTGCGGAGGCAAAGGTGGAAGTCTAAGCGGAGTTGATTGCGGAGGCAGAGGTGGAGCTGATTGTGGAGATGACTGCAGAGCTGATTGCGAAGCTTATTGCTATTGTGGAGCTGATTGTGGTACTGGTTGCTATTGCGGAGCTGATTGCGGAGCTGAATGCAATTTCGGAGCTGGTTGCTATCGCAAAGCTGATTGCAGAGCTGATTGTGGAGCCGACTGTAGTTGCAGAGAACCAGTGCAACAAGTTTCAGAATGTTTCTTCAAAATATCACTCTGTGTAAACTGCCTGTGGCAGAAATCGCATTCAAATGTCAGATGCGAAATTTTCATCTTGCATGTCATTATTTAATGTCATCGTAAAATTAGGCAAAGCTGTATGAGAAATTTTTTCATTTATTCACCTTAGTTCCAACTGGTTTACGACTTAGAATATATTTTCATATTGTGTATGATTCGGAATATCTTTTTAACATAGTCACTTACATTCAACCTAATGCCAGGACTTTTAATTACTTGTTAATTCTGATTTAGGACTCAACCATTTATGTAGAACTTTAGTGAGCGATGGTGCAGGTCACAGCTCCATGATCGTAGAGGTCATAAGCAGACTTTGTATTCGCAATTCATCTTTGCGGTATGTGAGCACTCTGGGAAAATCCCAAACACTTGTTCGCCCGGAAGAAAACATGCAGGTATTATTATATACGTAATATAGGAATATTGATATTTAAATATTTGAAGATAGGTTTACATAAATATATAAGATATGAATATGTGTATATAACTATATATAAGATATGTATAAATATTATAATGTATAGAATACATTTTAACCACTTTTGCGATTGTTTGGGCTTTTTAGAGAGCTTTTTGGATTTTTTATATTTTTATATTTTATATTTTTAAGGTCAAAGTTCTAAGGTCAAGGTCAGAGGTCTGGTCTAGAAGGAATAAGGAAGCCCCAGAAATTATCTGAAATTGGACTTCAGGACTGGTTTTTGTACACGAGGGGCTTCTACCATACTTAGCGAAAAGTGGAAATTTTTAAGGGAAAAAAAGGAACATTTTTAAGGAAAAAGGGGAATTTTTGACTTTAAAACTAATATAATGTCATTTCTAATTTAAATATTGTAAAAATGCAGGAAAATCCAAAGAATTTGACATTTCAAGGAGGCCTACTACTGTAGTATTGATTTAGTGAATTTCTAGTCGTCAGATAGGGTAGCCGACGTCTGTTTTTTTTTGTAAATGGAATTTTGCTATTTACATATTGTTTCCAGCAAGAAATTTATTTATATTGTCATAAAATGGCATAGGTTTTGTACATTTCTGTGAAAATACAACGGTCGACCACACAATCAGAAGCGGTCGACACCTATATTTCAGAATTACAACACTGAAACTGGTGGATTTCAATTGTCGGCCATTTTGTAATTTCATGTTCAATGTGTCTTTTATTACTGGAAAAAACTCACATACAATTTTGAAAGATTTACTTGCCCAATGATAATGAACGTTCTACCTAGGAAATGTTGTTTTAGGTGCATTCACTCTTAAATAGAGCCTAATAAAAAGTGAGGACTAGTGCCATATACAAAGAAGTCATGGCAACATCAGAGAAACGATCACAGTACTACAGTTACTCCCCATCTGCTATGGTAGAGCCCTTGAGAGCTGTTCAAAATAACAATATATGTGTTAGAGAAGCTAGTAGACGGCTTGATGTTCCAAAGATGTCACTTCAGGATCGACTTTGTGGGAGAATTGGACTTCCTGGCGATGTTAGAAGAATGGGGCCCAGTCCTTATTTGTCCACTGAAGAAGAAAGCAATCTTACCAAGTGGCTAGAGGACTTGGCTAAAAGTGGGTTCCCTAGGAAAATGGACGACTTATTGAATGCAGTTTAACAAATTCTTTCTTATGAAAGCACATGTAATAGTGACGGAAGATTTCATCAGAAATTTGTTCAGGGAACTTGAAGATTATTTGAAACAGATTGGTGCAGATGATGTTTTACAAGGACCTGAAAGGATTTGAAAAGGCGATGAAACTTATTTCAGTATGTGTCCAAAAACAGGGAAAGTTATAGCACCAAAAGGATGGAAAAGTGTTTACGATGTCAAGCTAAGCAATGAAAAGGAAACAATCACAGTAGGACTAGTTTCCTCAGTAGTGGCAAGACAGTGGTCCCAACGGTAATTTTCCCCTTCATCAAGCCACCATGTTCCATTATCGAGAGCATACACAGTGACTGGGTCTTACGAAAAAGGGTAGATGTGAAGTGAACTTTTCTTTGAGTATGTTGCAAATGGCGTGAACAGTTGGTCGGAAACAGAGAGTATCAAGAAAGCAGTGATTCTGTTTGTGGATGGTCACAAATCCCATTTTACCCTTGAACTTAGCGTCTTTTGTAGTGAAAGTGGCATTATATTGTATGCATCACCTCAAAATACGACTCATATCATGCAGCCTGCTGATGTCAATATTTTTAAACCGCTGAAGTCTGGTTGGAAGGACATTGTCAGGAAGTGGCAAAATGATCTGCAAAATGTTAACACAGTTCTGACAAAATATACTTATTCTCTTCTGGTAAAACTGCTAGAGAATGCTTAATTGACATCTGCTATCATAAGTGGGTTTATAAAATGTGGGTTGTATCATTTTGACCCAAACTCAGTGGATCACTCAAAATGCATTCAGAACAGACTAGAACAACTGTCTGTTGATCATCAGCTTGAAGATAATTAAATTGAAAAAGCAGAGTTTGTGGTAAAGACAGTGAAAAATTAATTGGTATCAAATGGTGTACATTTTGAATTGCTGCGGATTGAGCTGAAAAACATGCCAGCAGAGTTCTATGCGAATGAAAATATTGAAGATGTAGAAATCAATAAAGAGGAACTCGATAGGGCTGGGACAGAACAAGAAGAACTAGATCTAGGACTTGATGTAGCATGTGATCTGAGAAGCGATGTATTAGGCAGCCTTGATATTTCGAGCATGGAGATTACTAAGGTTCGATCCTCGACAAGTCTGTGGCAGCATTTGAAGATGGCAATCTTTCTCGCCAAAACACCATCTCGTCTCATGATACAGCAGCTTGCCTTCACTTAACTCTACCCAAAATGCTTCCTCGTATAGTTAACCAGCAGCTGACCTTCCCACATCTTCTCACCCAGACAGGCCTCCTCCTAACACTCCTTCTTTTGAGCCAATACTGTGCTTTACTTCAGACTCGAATGAAAATACTTCTCTTGGGCCAACAATCTGCCTTTCTTTAGACTCTGTACATAATATTCACTCGAATCTTGATCCAACAAATAACTGTGATTCTTCAACATCACACAAAATTATTTCCACTCTTTCATTGGCCTCGATTTGTCCATCAACTAGTCACCAGACCATTCCCTCCATTCTGGAACCGACATACAACTCAAAGATGTCAAACAACATGCCTGTCTCATCAACCATCAAGCAGGTAGGCTTAATTCCTTCCCTTTTTAAGACTCACTCGTTTTAGCCTAAAGTAATTGTGACACAAAAAGAGTAGTACTTCAAGAAAGAGCACCAAGAGCAATTTCTTCAGGAAAATAGAGAGAGTTTTACAGAAAAAGGATAGGGATAAAGAAGAAGACTTAGAAAGGAAGTGCAAAGGGCAAGTAGAACAAGGTAATGAAAAAGTGCTAAATAAGAGAAGAAGATAAAGAAGAAAAATGTTAATCTTCAAGATAGAAAAACAATATGGACGAAATAGTCCCCGATGGTAAAGGTACACATGCACGGCCCAGTACAAGAGAAAACAGAGAAGTGCAGGGATACAGAGTGACTTATACAGGGAAGACATCGCCAAGCCAGCTTCAAAAGTTTGGAAGTTTGGCTGAATATTTCCCAATGTCAGACCAGCGGGAAAATCTGAACCTGTCAAGATAGACTGGCTTGTCATTGCACTTCAAGGTGTGGCGGGAGGAGCTGCAAAGTGTTTTTTTATTGGATGTGTAACATCACTGATTGAAGATGGCAGCTACACTGCATCATTCATCAGGGCGAGAATAACTAAGGTACATAAAGGAGTGGTCTATGGTTATCCAGATCTGTTAGATGAATATCGTTTTGAATAAAGATATATCGTTAGACGATTAGAGATTCCAGAGCAATATGGACGAGGTTTAATTATGTTTACAGTTCACCACAAATATCTTGCCTGAATGCTGAACCTCTTCGTCACCTAAGTCTATGAGTTGAAATGTTTTTAAAAAAGTTGCAATAACATTTAATGAAAAAATTTGTTTTATTAAGACTTAGGGAAAATATAAAAAATGGTTGCAATTACATTGTTTACTTGCTTTGTTTATCAGGTCCTAGTTTTCCACTTTTGTTAGCAGCTTAATTTTTGGCCTAGTACTGGCAGTTTCATGGCCAAGTACTGGATTTTACTGGTCGACTATTGGGGTTTTGTGCTCTTTTTTATTTGGAAATTAACTCTGTCTTTGTTTTTGTACTTATATGTTTAAAAAAATTCAAATATTTAAAAATAGTTCAAAGTAGCAGTAAAATAATTTAGAGAGTAAAAATATACTATGAAGTGAAATGCATGCAGCACAATATACAATATTGCTGTAGGTGGCCGGCCACTGACGCATCTACCAGGGTTTTCAAAAGTACTTAGTTTATCGCGAACTGTATGTCATATCTAAGAAACAATTTCACTATATTCAATTAAACTTTATGTACTTAAAGTACCTATGCAAGTATAACAAGAGCTTAAGCTCTTTTCTCCGCCATTTTAGTAGGTAGCACCACAAGAAAAATTAAACTTTTATATCCTATCACGGGAAACAATTACATAATTTCCATCATATTCACATGAAAAGTTTACTCTGGTTGTACATCTAAGTTTATGTGATTTAAGGATATAGTAATATATTTTCTAAATAACAGCCATGCAAATAATTTTGCTTAGCATGCCACAAATCCCAAACTATTTCGAACTGATTTTATATACTGGCACTAATTGTGACAATCATCAAATGTGCCAATACAAATTTTTTTTGCCCGCAATTTACGAATACCTCATGAAAATAATGGAGGTTTTATGCCATATCTCGGGGGAAAATCAACTGATTCCCACCAAAATTTAAACGCAAATAGTGCTACGTTAGACCAAGTAAACTTTCATATTTCAGGTGGAGGAAAATTTATTTTAATGGCGTTAATAAAAATAACTTATATTTAGTATGTCATACCGATTAAGCAATTTAACACAATTCGACCAAATTTTGTATGGTATATATAAGCATCAATTATGCGTACATAGATTATCTTTTGACAGCTTTTATGTAATACAGTTTCAAGGGAGAAACTGGAACATTTGTTATATTTCTGAAACATTCAACTAATCTCCACCAAACGCCAAGCACCAGTCTCGAAAGCAATCCAGTGAAATCCATAAAACCGTATATGATCGAGTGAAGTGGTGCCGGGAACGTAAAATATCGTCAAGGCGTCCGAGCGCGTCAACGTATTTTATGTATTCACGCAAAACAAACGATCGTGTCCCCAACACAACCACACCCCGTTTTTTTTTAAAGATAATTTTGATATATAGCACCAAATGAAAAGAATGTTTTTATGCCGTGGCTACTATGGTACTACAGTCAACGAGGCAAGTCCTGATTGCCGTCTAAGCTTTTAAGAGCTTCGTTATTTGCACACATGTAGAGAAATGTAGGCTCGTTAGTTTAATAGTAACTTCTTGTTTATATACGTAACACTTATTAGGAATACGCTTCTATGTTTAAAGATGCCTAGCTATTTCAAGGAAGTTCTTTTTGACAAAATTAGATTAAAAGTAAATACACGACATGTCACATGCGAAGAGCAGATTGTCTATTTATTAAAAACCTTTAATGGTGCACATCAGTAGCTTGGAAGTAAGTATAAGATTCTTCTCATTGTAAAAATTATAGCTCACTGAGACAATGATCACTCATCAAACCCTCCTCATTTCTTTCACAGAACAGTCTATATTCTCATTCTGGAAAAGATAGAGGAAACTTTTAAACATATATTCCCCAAAGAAATTCATTAGCTTCATAGCCTGTCGTAATTGTTAACCAACTTCCAAATGCAGTTAAGTTAATGCAAATATAATTCTTTGTAAATACAGCTTGATTATTAGGAGAAACTTAGGGAGGGGAGGGAGGCATATATTTCACAAAAAAAAAAAAAAAAAAAAAAAAAACTCATGAAGCCATAGAGCGATACGGGCGACACTAACACGCTCTTCTAGCTCCTTATCGCTCCTACACGCAGGCGAGCAGTTCTTTCGGCGTGAAGCTGTACTGTGCAAATTAGATCTGTAGCATAGGGGTTTTATACACGCTATGAAAGTATACAGATTAAACTACATGCGTACAGTCGTACTATTATCTTACTTAATATAATGAAAATACAAAGATAGATATATAGACAATAGTATTTCATCCTTTCTGGCAAAATGTCGTATTTCCAGAACTTTTATTTATCGAGATACGCGCTTGCGCGCAAACGACGATTTCACATAAATGTTTCAGTACATAGTCCTCCTAATGTTAAATTTTCCTTTATAAACGGCCTAGAATGTCAGTGAGGAGGGGTATGACTGTCATATTGTCAACTGCTCTTGATATTCTTGCTTCATTTGAAGAGCTATCCAAACATTCGAAGGCTACTTAAAATGTTTTTATCACTTTGCTAGTGGAAAGAATTCTAAACTTTTAAAAGACAAAATACTTGAACAAGATCCACCACAAGTAAAAATGTGACTCAAAGGACTTGCGTTATTTAATGTCAGTATAGTTATTTAAATAGGAAAAATATCACTCATCGTTTTGCAGAAAATACGAAGGAATGTAATTCGTTAAGAAATTTCGACCACATTTTAATACATTTAAACATACTGCCTCTTTTTATGTACGTCCCTATTATATTTTATTTCTTATACTAGTTTCCTATCTGCACAAGGAGCCGCGGTAGTGCAGTGGCTAGACTATTCGCCTCCCACAAAGGTGAACCGGGTTCGATTCCCGGCTGGGACACCCCCGGATTTTCGCTGGTCGGCAGGTTTTCTCGGGGATGTACCGTTTCCCTGCCCCTTCATTCCGGCGCTACTCCATACTCACCTCATTTCACCCTCATCTGTTACGAGTCGCTCAAATCTCTCCACATTCAACGGTGGGTACGTGTCTTTGCTTCCTACCCCAAGATCCCTCTAAGGGTTAACATAAGACGAGTACACTCGCCATAAATCACACTTGTATATACGTACTTGTACTATGCAGACTTTTTTTTACACAAGCGAATCTGATTGTGAATCAAGCCTCCCATGCGGTTCATGGTTAAATGATCATTTTGAAATCAACGTGTGAATAATGTCACTGTCTATACGTGCATATATTATTCATAGTCACACTGACTGCGTCAGTCAGTGTGACTATGAACTTGCACACAGTGTGATGCACACTACGTGACTTGCACACAGTAAAGATGGTAACGAGTGATTTAGAAAGTAGTGTCCATGTCTCAATGTTGAATTAAAAGTGCAAGGTGGACATTTGTGAAAAGTGCAAGTATTAATTTTGCTTAATTTTCATGCATATTACTGAAATAATAACCAGAATGTTAAAATAATTCCTTTTTTTATTATTTTACAGTGTTACTTGTTCGACGCATGAATGCAGTTATCAGATTCATGGCAATGCTAAGAAATGCCCAGACAAACTGTGATTACATGTCAATTGTTCTGTTTAGTAGTATAGGTCAAAAGGTACACACTGCGAAAATTCAGTGGTTTTAATCAGTAATTTTGAAGTGGTTAAATCACATCCCATTTTGTTGTGTTGACGATTACTTAGCAAATACTATTGTAAGTTTTAGAATTTTTTTAATGTATTGCAATTGTTATTTATATTTGCGAGCTCTATACATTGTAACTGTATATTTGCGGTGTAAATTTTCTCTTTGAGGGTAATGACCAATTAAATTACTATGTTCATGATTATGTTAACTGTATATATCGCGTAAGAAAACTCAATATCCGTACAAGTAGATATTAACCGGGGATTCTTTCAAAAGTGCTCAGTTTACCATGGACGACAGACTGAAGATGAGGTAGACCGATCTCACTGGCTGCACACAACCAATCTCCGTATCTCTAAATTGGACTGCTTTGCTGCCAACATATCTAGGGGAAACGAGTTTGGATTGGATTTGAGTTTATAACACTTTACTAAACATATGATTTGAGATGATTTGTCCTGTATCTAATTTGTAATGCCGTTGATTAAATTCAAATTGGTGAAATATTTTGTCCTTTAAATGTGCTTTTTTTTTTTTTTTTTTTTTTTTTTTTTTAACACATATCACTGTTGCCCCTGCGACTTTGACAGTTGTGTTCGTTTGGGGTTGGTCAATGTTGTATACACGCGCAGAAGACGAATAAGCGTTATACCTCATCTGTAGTCTATGCCATGAACAGCCTAAAGTAAAGGCTGTTCACTATAAAGTGAGAACTTTTGAAAACAAGTTCAGCTAAATGTCACTGCTCCTATCTGCATATATTTTAACGGGCGTATTGAGTGACATCTGTCGCTTGAAGTTGGTATCAATAGAGGTGAAATAGTTCCATCTCGTAATACAAAATAAAAAATGTTAAGTAACAATTTATAATAAATTAAATGATTGATTTTGCTTTCTGTTTCTTTTCCAAGCATCTAGGCCCAACTGGAAGAAATAACAAAATTGTAACATATTAATTTTTTCAAAAATTCCACAGTTGCACTTGACAGACGCATGAATAAAGTGGTAATGCCCATGGCACTATTAATTTTATATACGGCGGAAGGATACACAATGTGCATACAAGTAAGCAGGGCTCAGTTTACATGAACAGCCTATAGTAGTCATGTTTAGTCTGTGGTTCCGCCACACTCGCCGTCCTTATCGACGTTCACGTCTCTGGCTTGTTCGACATCTATGACTTCCCTCCTCTTTCCACCAGCATCCTCCTCCCCACCCCCATTCGCAGCTACATTCGAGCGCTTGACGCTGAGGTGACCAGTCTGTCCTAGTTCCGAAGTGATGACTGAAAAGTCTAGCTGTGTCTGTTTCCCAGCTGCATGACCTTCAGGGGACGTTCAACAGCAGTCCTGGCTACACCGGATACCTACCTACTCTGATGTCGGTGAGTACTACCTGTTGAGATGTTACTAGCTTCCTACGGGTCATATGTGACGCACAATTGCATGACATCTGCGTAATTATCAGTTCCGTGTTCCGATTCCGGAGGGCTTTCACCTCTGCCCTTGCTTAGTCGGAACCACGTTGCTTTGACAGGAGAGAGTATACGGGGTAGAGTGAACATGCGAGTTGCGGATTTGCCATTCTCCATGTCAAACTACTGGACTGCTTTTAGCCAACATCGCTATGAAAATAAACACGGATAGGATGAGTGAGCGAGTTAAGAGATTTGGAAGGCTCTTAACATTAAGGTCGTGAGAGTCGCTGAAGGTGTAGCGAGGTGAGTATGGAGCCGCGCCGGAACGCAAGGGCGGGGGAAACGGAAAATCCTCGAGAAAACCCGCCAACCAGCGACCTCGTCCGACGCGATTCCCACTTGCGAAAATACGGGGGCGGCCCCGCCGGGAATCGAACCCGGTTCGTCCAAGTTTTGGAGGTGAGTAGTCTAACCACTAAACCACCGCGGCCCCCACATGGCTAGTATTTAAGATTATAAAAATGCAAGTAAATGTTTTTACACTTCATCTAATCTTGCTTAAATGCGATTGGCATACATTCACGTTGATCGAAGAACTTTATTTCGTATAAAGGAGCGTGGCTGTTGGGAATTCTGATGTAAACAAACACGTTACTCGATGCTGACCATGTGACCTTGGGAGTAGTAGGCTAGTTCAATGGGTGAATACATTTTGAGAACGTGCGCAGTTGAAAATCAGTTTACTTTATTGTAAGTAAGTATCTGTCCGAGTTAGGGTAGTAAATTTACAAAATGCATTGTATTTCCTAAAACTATCAACCGAAGGTAGCTGCTACACAACGAGGTCGAAATTTCAAGAAAAAAAAAACAGTTTTCGACAAAAATAGAATAAAGAAACTGCGTAATGAAACGCTTTTAGAAAGAGAAAATGGTTAATTAACATTCGAATTAAAAATTTTGTTCGTGAATGGTATGTAAAGTAAGTTCAACACAGAAATTATTCTTTTTGTAAGGTAGTATTTATTAAATTTTATCTAATTGAATTCAAACCTGTAAAACAATTCTTTACACCATTGCCGTGTTTAAACCTTTAGTGCGAAATTATTATTTTTGAAGCAACAATTGCGCAGAGTGATCAATGTTAATATATTTTTAGCAATGTTGTAATTTACTTATCGTTGCTTTATTTTTAAGTGATGGTAAGGTTGCAATATAAATTTCAGAAGTTGTACACACTCAAGTTAGATATAGGCACACACTGAATTTTTGCTTGCACTTTTATTACATTTTCATGTTGGTATGTTGTTTTTGGGAGTGTTGATGCGTGACTGTCGGACCTCTAGAAATTAAAATTACATATTGAGAAAATTACACAATGCTCGAGAATTGTGTGTGTTAAGAGTCATTCACTTAAGAAATCTCTTCTCTTCCAATGGAGTGGATAGGTTAGGGCAGCTCAACATCGAGGTCTTGAGAGCGAAGTGAGTATGGAGGAGCGCGGGAATGCAAGGGCGAGGAAAACGGGAAGTCCCCGAGAAACGTATGCCCCCGTACGCCAACATGTGACGCTTTCATCTACTGGATGTAATGAAATGATTCAGATCTTAACACACACTGCCAGTATGTATGTGGCATTGATCGTGATCATTCGCAAGTAGGTCCAAAGTATTTCAAATGTTTTGCATCAAATGTGAACGACAATGTATCTCCATTGAAACTATAATTGTGTATTCCTCAGTTTTCTATTGCGTATGATGAACTGAAAAATATCACCATAAAAAAAGTATGTACTACGCCAATATCAACAGCCGCTGTTAAAGAGATCCTAATGTAATGAACAGAATAATTACTCCACGAGCTAGGAGATAGTTTACTGAATTTTTTGCAGTTTATTTCTAAAATAAAATTTTGCTCTATGTACGGTTATTATAATTCACGACACATCTACTAAACTATTATATATTATTTGTAAAATTTTCTGGTGTAGGTAATATTCTGATAGAAACCCAAGTAGGAAGAGATCACAGACCTCGGGAAGAGACATGTTAGGTGATTGAGGACAAGACGCGAGTATGTTGTGTTTGGGAGGGTTGTTTGGTAACATCTTCAGAGCCCTGTCATGGTACGAGCATGCAGAACATTGGTACACTAGCACGACATTATGGTACGTTCCAACAAATGCATAAAATCACAATTATATGTTTGTTTTACTTTCATTACACAACAGTTATTTGAACGTTACACTACTAATATCAAATATAAATAAAATATTTGAGATAAAAGAATAATTGAAATATCACCTGGTTTGTAAATTACAAAGTGATCATTCCACCTTTATAAAAGGTGATAGTCAAACTTCCCTGTGTTCACAGCTGTGGAATGTGTTTGTTGACTAAGATAGGCCAGATTGCGCGCACATAATATAGAACACAACCTGACTGGCAACAATAAAATACGAACCAACAAACCAAAAAATAACAACTGAACATAGCCAGAAACCCGAAGAATATTGATACATTTGCATATTGATATCTCGTTTGTGAAACTTCCACAAGTTCAACCTTAAATTCGCAGATAAATAATAGGGGTTAGCCTTTCAGCTTAAACCAAGCATACTATAGGCTGTTCATGGTAAAGTGAACACTTTTGAAAGTCCTGCTTAGGATCTACTTGTGTGCACGTTGTATATTCTTCCGCCTTATGTAAAATTAACATTGCCATGCGCCTCATCACTTTATTCATGCCTCGGTCAAGTGATACTGTGAAATTATTAGAAAAGTATATATTTTACAAATCTTCTCATTTTTACACTTTATTGCATTTGAAATAAACAGGAAGTTAAAGGAATAATTTAAGTTATCACAAATGATTACCTAACATTTTTTATTTGACGTGAAGACATGGAACAAATTTCCCTCCATCGTTACCAACTTTACTGGGTGCATGTCATTCAGTGCGCCCGTTAAAATATATGCAGGCAGGCGCAGTGGCCTTTTTTAAGGTTGATTTCAAAAATGCTCACTTTATCGTGAACAGCCTTTACTAACTGATCATCGTATATTATACTTCTGAATCATTAGCTGCATATTTTTATTGTAAAGGCTGCAGTTCACGATAAAGTGAGTATTTTTAAAATTAAACTAAGGGTAAAAGTCACTGCTGTATATTTTAACGGGCGCACTGAGTGACATGCGCCCAGTAAAGTTGGTTAAAATGGAGGGAAAGTAGTTCCATGTGTTCACGTCGAATAAAAAATGTTAGTTAAACATTTGTGATGATTTAAATTATTTGTTTCGCTTTCTGTTTTTTTTAAATGCATCTAAAAGTAAAAAATTGGCAGACTTGTAAAATAATTACTTTTCTAATAATTTCGCAGTTCCACTTGACCAACGCATGAGTAGTGATGAGGCCGTGGCAATGTCAAGTTTACACAGGGCGGAATAATACATAACGTACAGTATAAGCTGGGCTTTCAAACACTGCTCAATTTACCGCGAACAGCATGTAGTCAGATTATGGTACGTTTGCGTACTACCATGACGTAGTCGTGGTACATGGCACACACACGAAGTCTAAAGCCTATTACACACGGTCATCTTTATTGTACAAGAAAATGAGCACATTCTTGTATACCCCAACCTGCATCGTGTGAACGGCCACAGAGTATACTAGTTACTAGCACACAAGAGCTTGTATACTAGCTAGTGCCATATAGGGACGGTCCTATTTTATACCATGTTTCTTGTTCAAGTCAAATGTAAACAAAACATATATTTTGCTGAAGCTGGCAATACGCATGTTAATGTTTTTAATACGATGAAAGGTTTAATAGTTCCACTATCGTAAATAATTCAGTGTATGAATTCGAAAGGTTTTCTTTTTCTGTGAGTGGTTGTAGATATTCTACATGTGTAAATATTTATTGCTAGAAATATGTCTGATTGGACAAAATTTTATATTCTTGTTTACGGCAGATGCTATTGATAATGCACAAATTACCCCCACAACCAAAAACTGTTTCCAAATCATACATAGTTGACATCAACCATCTACTTTCATGCTGACCATCTAGTGACGTATGTATGGAAAACACAATTCCGTGCATACTAGCTAGTCGGCACTTTAAAGTGTTCAATTTCTTGTTCACTTTTATTTGTACTTTCTTGTAGAAGAAAGATACCCGTGTGTACCAGGCTTATTATGGTGAATGTAGCATGAGCATGGTACGCCGGCTGACGTCACTACAGTAGCAGCGCGGCCTCGTGCCTTAGGAAGGAACAAGGAAAACAGAGGAGCAAGGCTATGTTCGGCAAGAGGAAAACACGACGCACTCTTTTATACCGCTAGTCTTCCCAGAACTCGCAGTCACGGCTGCCAACTGCAGCGACACTACACTAACCTGCGGCCAACGGCTGTGTTTGTTTACTCATGTCCGGTTGCACCACATTCTCCCCGATCCGAGATCAAATGATCCTAGTTCCGAACCAGGATCCAGTTTGACCTTGGTTCTAATGTGAAAGTGTTGCACCAAAGAAATTCCATGATTCTGAATCTCCGATTCTTAGATATTGGTTCCAAAGTGAGAGATCGAGATTAAGTATGAGACAAATTTTCTTGTATCGTAATATATGACGTCATGGAAGTAGGCGTATTTTTCACTACAGGTAGAACTAGATGTGCGATGTTTTATCTGTTTTAAGTGAATTACTGTTGTACGAATTTTACTGAATAATATTCAAGTACATATAGTGTTGTTTTAATTTCCCAAGAAAACAATCGACCGTAATTCTCTCTGTTGGCGTATTTTCAAACTACATTTGACGACGATGGCTACTGATATTGGATCGAGTTTTGGAACCGCCAATTTCGGCGGTTCGAAATGAACTACATCTCGATCTCCATTCCAGTTCTGAACTTGAAAGGTGCAACAGTTTTCTGTGTCTATCTTAGATACGATCTTGGATTGAGTTTCGAACCACTATGGTTCAACTGGGCATCTGTCCGTGTTCTAATTCGTTTCGAGTTTCGTTTCTCGTAATTTGTATTTTGCATTTTGTAAGGTTAAGTCGGAACATCACGACATTCGACTGTCTAGTACCTACGCCATGCTGCTGTTATTTAAATGTTTGCATTATTCCAGAACTGAAAGTACACGAAGTCTTAAAATAAGCAGTAATTATTCCCAACAATTTTGCTAGGGCCGTTCAAAATTTAAAACCGACCAAATGAAACCAAAAAATTTTTGTCATGCGAAAATACCTATTTCGAGAATATTTAAGCGACTTGCTTTGTGAAATAAATATTGTAATTACAAAACACAGTTGTTTATTCCACTAACGTCGTCTATATGTGTATTTAAAAGTTCCAAACAGGCGAAATTAATATGGCGGTGGTTCGGTAATTTGTATCTTGTAATTTTTCAGCTTCGAAGCTGGCAAAACGTAAAATGTAAATTACAAAAATACGTCATCAATTTCGTAGACAAAACTAATCACGTGACCATTTTGTTAACACAGCCTCAGGCACTAAAACGTTCCGTTACAGTTCCATTGAAAGCTGCTAGTACTTGTAATAATAATGGTGGTACATATCAATATGAGCTATTCGCGGTTGACCGAACACGTCTGAAATAAACATAAAGATGTCGCTGCCCTTACCTCTCAAAGTGAATGCTGGCTGCCGCTGGGCGCACAGTAAAGTTAGTAACCAAGGAGAAGTAGTTCAATATCTTAACGTTCAATGAAAAGTGTTACGTAAAAGTTGTCAATACTGAAACGACTTCGTTGCTTTTTCTTGCTGCACATTAGCGTAAAAATTACAGAATTTGTAAAACGATTTTACAATAATTAGGGATAGGAAAATTCCGCGAGTTCAATGACATGTAAGCTAGACCCTACAGTCCTGTGTACACTCGAGCCTCAGCTGTGTGTTCATTGGTCAAACCTGGCAGTACGGGACTCGCTACGTGTTTTCTTGTAATTCTGCTATTGGCTCAGAGACGTCCATGGCAGTTTCAATAAACTGTGATCCAATTGCAACGGTGACTTCACTGTATATGTGTTTGTCGTCTATCTAGTCCCGAAATGAATTCGCGAAAATTTCCCATCCCTAATAATAATTTCACAGTTCTCCTCGATCTACGCTTGAATAAAGTGATCAAGTCTGTGGGACTGTAAGGGCCGTGCTACAATTGTCATGTCCCCAGTCCTCGTATGTCCTCTGTTCTCGCAGACGTCACAAGACTCGCACACAATTTGCTTCTACAGCAAATGTCCAAAGATGTCCCAACAAGCAGGTTTCGAAAACTGCTACCAGGTAGCAGTAAATGCTCTGCGCCAGTTTGTTTAATACGTGTTTGTTTACTGTCACGAGTACTTGGCTGGTATAAATTTGAGGCGATTTAGATTATAATAGTAGTTCATCTATTTTGTTTATCAGTTATTTGATCATATTATCTTTATATTCGCATTTATTTTTATTTTAAAAAAATACTTTTTTGGAATAAAATTTCCCTCTATTATGCATTTTTAAAATTCCAGTTTTCAATGGATAATTCAAGTCGTAACTGCAATGCGCATATTTATTATTTACTATATTAGTCCGGATCGGCACTGACATACTTTACATTCGCTTTGGTGTCTATGTTTACAACTGTTTTTATTTAATATTACAGATTGTGCACATATTTAGCAGGTTTATTATTCTTCCATGAATGAATACAGCACCGAGGTCAACCGAGAATAAAAAATTAGAAATTAACCAATATGCAGAGGAACGGGGACAGAGGACATGCGAGGACAAGCTGGGACATAACTCATGACGTCACATTATCACGTGGGCCAATCAGTGCTCGCGACGTCCGAGATGACCGAGGACATCAGAGGACAAGGGACATGACAATTATACCAAGACCGGCTTGGCCACACAGAGCGCGGGCTGACGCCACGGGCCGCCGCCAGGCTTGTATTGCTTCCTCCTTGTCACACACAGGGCGGGTTGCCGCAGCTGGCCAATTTGGACCGCGGCGACGAGCGGGCAACTTGTGACAAAATACAGATTTGCCATGGCGGGCACGTAATGTCGGGAACTGAAAAGTTGTTTGAAAGAGTGCAGGATTACGCGTTCTTGTACGATACATGTCACCCCGATTATAAAAACCTTATTTAAAAATCTGACGCAGAGGATCTGGGCGAAGATTTTTTTAAAATTTTTTTTGTGTATGGGTAAACTTTATTTTCTTTCTTTCTTTCTGGGTGGGGGGAGGGGTAGCAGGAGCTGTGTACGACGATCATGCTGTGGTGTCTTCGAGGCAACTGACCAGAGTGGAGGGTTGTAATGTGTTATATAGGTGCAGAGTTTAGTGCAAGAGTGGGCTAAGTGTAAATTTTCTTATTTTTTCTACTTTTGATTTGTTTGTAGGAATGTTGGTGGTAAGTAGGCGAATTTTTACAAATATATTTAACACACGAGACAATTTCAGAGTGTTTAAACGATTTCTAAATTTGGCCTATGTGTAACTTTTATGCTTTTTGGGGGGGATATTGCTTGTATATGTTGGTAGGAGATTGACGACTTGTTTCCGAATGCAATTAAAAGTTAGAGAATTTCAGAGTGTTCTAAGTATGAATAAATTACACACATCGAATCGCAAATTTCAAATGACTACGTGAATAAATAAGTGGAATTACTCCAGTATGGAATTAAACATAATTTGAGTCTCGAGCTTAGAAATATAATTTACACAAGAGAGAATTTTAACTACGCGAATATCATCTGGGGTCGACAAGTGTAAACTGTCTAAACGAAATCCAGCTAGCCAGTATGAAATTACACAAGGCAGAGTCTTTAAACGAAATATATTTCAAACTAGTTCTACGTATGAATAAATAACATGAGAGACAAGTATAACGAACAACTGCGATTTACTGTTTTTAAACGAAATCCAGCTAGTCAGTATGAATAAATATCACATTAATATGTTTACACATACAAATTACACATACCTTACACAATTCAGCCTGGTGAATGATATTTTATGGCAAAAAAACTATGAATACTTTTTAAATCAGACACAATATCATACGTCTATTATGATAAGTAAAATATATAACGATCTACAGAAAGTAATTAACAATAGAAAATCTTACCCCAGATGATTTGTTTCGAAATAGAACTTGTATCGAAGTGCAGAGCTTAATCCCACATCACTTTATAGATAAAATAAAAATGCACAAACATCATAGAAGAGAAAATTGCGTTTAAAAAAACACACATTCTACAAATTTCCATAAAGTGTGGTAAATAGAGTGTACTTGTTAGCACAAATGGTATTTTTAAACTGCTAGGAATTTTTGTACAACAAGCTCAGAAACCTGATTTGAAAATCTTATCGCAATAATGACTTAACACACAAAAAATTTTTCTCAATAAAATACTTTTATATTAAAACCCGTATATTATAAAATGTTAATCGAGGCTAGCACTAGAGACGAATGAAGGTGCGATGGTCACCAGTCTGTAGTTGCGCTAACCCACGATCGTAACCTTGTCAGCTGCCAAGTTTCTAAAGGTGCAGTGAAGACTAGAGAGAGCTGGTGTGGTACACGCCTGTCTAGTCCAAGTGTTGAGGACCAACTGAAGATGGTGCAGAGTCTCCAAAGAGTTTCAGATGGGGGGATGGGGGGTTGCCTGCCAACCCCTCCCTTCGTCACTCTACAGACTGCTACCCCGGGCTGCTCTCGATTGTCAATTTTTTTGGCAATGTAGCAAGACGGTGTCAACTGCCTGGCTGCATTCAGATTGGGGGCTGTCTGCTTGGGGCTACCCTTCACACCACCACCCCTCAGAACCAGCCCGATTCCAGGATGCCAGCCAACCGCTGCACCCTCTCCCCAACAAGCTGTGTCTGCGAGGCCCTGGGGGTCATTCACCCATCTGCTTGCGATCGCCATTTTTCTCAACTGACTCAAGATGGCGACAACTGGGTAGATGCATTCGGATCGGGGGCTGTCTGCTTAAAACCACCCCTCCCCCACTCGCCTGTAGGCATCCCCTACCCTCCACCCTTTGTCCAGAGGGATGTAACCCTGTCCACGCACCCCTCCCACCCCTAGTCGTGAAGGTGAATTGCCTTGAAATTCTAGTTTTCTGAAGAGCTCCATTATCGATCCAGCCTGGTGTTCACAAAAACCTGTTTTACACACCCCAGCTTCAGCACTGAGAAAGCCTTTCTGTATTTTTTTCGTGCGTTGGTACCTCTGCAGTATCTGTTTCACGACTACGCACCCCTCCCACTACAGTATTCAAAACGTGTTTTTCTAGTGTTGGCTTCCTGCTTCGGCTCGCCGTGCCCGTAGTCCTCTGAATGCATACACCGAGAGATTTCGCCTGACTCGATATCGTTTCAACCTTATGCAACTATATGAGTAGCGAAATGAAAAAATATTTTACAAGTACCTGAAGTTTTTACAAGTTCCCAATATAAGTCCCGAGATAATCCGCAGATTTAACATTCCAAAATCAACTTTTAACTATAATCCAAGAAACTTATAAATAAAAAAAAGCCATACAGAAATACAAGACTTATTTTATCCATTCTTTAAAACAGTACTGTTTTTACAAGTATTCGTACAAGATATATTGTATTCACTCGTTAAGAATTTTTTTTATAATATCAATTCGACATATATTTATTTGCATAGGAGAGAAAAAAGTTTGGGAGAGAATTGCCCATCTCTTTTAATGACGAGATCTCAAGAGCCAATGAGGGGAAAACGTTTCAGAGTTGGAGCAGCGCCAGGATGCGTACGTGAGACTAGGGAAACGAGAGAGATCTTCGATAAAAACCCTTATATCAACGACGTCTAACACGACATCCACACATTGCCAATATTTTGTTTTTATGGCGTGACCCTCCTGGGGAGGTGAGCGTGCTAGGCGCTCAACCAACGTGTTCCCTCTCTTTTTATGTCTAACAAAAAAAACTTTCCAACAGCAAAATGTATTCCACGTAATATAAAATGTATATATTTGAATTTATTTAATATTTTAACAGTTTCCGACGTGAGTTTAACGAAACAGTGCGTAATAAGGCGGAAATCATATTTTTTAGAGTTGAAATATAGCGATTTTCAACGTATTTCTTACTTTTTTGCTAAAAGGTCCAAATTCGTGTAAATTTACGGGAAAATTGCAGCCATTTTGTATCCTTACAGTATATAAGGAGGGATAAATAAATTTTTTCTCAGTCTTAACTCGGCATCTGCTAAGATCACTTTGTGTGCGTATGCGAGCGTGTGCATTGTAGTAGCACAGATAACGACGTCAGGCGTCTACTACACGTGTCTGGGAAGGTCGATTTCAACGGCAAGCATTGATAACGTGAACGATGCCGGATGTCTACTACAGCTCCAGACGTCCATCATGTCTATTACAGCTCCAGACGTACATCTCGTCTACTACAGCTCCAGACGTCCACACCAAGAACAATGCCAGACGTCTACTACAACTTTGATAAATCTAGAACATCATCAATGCAGAATCTACAAGGCATTTCATCTTTGCATCAGGTTAAATGCATCAAGGTCACTACTGTGACAATTGCGTCTCTGAATGCATTGAAATGTTAAATACAATTTTAGCTTATGGGAAGGCGAAAGCCTTATTGAGTCTAGAGACACTGCGAGTGTTTACGAAAGAATTTATAATTTCTTTTGCGGGCCACGAAATTAAATTAGTGCATCCATTCCTGCCTGAACATCTAAAAGCCGATGGTGATATCGAATCCTATTTATCTTGTACTGACTGTCCTTACGGCATGCTTGCCTTTGCTAATGATGGGAACTTACATCATATGCGGAGGGATTGTATGTCTGTATGTCGCACATACTGGAACAGCTACTTGAAGCTAGAATTATTCCAGTTATAGTCATGGACGATTCCGGAGTCCGTGAAGTAGATCTCGAGGCGAGCACTTCCATGTTATAAAATTTTATATGAGAGAGCGAGAGATTTTTTTGTAAATAGTGTAGAGAGAAATAACGTAAAAATGACGCGCTACGCTCAGGGCTTCGAAAACTATCAAGACAACTCCTTTGTAATTAAGGAGTTTGCAATTTCTTATGCAACCAACGCTAATGACTCTAAAGTATAATGCTTTAAATCTCCCAGACCTTTGTGTAGTTTAAAACCTGAAGTTAAAATTATGTTTTGGGAAGAGACTTACAAGATACATAACCTGAAATGGGACTCTGGTGACATAGCTTACGAATAACATTTTCAATATGTAAATGATGCGTTACTCGAAGACTATCCCTTATATACGTGCTTGGAAAAATGCAGAAGGAAATTTTTAAAACTTTAACAATTGCAGAAGTAATAAATATTAGAAGATACCACGACTGTTCGAGCATTAATTCAATAGTGAAACGATATAATACTAATCACTGTGGAGAAAAAACATCCTGCTCACAATGTAAAAGCGAAGCTTTAAGAGAATATTTATTCGAACATCCTACCTACCTGTAGACATATTAATTTTCAAAAACAAACTGGTTTGTTCGAGGTAGAGTAAGATTTCGAAAAAAATGGAGCAATTTGACCCAGAGACGATATACTCTACTATTTTTTCGAGGACACAAGAAAGTATGGTTCCAGTCTCTAGGCAACATATACTTTCAAACACATATGTGGAACGGAAATGAACATTGGAATTTCGCAAAAAGTTCGAAGAAAGCATGTATACAGAACGAGTGCTGTGTGATGAAGATGAAGATTGCCCTGTTTTTAATATGTGGCCTGAAAGCGAATTGCCCTATTCTTCTTTGGACCTATGTTTTAAAAATCACAGTACAGAAATAACCAAAGAACCAGGTTTTCATCAAATAAAAGATAAATTGAGTAGAGAATTTCACGACACCACCACAATATTATGGACTGAAACAAGTAATAACAAGGAACACATCACGCAAATACAAGCTAGTAGCGCACTTCTACGGGAGCCACGTGAAATGTGGGACTGTGAGGTTTGGAACAGTATTGTTTGTGTCTGTAAATTTGTTCTAACAAAATTGTCGCTGAGGAACTAATTTTAACTGGAAGAAAATCTGTCTATATAAAGAGAGAGAAAATCGTACACCAGAGCTTCAGTTACGATGGAGAGGTTCGATTCATCACTCCAGTACATTAGTGTTACTCCAGGTTTCAAGCGAGTGTGGTTATGAATTGAAGATGAAGATAATCCATTACAGATACAGATGTACAACGGAGATGAACATTGGCGTTTCTCGTTAATTAGTGCGTTTCTCGTTAATTAGTCCAACAGAAACTTTTTAAGTTTTCGACGTATGTTATGGGCGAAATTATTGCCCTTAATATAATTTATATCCTGACAACAAACTACCTTGTAACGAAGGTAAACTAAAATTTGAAGCTCACGGTGGATACATTACCAAACTCAAGTCCCACCAGAAAATCAAATACATTATGCAGAAGGAGTGTAGTTACTGTTCTTTTACTACAGTTTGGACAGAAGAATACAACAAGCAACATTATACGTACATCGGTGACCAGGAATTAACTTCTCCCTGTGGCATGTGGAAATGCAATGTTTTTCAAAGCAAGAACATCTGGGAGACTATATAAGGGAGTGTGCCTAGTATAAAATTGCCAGTCATGGCTAGGATGTTCAACCCTACAGACGTATATGAGGTCCTACAAATTAAATCGTACGACAGTATTCTACAAGTTCATGTCGGCAACAATATAGAACATTGGTGCTACACTTTCGACAACAGTCTCGGCATTCGCTCTGGTGAAGGAATAGCATGCAACGATTGTGCTGTGAGATATATTAGCCCCGACAGTGACTTACTATCAGTGTCGGCTGGGAGGGCTGTAGCGATCCTAACTCAGATCATTACCAATAGCAATTTTTAAATAGGCACAGTGAAAGTACTTGTTTAAAGAAAAGTTTTATCATCGCTCGATTTGTAATAGCCAACATACTGTGGCCGCTGGTTCAGAGCTAATCACTAACACATGTATTTGTTTATTTTAAGTTTGTGTAGGTTATATGCCTTCCAACCAATACCTATGTGGTGTGGTACACCACACGAGACGACGAGAGATAATATGATAATAATACTAGTTCTACTATACTAATGGTGATGATAACTTAAATATTTTTAAAAACCAATACTAATTTACATACAGCACATACAAAATGTCTGTCAAATTTAAATTAGAGGATGAAAGTGGCATATCTTAATTAATATATTTGTAAACAAAATACATTCTTCAACCAGTACGTGCTATCTAACTGGCAATGAATATTCACCTTACTAATCACTGAAAGTTTTATATCTTTTTTTATATGTTGTAAACGGGTTTAATGCCTTTTAACTTGTATCCCAAATGTTTCAAATATTTTACTCCATTGACAGTCCATGCAAGATCATTAGGCTTCACTATCAAACAAATTAAACAAAACAATGTATTTCTAACTTCACACCCGCATAGCCAGTCCGTGAAATTGTATGTACTTAAATCGAATTTTCGCATATACGAACCAATGCGTTTACCTCCTTGGCTTTGTTGTTTTGTTATATTTAACTGTGGGCTTGCTGGTCCCAAATTCTTAAGCTCTAGTTTATTCTCGTAATTCAAAAATATTGTAATAAGGTTTAAAATGTTACTCGCAGAACTATCCATTATTTGCAAGTTTACGCAACACGACATTAAAAACAATTCAACCCTTCATCTGACCGATGCTCATGGCTCATCGTTAACAACAAACTTATTCAGAATGTTACACACTATATTTGAAAATCACACGAGTGTGAACAATATCTTTAAATAAAAACTACTGGAAATAAATACAAGCATTGTTATGAAATGTGTTTAACAACTGCAAAAGAGCGGAGTGCGAAAGTGTGCCTACAAAACATGTAGTGTATAACAGTAGAACACATTCTGTTAAACAGTGGAATGCGAAGTTTCAGTATTGGTAGCCTTGTCAAGATCAAGGAAATCGTTTGTACTCGCTTCACCCACTTCGGGGCGAAGAATCTGTAGCCCCACCTCTCGACATTTCCAAAAACATTTCTCTCGGGATACGGAGTAATCCACTACAAGTTCACCAGACCTCATCAGGGAATCACAGTTTGTTGTAAGGAGACCTGTGATGGGGAAATCCGAAACTTTATTCTCGAACAAGGAGGATTAGTTGTTCCTTCCGTCGATGTGTAATTTATATGCGTGTGAAGTGGCTAATTGAGAATAATGATCCCAATGTTCCCAATGTGCCCAATGAAATACAAGTATGTGTTATTTACTAAAGGTTTGCATAGCTTATTATACTCACATTATGTTATTAAGGAAATTTGTGTCAGACGTTCATTTCAAATGTACGTATTTCTCTCAATATTTTACAGCATGTAGTAAACCAATACTTACGATGCCACTTAACTAACTGCAAATGTTCTGAATGTCTTGTAAACCAGTACAGACCGCACAGAGTAGATCGTAAGCGTAAACTTAAGGGCGAACGCATTAAAACTTCATATTGTGAGGAAGAGAAATGTTTGAAATATCTTGTTTATAGTAGAGACATGGTTTTGCCTTATCAGTATTTCGAAGAATGTGATAATAATCTTCATACTTTATATCATTATAGCAAAAACAAGTTTGGTTACACGTCTCATACTAGGTGTGATTCATCACAATATTAAGTACATCAAGCAATAAAATTAGCAAAAACAAAACTTAGCCCTAAAACACGTTTCAACTTGCAAATTTATAGAATCAATTTATCAATATACATAGAATGTAGTAGATCTAAAAGACCAATTCTAGCGCAACTCAATTCTCATCGAAAAATCGTTGTTTTTTCTCCAAAATCAAGGTTTTTGAGGCAAAATTTAAGCTCTAAAAGTTTTTTAAAAAGACTATCTCAAAACTAAGATTTTTACTCCAAAATCAGCCATTTTGACCCCAAAATGAAGTAAATGTACCACTTTTTCAAAAATGCCCGAGTAGGATTTGTGTCACTTAAAAGCAAGCTATTTTACCCCAAAATTTTTCTCGATTTCTAAGCAATTTTTCCAATTGTCTAGAAATAGTAATTTTGCAAGCGAGCAATCTAAATAAAGCAAAATAAGCAAAAATCAAATGAAAATATTGAAAAATTTCATCTCTGCGATTTATAGATTTTATTCAACAAAAGTAAAATACCAATGAGACTTTTTAAAGTCTAAATATAAAAACAATTCTGAAGTATAGCCATTACTGATTACATAATTCCAACCATCACAACAAACCAAACCATAAACATCATCTTTAAAATCAGAAAAAAAATTTTGATCTTAAATCATTTTAATTTTTTAATTTTTTTAAAAAACAATTTTGAAATGCACAATGTCCAATTCTTTATCAGTAAAAGTTTCTGTTTTTATTATTTCATATCCACTATTCCAAAGTTCTAAAAATCTATAATTTCATACATTTATAATATGTAAAAATTTATATGTTTTATAAAAAAAAGTGATACTATGAGATCATTTAACTATAAAAATTATTTTTTATTTGATCAAAAATTCGTAAAACTTTTAAATGCGACCACTCAACTATGAGTTTAAAAAATTCTATTAATATATCGAAACAATTTCTTATTTCTGTAAAATAGTTTACAATATACATTTAATAAAATTAAAAATGTTTATATCTTCAGTGATATTTTCTTTCAATTATTCATAAGTTAAATTTCGTTGGCTAGTTATAACAACATCACAAACTGTACCTGCCTCAACAGCTTTTTTAAAATCTACACCAATTTTTATATTTATTTTATCTTTAACTACTGCTGTTATTTCTATATAGGCAGTCAACAACATATAAAGGTCTTCGCCACCAAAATTAATAATAATTGATATCGCCATGATAGTTTGTAGTTGGCTTATAATAAAGTTCATTATTTCTGTATACAGTATCTAATTTCGTTCTTGATTTTCTAAAATCATCAAGACCGAGAAACATTTTAAGACAAATATAATTTTCAATATCTAGTTTCCAATTTCCTTTCGGAAAAATTTCATTTCTACCATTTTTAACAAAAATATTTCTTATATTACAATGATCAATCATTGAAGCATGCACATATTGATCAGCGCAATTTTTTCTATTAGTTTGTAAACCCACAATTACAAAATCAGGCATGTCAAATTGTAAATTATTATACTGATCATTTATATCAAAGTTAAAAACAGTTGCCCTAGCAGGAACTTCTTTTTCTAAAACTTGCCAAAACTTAAAACCAATATGAATTTTATGATTTATATATACTTTTTCTTTAATTGCAATAGATGTGTTAGGCCATAAAATTTCTAATTTTTCAATAAAAATTTTACCTGGATCAACATAAGATTTATCAACCGAGCCATATGCTTTTTTAGTTTCATAAACAAATAAATAATTGTTATCAGATGAATTTCCAAAAAAAAAAAAAGTGATTTTAAAACCTCCTTTCCAGTAAACTTCCTTATTATCGCGAATAAAGCCAAACAAACATCTTAATAGATACATTATTTCCTTTATTTTATCACTATGAACAGATTTTACTCGAAATTTACTATCAACACCAGTAGACTCTAAATAATTTTGTTCACCTAGTGATCTTAGCAAAATATTCATCATTGTTGAATTTATTCCTGCATTATCAACAGCTTCAATAATATGTCCGTGTTTTGAAATTTCTACTCTAGAAAACTGAAATGGAAAAAAAATTAGAACAAACACCAATATTATCTCATTTTTCGTATTTTGTCTCAGCTCCAACTTTATCTCTCTTAAGTAGGCGATATCTTTCCAAAACACAAGCATCGTTTGGAAAAGAAAAGCCATATCCTATGAGAATATCAAACTAGATTCTATTATTGTAAATATTCTAATTCACCCTCATTTGACCATTTGGGGGTAAAGTTTGTCTCTCAAAACTCTCAATGCTTTTATAACTCATTTAAAAGTAAAAAAAATACATATAAATAATGGATTTAGAGGGAGTTCATTGAGTGAAATTGCTCATCGAGAATTATAGAAATTATAAAAAGAACCACAAGGTAGAATATGAAAAAAACAAGAAAAAAGACCTAACATTAATTCGTGAATTACAAAATATTGGCAAAAAAAGGTAGAACAAGTAAGTGAAGAAAATAAAAATTTTATAACAGCACTAGTATCTGTTGCTGCAAAAAAAAAATTAGATTATCCACCAATGTCAGAAGAAACATATTTTGAAAGAGAATTATTCTCAAGATCACCCATAGGTGTTACTCCATTAAAAAATTAGCCACCTATAGCCGACATTTCTACTATAAAATTAGGAAAATATATTTGTCAAAATATTAATGTTATTAGTGATAAATTTCGTTTATGAGGAGATGGGTAAGGTTTTAAAATTGTATACAAAAGTAAAAACAGATGACGATTTTCCATTTGTCAATGATAAAAAACATGAATTAACAATAGGCCTTACTAATTTGTTAACAAAAAGTAAAAAAGATGATCTTGTAGAGTAATCCACTGGTGAAGATAAATTCATTAATGAGGACAATAAAACTTATGCAGAAATTGTTTTATTAACAATTGCAGCATATCGAAATTATGATCCAACTATAAGTGTAACGTCAAGTATCGGTTGGAAGTATAATGAAACAATTAAACTAATTAATCACGAATATATAAAAAAATTCTCTTAGATCTGGTGAAGGTATGAAAAAAAAAATAGTTTGCCAAAAGAACATATTTGGATGGACAATGTTAGAAAATTGATCGATAGATTGTTAATTATTCATGGTGAAGAAAATGCTGGAAATAAAAATTATTATAATGAAATAGTAAGTGTAATGAGTATTATAAGCAATAAATTATCTGATTTTGTTGTTAATCCGAAAGGAATTCCATATATAATACGAGTTTTAAATGTAATTCCACACAAATTTTTGAATTCTGAACACCATGGGAAACGTGTGATAAATTGGGCACTAAACAATTTAAATTTGCCTGAAATGCATTTGCCAGGTTATAATTATTGTGGACCATTTACAAAATTAAATGAAAGATTAGAAAGAGGAGGCACAGGAATAAATAAATTAGATGAAGCTTTTAAGTTTCATGATATTGCATATAGAGACCAGAAAGATTTTGAATCTAGGCATGAAACTAATAAAATTTTACAAAAAGAAGCAAAATGTTAAATGAAGATACTCCTATTGGAGAAAAAATTGCTGCTGCAGCTGTTGCCTCAACAATCTTTACATAAAGAAAATTAGGCTGGGGAATTAAAATGCTTTATTGAATATATATATATATATATATATATGAAGATAAAAATCTTAACTTTCGATATACCTATTGATAAATTAAGAGATTTGGGTATAGATAAATTTTTTAACAAAAGATCAACATGAGCGAAAAAATTAAAAATTAAAAGAAGCCAAAGGTTTCTTGCTACCCTTGTCATTGCCAATACTAAAAAATATATATATATATATATATATATATATATATATATATATGAAGATAAAAATCTTAACTTTCGATATACCTATTGATAAATTAAGAGATTTGGGTATAGATAAATTTTTTAACAAAAGATCAACATGAGCGAAAAAATTAAAAATTAAAAGAAGGCAAAGGTTTCTTGCTACCCTTGTCATTGCCAATACTAAAAAAAATATTAAAAGAAAAATCTGGAAGTGTTTTACATCATGGAGGAATTATTCCCCTCATAGATGCTGCTTTAGCAGGCGTAGCTACTTCAATTTATAATTCTGTTGAACAAACTAGCAAAAATAAAAAATAATTAGAACAAAAATACATAATTTAGCAATGGAAAATAAAGCTGGACGTGGTGTAGTTGCGAAAAAAGAGGAAGGCCAAAAATGGTATTTATCACCATTATCTAATGTTAAAATTTAAAAATATGTAAAAAAAAAAAAATGAAATATTAAATATTTCAGAAATGTTTATATGATTGAGTAACTACCAAAAAATATGCAAAATAAATGTGCTGTGGTCAATTTTGATATTTCAACTAATCTTGGCACTCATTGGGTTTGCTATTTTAAAGAAAATAATAATGTTATTATTTTGATTTATTTGGTGGCAATATTCCCAATAATTTAATTCATTATTTCAAAAACAACAATGTTTATTACAATAATTATCGAGTTCAGAATTTTGATTCTGTTATCTGTGTACATTTATGTTTAATAGTATTATACCTTTTTTTTTCAAGAGATTTTGCCTTATAATTTCTTTGTAATTAAATGATATATATATATATATATATATATATATATATATATATATATATTTGGGGAACCATTAATCGAATCCTTAGATAAAAACTTCGATAATATTGCTGAAGATAAAGAAAAAATATGTAGATTCAAAATGAAATTCGAATGTTTCTTCTTTACAAAGTAAACTAAGCACTTGTTTTGATTTCACAAAAACGTGTGTATCGTTTTTGGACGAAAAATTGTTAATATTGATGATCTTAGAAACGATAAAGATACAGTGAATAACATATTTTTTAATAAAAAAATATCTGATTATGCGTCAAAAGAAGATATACATTAACAATTCAGTATTACTGTTGCTATGTATATAAAACGAATAAATAGTACAAAGCAGGCCCCAAAAAAAAGGACGCAGAGTCGAGATACAATAATAAAGAAATATATGATAAATTAACAAAATTTAAACCAATCAGTTTTGAATTATTGTGACACACTTGTTAACACAAAAGAAATGAAAAAAAAGTAAAGAAGATTCTGGTAAAGAATTAGATGTTAAATTGCAAGATTTAAACAAATTATTTTGAATTATTGTCATACACTTGTTGACTCGAAAATTGAACAAAAATGTCAGATATTTTATTTACCTGCAAAGTGGGATAAAAAAAAAATATATATTTTTCACCTACCCGATGATGTAGGTTTCTATACTTATTTAATGAATAGTACCGTTTATAAATAAATGCTCTTAATTTCAACTTTCCTGATGATTATTTGACTCTTATTATAGGAGCTAAAAAAATAGATCATCATAAGCCTTTTGATGTTGAAAGGGGTGATAAAATTGATTTTTAGAATAAAAAATATTGAAACATCTCTTTATTCTGATGGAGAGGTATTGGCAATATGAATATTAGTGAACTATAAAGATTAACTATGTATTTATATATTTTTTATTATTAAATCGAGAACATATGGTGTTTGAAGTGCAAAAAAGTCACTAAAAATAATAGTATAAAAATGATAATACAACAGATGGGCGATTAGTCCAGAAAAGTATATGCTTGTTGTGCAATTCTAAAAAAATCAACATTCTTAAAAAAAAATTGCTCAATGTGAGAGAAGGAATAATTAATGAATTATGTAAACCTGAGCAAAAAAATTTCCAAGAAGGAAAGTTATTCAGTATGGAATTTATATTTTGTTGCAAATTGTTCTTCTAGAAATAGATACTGGAAATTTGAAAGGCATATTTGGTATAAATAAAGAATATAAATATACTATTACAATTATCGATGTATTTTCAAATGTTTCTTTTGCTTTATTAATCAAAGATAAAACAGCAAAAAATATAGTAAATGCTTTAAAAAATATTTTTGTGAAAAGAAATCAAATAGTTAACAAAGTAATAATGGCTTAGAATTTTATAATATTTAAAGAACTTATGGAAAAGCATAATATCAACCATTATTCTACATTTTTTGAAGTTAAAGATAGTGTTGTTGAAAGATTTAATCAAACTTTAAAAAATATAATGTGGAATAAAATTTGCTTTCAATGGCAACTACAAGTGGGCAAATATATTGGATGAATTAGTGAAAGAGTATAATAATTCAAAACATAGAACTATTGGAATGAAAACAATTTAAGTTAGTAAAAAAATATATAAAAAAATTATTGCAAACAAATTTCGTGTTTGCTAAACCAAAATATATATTGTTTGTGTGAGCAAACTGAAAAAAAAAAAATGAAAAATATTATACTGCTAATTAGTCAACAGAATTGTTTACTATTTGTAAAGTTTTGAATTATGATATACCAAATTACAAAATTAAAAGATACAAAAGGAGAATAAATAATGGGTAATTTTTATGAATATGAAATTATGAAAACTATCTTGATGAATATTTGGTAGAAAAAGTTTGAAAAAATAAAGGTAAAAAATTTTCTGTTAAATGGTTAGGAGTTGATAACTCGCATAATTAATGGATTAATAAAACAGACGTTTTGTAAATAAAAATAAAAATAATTTTCTTACTCAATTTGATAATGATTATTAATATAATTAAATTAATTGTTATGTATAGTTAGTTCTATCAATGTTAAAATAGTTGTGAAAGCACTTAATCTTGCCATTCATGGTTTCTTTCATTCTTTGATATAAATTGATATAATTTGGAATATATTCAAATCTCAATAATATTTCACAATTTGGATGTATATATTAGAATCTTTGCAACTGTTTTCGAAGACTTCTTCATTGAGTTCTAAAAACATAATAATGATATTCACAATCATTATCGAACAATTCTAGAAGAATAAAAGTTGGATTTAAATTTGGATCTTGTGTTTGTGGTACAACATGTGGAATCATATCTCCAATTTCTTCATTTCTGCGATTTATTCCATCTAATACTACGTGAACTGAGTGTGTTCAATTTAATATCTTTATCTTGAAATTTTTTCATGTCTTCTGAATGATCAAGTGGGTCATATTTAATTTTGTTAATTTTTTTAATGTGCTCCATTTGACCTTTATATAATTGCATTGTCTTTTTGAATCTTATATTCGCCATGTTTTCTAATTGGTGGTAAAATTGTTAAGTTACCATTTAGTAGAATTTTCAGCTAGAGATATATTTGACCTAAATATTAACTTATACAGACCCGATTCATTGATAGATGTAGCATTTGGTTTCATGTTTGAAACAGTCTCTATTTTAGGGGCATTTCGTGGTTTTCTGTTTTCCAAAAGTCTAGTTACATCAGTTCCATTAAACCAAGGATTATTTTCCTCATCAATAATCATAAAAACTTGTTTACATTTGTAAATAAGTTTGTTGTTGTTTGTGTTTAGCATTGACTCCATTTTTATTTACGAAACTAAGCGTAAGTGAAATTGGTGAGTTTTAATAAGTGTTTTTATTAATATTCTCTTTTATGAATAAAATAAAAAATAGAGGAAAATAATATTAAAGAATAAATACCAAATTCATTGAATTATATAGCTACTAAGGAGTTAAATTTTCTAAATCATTGACAATATTTTACATTTGGTTTATAATATTATTATAGGATTCACTCTTTATACCAAATAATGAAATGCTATTTTGCCAACTCTTGTCAATTTTTTTTTGTAAATTCACTATATTCCATGAAAGATTCATTACTAAAAAAAATACAGTAATCATTTGTATATATAAAGGCTGAGTCAGTCATATCTGTTAAATTAGGAAATCCGTCACTAATTAGACCATACTTTTTTTTTATCTGGAAACAATGTTCATCTATTTCTTAATAATGCAATTTTTCATAAAATATAAAAGTTTTCCCCGAATATGAATTAAAAACAGCATTCATTTTATATTCATCTCTTAATCCAAATGAAGCGAATTTTTGTGGATAACCACCAATTAGAGTATAACTAGGATAACCAACCATATAATTTTTTTCCCATCAACAAACAGGACTAACTCGCCTGATTTTCTTTGGAATATAAAAAAAATTATTGAAATTAGTCGGTAAAAACAGAAACTAATTTCTTATCGAAAATTGCTTATCGATTATTTTCTTGTCTCCCAAACATTTAGTCCAAACATTTTTATTGTAAAAAATATACAATTCACCATCAATAATTTAAAATGTTTTTATATATTCGTCTTAGCATAAATCAATAGATTTATTTTCATTAAAATTATTTTATAATGGTGGTCCATAAATGTTTTGAAATTTTGAATATCATCTGGTTGCAAATTAACCAAATCATTGTTGGCAATTGGATACATGATTGCATTATTATCATTTGTATGTTGAAGACCTAATGCATGTCCAATTTCGTGGATCAAAACTGTTAGTAAATTAACTTTATTTTCAGGAGTGTTTTTTCTATCATTATGCCAATATTCCTGTCTATTGACATGAATTTGAACAAGACTATTTTGTTGATTTGGAAAAAATGCATGGGGTAGTGCACTACCATGTGGAAATAATGTATAAGGACAAAATCCGCGTAATCTCTGATGTTTATGTTAACCTTCTTTTTAAGATATAACTATGTTTGGAATTGTTTAATTGTTAACAAAATTCAAATTTGTGTGTTTTTGCCAAATGTTTAAAGCCTATTTTACTAAATTTGTAATTGATTTATTTGCATATGCAAAATTCCATTTTAATTTTTTTTTATTCCATTTGTTGGTAGTTGAGTAGCTACCGAATATATTGTCTTTAACACCACAGCTTGGCTTATTGATTAAATTAAGCAATTCTTCATTGAATTTACCATCGATTGAAGAGAGGTTGTGATATTCTTGAAATATTCTTAAAGAAGTTTTGTACTTCTCAGTATCAATTTTCGAAAGCGAATTTGCATCACTTTCTAGATTTCCATATTTATTTAAAAAGTTGATAGCACATTTTGTCTGACTCTCTTTTTTGGATCGTGCAAATATTATATTTGTAATAGCGAGAATAATTATATAAGTCTTAATTCATATACAAAAAGTTTTAAAATATAATAAAATCTTTAATTTTATTTCTATACTATCGCTAATTTTACTATTCATATCTATTGTAATAAAACCACAATTTTCGCCCCAAAATTTTGCACAAATTTCTTTGAATTTTTCGTAAGGCATATCTCCACCAACAAAATCATAATAAATATGCTTTATGTTAGTATCATCGTGTCTAAATATAAACATAAAATTTGTATTGTCTCTTACCAATTGTTTAGGCACTCTGGAATTAGTTTGAGCCAAATAGAATACATCAGTATTTTTGTGCTGTCCTCTTGAAATATATTCACTAATCATATCTTGATTATCTAAAATAACATCATCAAAAACAATTAGAGATTTGATTTTGCATTGATCTAAAGGATTAATTTCCTCAGTGATATTTAAAATATGTGCCATTTTGTTAATTAATTTTTTGGATATCACTTCAAAATCATCTTGTAATTTATTCAAATTTAACCACCCCACATTTTAAATAAAATTTATCATCAAATTAGTTTTGTCACTATTACTTGGACCTACAATTATAGCTCTTATTTTATCAGGCAAAAGTTCGAAATTTTTCTTATTCTTTGAAGATTATTCAGAAATTAAAACACCAATACACCAGTTAGTTTTTTTTTTCCATTTAATTATAATAATATTGTAATAATTGGATAATAATAAAGTTTTCAAGTTAACAAACAATAGTTCTATACTTGAGAAGAAACATCACTATGATATAATTCATAAAGATAAAGCAATAGCATTAATTAGTTTCCATCCAAAATTTTTAACTCCAAATTTAGACAATAGTGCTATAACTACAATTGACAAAATGAGTGATATCGTTGATAAAAATGAAGTTATAACCATTCCCAAAGGCCAATACGATGTTGAATCGTTAAAACAAACTATAAATTCGATCAATCCATTTCCAAAAAAATAACATAGAAATACCAACAGACAATGTGAAAAATAGAAAATCAAAACCAAGATAGAAATTAAACTTGATGATCAATTATCTGATGTTCTTGACTTTGAAGGAAATATGACTATTGAAAAAGATAAAATTTCTGTAGGCACTAAATTGCCTAATTATAATCCATATAAAATAATCAACATTCATTGTAACTTGGCATATGGCATGTTCATAAAAACATAATGAATCTAATCATTTGGAAACTGATATAATAGCTAGTTTTCCACCAAAAATAATGTTTGGTTTTAGAGATTACATTAGCTATAAACGCCCACATCAAATTTTTATAGAATAAATAATGAACATTTTAATTATATTGTCTTAGAAATTAGATTCAAAAATGTTAAACTGATTGATTTTGATGGCGGTGGCATCGATGTTGTTTTAGAAATTAAATATATTCAAAATATAATCATATAAAAATTAATTAAAAATTATTCTATTTGATATCTGTATGGCAGTGTACCAATTCCATTTTCTAGTGTAATTCTCTTGTTATCACAATGACTTAATGCGATTTTATTAACTTCTACTGTATATATTTTGTTTTTCTCACTCCTTATCAAATGCATTGTTCTATATTGAATTTTCTCATTAAAAACAATTCTTATAGTCTTCGAATGTAATTCTCTTATCAACACATTTTTTCACACATTTAAATTTTTTGTTTTCCTAATCGCCAACTCTATATGCATATATTTTTGCTTATGAACCAACAAATTCTTCCATTATTTTCCCATTACATTTGTGTTTCATCTTACCTATAACTTTCTTATTTATTTGTGGGTTGTTATAGATATTGTCATTTTGATAATCACTTGTATCAAAATTTTCTATCATAGACTTCCATATCTTCGTAAAAATCTTCTGTTTTTATGTTATAAATATAGCTATCAGTATTTTGATAAGATAATTAAATTTTATCACCAGATTTTGGTTTTATTATGCTATAGTGAAAATCATACATTAATATTTCTGTTGTGTCCAAAACTGACATGCCCACATAAATATGTTTATTAAATTATATATTTGTTTAATTCATATGTATAGCTGCAAGATTTTCATTAAATATAGTACTTCTTTTGAAATTTGGTTTTGCCACTAATTTTTCACATTTTCAGCATCTGATACCAGTTTTATATCAACTCTGTTTCTAATAATTTCCATAGTTTTACCAAACACTTAATTACTCATGAGCTTACAAAAATCATTTTCAAAATTATTATAAGCTTTAGTTCTCATTGTTGTGTTTCAATCTATATACTTTTTTAACCCATGAGACTGATGAAATGTCAATATTCTATGTATTTTGGTGAGATTTAATCCATTATTTAGACACTGCTTCAAGTTGCAATAGTGAATTACATACTTTTGTTTGTTATCTAAAGTTGTTAATAATTTAGATAGATTTGTGTTTCGAACTATCTTATTTTTAGGACAAAAAGGTAGATCTTTATGTAAATTATGTAGCTCTTGTGGATATTCTAAATCAACTTCTAATATAAAACCATATTGTGAATAATATTTCAGATTTAAAATGTTTTACTCCAGTACTCTAAATCATTTAATGTATAATAAACCCATTTAAAACCACCATATGGTAGATATTGTGACATTGCTCAGCCATATAAATTGTTTGCATCGAGATACGCTAAATAATTTGATTCTTGATTAGAGTTAAAATATTCCAAATATTTGTTATTTGCTTTAACATATCGCTTTCAACATTGTGAAATACCACCTCGAATTCCTTTTTCAATCATCAAAATCATTTTATATTTATGTAATCAATCTAGCGGTCGTTTTGTTATTTTTAACATTGCTTCCTGCGATAAACCTGGTGCTGAAAAATAGCATGCGGGATCTCAATCAAGTGAATTTACACATTTATTTCTAGAATTTTCGATTATAGCTGCTAACAATAATACATCACTTTTTTAATATAACTCATGATATTCACCAATATTTTTTATATTAAATTGGTTCCATGTGTTTTTTGCGTGCTCAAAATCAGCATTAGTTATATCAGATTAATTAAATTTATTGTAATATTCCTTCTGGGTGGGAGTTCTGTTTCTTCTCATTTTTTTTCAACTATCCATATAATCATATGGGTAAACACCTTTTTCAATAATTAAAGCAACTTGATCTTCTGGAAAATGATTTGTATGTGTTTCATTTTATCTTTACTTAAATTAGATGATAATTTATCTAAACTACAGGCCATAAATTTGAATGTGTCTATAAATCTCATTTTTAAATTTTCTGTTTCTTTCGCAAAAGTAATAAACTTTCTTCACTATTTGCAATTAAATCTATATATTTATCATTATTTCCTGGCTATTTAAAAATAAATGTTCATCATATCCAGCTAAATTATGAAAATAAATTTTTACAAAGTTAGGTAATTTCAATTATAAATTACAATTACTACATACTGGATTAATGCATTTTCCACTTATGTGATCACGATGATGTACTTTTCATTATCCTTAGAATTTCACACTCGCATATAGTGCATTTTTTAGATATGTTGTATACTATTTTTCTTCTTCTTTTGTTAGTGGGTGCATTGGTCCAATTTGTGAATATATTTCACCAATTCTTCTACTCCCCTTTTCATTGATTTTACAAATATTTTATGAGTATATAGGCCACGATATAAAACTGGTGGCTTATACTCACCATAATAGATACAATATAATAGCAAAAACCACATGCTTAATGTAATTGATATTTTACTGTATACGATTCGTAATTTAAATTTATATCAATGCTATTTATCTGATCATTAGTAAGTTTATATTTTTCTATAAGTGCTTCATTATAGAAACCATTATCAATATCACCTTCAGTTAAAATTGGATATTTTTTGATTATGTTTAATTTATAAATTTCTTTTAGATTTGGTAAAGTTTTTGATATTTTATTTAAAATTGATTTAACATCTGCATATATAGCAAAAGGAACTTTCATTATATGTTTAATATTTTTAAAATTAATTTGCTAGCCTTTAAATGGTAAAGTTATTCTTAACGATTCATTTCTAGAACAGTCTTCTGTGTGTTTATTTAGTCTCTCTTGAGAATAAACGAATTGAAGGCACATATCACATATGTAAGTTTTATGTTGTTTATTATTTTTGTGCTGAAACTAACCTTGATAATTCTTTAATCCTACAATATTGCGAGTTGGTATCATTTTTGAAATAAAGTAAATTTATGTGCTTAACCTTTTTACATTTTGTGAGTTTTATGGATATTCTATGATTTTCTTACCTTCTTCGATAGATATGGATATGTCGAATTGATTTTCTATTTTCGGTATATCATAAATTTTAATTGGATATTCAAGTTTATCTAATGCTTTCTCAATGTTTAGACCCACATTTTTATATTTAGATACTCTTTGTGGGTATTTTTCTGCAGGAAACAGTGCAGATTTTACAGTCCAAAGAAAGCATTTTTGATAATTGTTTTTAACATTTGTGCATGCTTTCTTAATCTTTATAAATTCAACTTATTTATTGCTAATTTTATCCCCATTATTCTATATAAAGTCCACCCCGAATCTCTTTTTTGGAATTTAGAAGAATTTGTAATTATTTCTTGTACTAAGCATTTATAAATTATTTTTAAATATCCCTCATTCAATAGTGTACAATTTGGTGATTGAAATGTAAATAATTCAACATGATTATTTTCATGCTTACAACAATTAATATATAAATTAATGCATGTTTTCTGCCCCCTAAATTTGATGAGATATTCATGTATTTTCTCAAATACCTTATTTTTTACTGAAGTCAAAAAGTGATTAAGGTTGTACTAAATTAAAAGAATTTGCATTGTTATATGTTGATATCCTACTTTTAAAAGCTTTATTAACTAAGTAAGCTTCATTGGTTTCCTTATTTCTTTTATTAACTAATACATTAGTAGAATAAAGAAATATTTCTTTCAATTCGTTTTTATCTTGTTTATATAATTTATTGATATTGGCATCTGATAACAGTAAATTTAAAAAAATTATTCTTTGTTATCCTTTCTATTACTCGTTTACTTTTATCTATAGGTTGTACAAAAATATTTCTATAAAATGGGAAAATTTCTTTTAATGGTTTTTTAGCTTTTCTATATTTTATAGCGTAATTTGAAAAGGGTAAATTTTTAGTTTCCTTTCCTTTCATGATTTTTAATAAATGGTATAATAGCTGCAATCAAATCAGCTTTCCGTAGCCTGTACCAATATTTAATTTTCAAATCTCTACGTATAATTCTCAACTCTCTCAATCTCTTCTCTCTCCCAACTCAACTGTGATATTGCGCGATGTCATTTTTGTTGTTTATTTATAAGAAAACAAATTTATGATGACTGCAAAAATGTCGGTAGAAAATATAAACGTGTAAAACCGAAATATGAGCTTAAATTATTGGTAATAATGAAATTGTTTATAGCTATTTAACTTATTCTTATGAGGATATTTCTCATTAAAGCATTTTTACACATTGTTGTATGTTTGTCCTTAGTAATTTTGTAATGAGAAAATGAATTTATATATTTATTCTCTTTACATACTGTACATGTTTTTGTTGAATAATTATCACATTGAAATGAATTTATAATATCTACTATTGCATTGTGTAATCTAATATTTATATGCTTTTCGAGATATTCATTACAAATATATTTTCCACATTCGCTTAATATTTTCTCATTTTTAAACTTATAGCGACTTCTATCATATTCACTAAAGCATTTTTTGCATTTTGTTGTACGTTTGTCTATAGTAGCTTTGTGGAGATAAAACGAATCGATAGATTTATTCTCACGGCATACTACACACATCTTAGTTGAATAATCAGCATGTCGAATTTCATTTGTATTGTGTAGTTTAGTATTTTTATGCCGTTTGAGATATAGATTATGTTCGTATAGTATTTTCTCATCTCATATTGATTTTTGTCAAATTCAGCACAGCATTTTTACAAGTGTTAATATGCGTGAATTTTGTGTATGTATGTGTGTGAAAACATTCTATATGTAATACATCACCACACTTTTTACATTGCTTTCTTGATTTTCCAATTTTTTATTTAATAAGAAAAATTATTTTTTGAGACAATGAAAAAATATTTTTCTTTAATAATTTGTTTCTTTGAAGATAACATAAAAAATGGAATCTCTGCTCAACAAATTGAACAATTCGTTCGAATTCACCAAACTACAAGATCTAAAAACAAATAAATTGGTACTGCTAGAGATTTTCAAATTTATGAATTTAATTTTGGTAAAAAAATTAATTGTATTATAGATGGTAAGCTTAAAATTTCATTGTCATAGCACTATGTCAAGTTCTTTGAAACTAATAAATTATGAGGGGGATCTTAAAATGCATAAAGGCTTAAAAGAAAAGAATAATGGAAAATTAGTCCATTATCTAGATTTCTCTTTAAAAAATCTACAAATTCTTTAAATTATATTTATTAATATTTTCATTTGGTTGTTGCTTATGTTGCGTTATTTAGATTGCATGCTTGCAAAATTACTATTTCTAGAAAAAGAAAAAATGCCTTGAAAATCGAGAGATTTGCTTGATTTTGGGGTAAAATAACTTTTTTTTTAAGTGACAAATCCTGCTCGGGCATTTTTGAAAAAGTGGTAAATTTATTTGATTTTAGAGTAAGAATGCTTGATTTCGGAGTAAAAACCTTAGTTTTGAGAAATCTATTCTTGAAAAAAATTTTGAGCTTAAATTTTGCCTCAAAAACCTTGATTTTGGAGAAAAAAACACGATTTTTCCCTGAAAATAGAAGTGCACTAGAATCTGCCTTTTCCATCTACTCATTGCTCCTTGATAAATCTTCTCAGTCGAGTGTTGGATTGTTATAGTAGCAACATTATGTATTTTCATCCTTAAAATCATCATGTCAGTGTCAAATAAGGAAAATCCAGTATAACTTATGCCCTATTGTGCAACAGAATATTGAGAGAGTTTACGGAAACTTGTGTCAATATTTTTCATTCTAAAGTAATTTACTTTCCTCTAGGATACAAAAAGAGTCGCAAACTCATACAGTGCAGTGACAATAAGAAATGTCCAGTGTTTCATATGACTGCAAACACACCTCTTCCATCTAATATTGAAGATATGTACTCTCATTATGTTGAATAATATCCTGATTTGCTTGAAATCATAGTTTTACACGCCCCTACTTGTAAAGATGCTTGTGTGCAAACAGACAGATTAAAACCAGAATGTAAGAAATACTCACTCCTTGAAAGCAGAAGTCAAGAAGGGGATCTGGTTCCAATTTTGAAAAAATGCATGAAAAATTTATTCACAGAAGTTGCTAAGAGTTTATAAAAATATTTGTTTTAAATTAAAATGTATATATTTTGAATCAATGTTTTGTGTTACCCTATAGTTGTTTCGGAGCACGGTGTAATTGTTGTACATAAAGATTTTGATCTACTTGTATTTTTCAAATAATTGGCTAATGCATTATGTAACATGCTATATTTACTAGTGTTAAAAAAAATGTGTAAACATATTGTGATTTCATTTGTATGTGTTTAGCATGGAAATGTTTGGAGCGAATTCTACTTGGTAGTGTTAAAACGTTTGGTGTTATCCTATACTTGATAGTGTTGAATTCATTGAAACAAGTTTGTAATTTGTATATATTTTGGAGCAAAATTTTTCTACTTGCTTAAATACATTTTTGAACATAGTATGTTGCTACAGTGTTAAAATGTTTTTTTTTTTTAAACAACTTGTGCGTGTATATATTTTGTAAATAAATATTATGTAAAATGAATCCCTTTCTTAAAATTTATTTAACCTGTCCTTGTTTTAGTAAAAAAAAAAAAAAAAAAAATTTTCTCGACAGAGAGACGGAAAAGTAATTAATTTTTCTCCAACAGAGAGAGATACAGAGCAAGAGAGAGAGAGAGAGATAGAGAAATGTCAAATTTTATATTAAAAGTCTGTTGCATTAACACAAAAGAGTCTTGTAAAAAAAAGTAATCAGATAACAAACAGATTATTAGTTCGCCAAAAATACTATTCAACTAAAGATGTATTTGAACCTGACAAAAAATGTCTGCTGGAAAAATTATAAATACATAAAATAAGTTGTTAAATGTCGCCTGCCTCCGTAGAGTATTTAGATTATACAAGAAGGCTCTGGGTTCGAATCCCGGTAAGGCATGGTCAATTGTAATATATACTTTGCGGGTTTTTTTCCCGGCTAAGACATGGTTGATATAAGCTGGGTTCGAGTCCCGCTTAGATCATGTATGATTGTGATATAGTTTCCCTTCTAAGGGTTCAAATGTAATAGATGACACGTAATAGACATTACAATATGTTAGTATGTTACATTATGTTAGGTAGCTATGTTATGATGCATTAGGTAAGTGCGCTGCGATACATTACTATACATTATGATACATAAGGTAGGTATATTACAATATGTTACAATATGTTAGGTAGATACGTTACAATACATTACAATATGTTAGGTAGATATGTTATGATACATTACTATATATTACGATACATTAGGTAGGTATTTTCGATGCATTACAATATGTTAGGTAGGTACGTTATGATACGTTAAGTAGGTAGGTTACGATACGTTACATTGCTACATTAAGAGATGTTATGTTTGTATGCTGTGACACGTTGCTATATGTTACGACATGTTACAATACATTAACATTACTATAACATTCTTTCACGGAATAATGAACATAACACTGTTAATTAAACTCAAATAAATTCGTTCGTGCTTGTGAAAAAGCTAGTTTAAATGTATAACATTCTGGTTGCAAACACCACGTAATGCAAAAAGTTTGTATTGGAATAATAATAGTTGGTGTAAGAAATCATTCAATAAGAGCATAATTCAAATCTATTGTCTTAAAACCGAACAGTTACACGTTAAATTCAGATATAAAATACAGCATATCTATGATAAATTAAAAAAAAAGCATAACATTCTTCTTAATGCATTAAATTTGCTTAAATAAAACCATTTCTGTTACATAATAAGTAGGTTTAATACATTTTGATAGCGAATTACGAAACATAAAATGTGACGAGAAGGGAGGGTTATGGGGTGTAAATAGGGAGCTCATTTGCTCCTGTGACTTCATGGAGGTAACATCTCCCACCCTCTTGTGCTCGGAGAGCCAGTGAACCGGTGCGCGGTTCTAGGGTGCCTAGGTCAAGGGCATCAGCCACCCACTGGCCTCTTGACTCTGGGTGGGGGGGGGGGGGGGCTCTTCCGCGACGGTCAAAGGACCCACTCGCCCACCCATCGCTGCGACGGTCAATGGACCCACTCGCCCACCCATCGCTTCTGCCGCGACAGTGAAATGAACCCTCCTCGCATGCCAGAAAAGTTACCCCCGGATCTCGCTTGGGGCTGAGATTGCTCGACCGCTTGCTAGGATGCCGGGGTACACTCCAACGGAACTCGTGAGGGGATTACGAGCACCGAGCCACCCTCGTCTCTTTCAACAACCATCATCTTTGCTACAAGAGCTTAAGTAAATGAATAACATTTAATTTAAAAGTTTAGGGTTTTCAGTATTTCCTTTAAAATATTTCGCATTTTCGTTAAACTTTGAGTAAATTGTATGAATTTCGTTCGAATTTTTAGCAAAATCGTTAAGATTTGAAAGCAATTCTAAACAAACTGAATGTTTGGTCTTTGAAATTGTAAACAAGTCTTTGGAATCGATACATTTTTTATCAAATTGAATGATTGGTCTTTAAATATCGAAACAACTTTTAATATAATCTTTAGAACTTGAATGGATTTTTTAAAATAGTTAAAAACTATTACAAATTGAATGAAATGGTTTCACACTTAAGAATATTTGTTAAGTTAAGTATATTTTAAGACTTTAAGGGTGTTTAACAATGTTGAATGGTGGATGTTTAAGAATGTGTTTTGGCTATAATTGGTTGAGAATGTGCGTGAGTGAGAGTGTATGACTGCGAGTGCAGAGAAAGGTGATAAAATTTTATTCAAGATGAAATATTTTATGTAGATTTGAGTTTATTTAGTAGAGTTGAGAGGACAGGTGAACCACCAGTAGCAGCATCTTGCACTATGTGGAATAAGGCTGTGTGAATAACAAATATCTAAAACCTATTTTCACTGTTTAAATATTTGCAAAATATGTGAAACACATCTAGAATATATCACTAAGTACTCTGAGAAACTTTGGTTAGGTAGGTGTGAGTGAGAGTGTATGACTGAGTGAGAACGTGTATGAGGGACTAGTTGTATACATATGATAGAGGGGGGGGGGGGGGGAGAGAGAGAGAGAGAGAGAGATTTTTCAAGTATTTTTAAGTTTCAGAAAATTTTACTTCTGAAATGCATGACTGTTTAGTTGTAAAAAGTATTAAAAACTTTGAATTTAAAAAATTACTGGGATGTGTATGCAGGTGTGTACAGTTTTAAAAGTATTGCATGTTTAGTTTTATAGCATAAAATGTTTGAATTTTAAGTTATTTTAATAATGGTTAGTTTATAGTGTAAAAAGTTTGAATTTTTGATAAGTCTTTTAAATGCTTTGAGCATAATGGTGTAATTCCCCTAATTAAACTTTGGTTACTAAACTTACTTTCTAAAAATCTATAAAAGTGTTTTTACAGTGCAAATAAATATTTTTGGCAGTGTATAGCTACTAAACAGTTTTTGACGCTGTAAAATTTTGAATTTTTTGTTTGTGTAGGAATGGGAATTTTTTACGGTGTAACCGTAAACCTTTGTTCAGTGTGTGAATGATTTTACTGTAAATGATTTCATAAATTTTTTGACAGTGCAAGATTCAAAATTTTTTTTAATCGTCATTAAAAAAATGTAAATTTTTTCTCTCACAAAAAAATAACATTTAAACTGGGCTTAAACGGAAATGAAATAGCACGAGTTTAAATTTCACTATTATATTCTAAACAAAAGCAGTATGCTACAAATGTTTGTGAAAGGTAGACAAGGCGAGGCGAGGCAGGTCGCAAAGCACAGTCAATTCTATACTGGAGCAGCCCGGGTTGCTTGACAAGCAGTTTTGCATTGGAGAGGCATGGTGGAGGGATGGAGTTGGAGAGGAAGTGCCCAGTATCCCTCATGCTGGCACGCATATGCGCCCACAGGCTTTACGAATCAGTGGGGGAGAGTAGGTAGGATGTCAGGTGGGACTGGAGGGGAAGTTCCCAGTCGCCCTCCCGCTGCCACACATGCACACCCACAGACTGTTGGGCATCAACAGGGGAGAAGAGGTAGGATGTTGGGCAGTGCCGGAGGGGAAGTGGCAAGTTTCTCCTTTTCCCATCCCTCGGTACAATGCATAGATGCCTGCAGGGTTTACGCGATGTGTCGTTGGAGGGGAAAGGGTGATACCGGGTGGGCACAGGAGGGCGAGAGCGACCATATGGTGGCACACCCGAGCGCTAGTGGCAGCTTAGTGTACTAGATTTCCCATTCTCTCGGCTACTTCGTGCCGTGCACATCTCCTGTTTGCGAACCAGCTTGGCTTGTTCCATGCTCGCATCGTTCACAGTGCACCCACACCATGCATGTGGCCTCAGGAGCAGGCAAGACCTTGTCCCGTCTATTCCCAATTGTGTTTAGTTTAATCTCACCTGATAACTACCTGCATCTCGTCCACGCTTAAAGTATTTTGAACTCGCTATATTTTTTGTCACAACTCTCACTCCTGTCTTTCCCCAACAAACATAAAATTGAAAATTAAGAAAAAAAATTTGTCTATGATGTTATTAACAAAATTATGTTTTCATCTATATTATGTGTTTATGTTATTAATAGTGTTTACTTTTTTTTTTTTTTAGAACGAGCGGGTTACTTAAGTGTAATTTATTGTGGTGTTGCAATTTTTATATCTGGGAAACTAAATAATTTTTTAGTTAGGTGAAAATTAGTGAGCGTAAGCAATCCTGTAGTGATATCTTGCTTGAAGATCTTTATGTAAGCGATTCCGATTCGGAATTGCAGACAGAAAGACAAATAAACAGTCGAGACAGTGTTCCTTCGCCTAAGCAGACACATGTTAATCTATTGGAGGACAATCTCTACTTAAGCGATTCAAGCACAGATTCGCTTATGGAGAGTTTGTCAAAACCAAAAGGTCAAAACATGTCCGCTTCCCCCAAACATGAGAAGGTTGATATTTTGGAAGACAACTTATTTCTATCAGACTCGGAGGATTCTTCTGATTCGGAGAGGGCTCGATCCGTTTCACAACTGACTTTCGAATCGATTAGAGATATTTCGCCAAGGGAGCCGGAAAATAATTCCTTTTCCAATTCCCAAGCCTCGGTGGAAGTTTTGCCAGACCTGACATACCAGCTATTGGGTATGGCGTTTGTGAGAAGACTAAATAACATGCGGGTTCGTAATGATTAATTAGAGTGTGATGTGGATATTTCTCACTTTTTCCAGAGGTGTATAGTCCCTTTATTAAGCTTATCAATGGTACCACCCCTGCCAGTTAGATTATCAGTTTCTGTAGCAGGCAAATACTTGAAATCCCTCACGCAGAGGAAGGTGTTATAGAGTCGTTTTTTTTCAAAGTAAAGCACTCCCTGCCCTCCATTCATCTGATGTAGGTTTAATATATGATGAGTATATCGTTCCTTATCTCACTAACAGACTTGAGGTGTTAAGTTCCTGTTGTTATAGCTGGACTCTCAAAATATTGACGTACATGGACGTCCATGTGAGTCAATATCGGCCATTCACCATCGGTGCTGCACACACTAAACTACCCAAGTTTATTGCTGTTAGGAAAGCTTGTGTGGATATACACTGCCTGGAGGGAATGTGTTTCCACTATGCCATTGTAGCATCTTTGTTCCAGCCACACAAAATGTCAGTTATTCTTTTTCATATCCAAAACCTCAGGAGGTTTTGAATATCGAAGTTCTATCGACACTTGTAGTCATACAGGATATTGGTAGGTTCGAGGAGAACATTTATATTTCTCTCAATGTCTACAGTGTGGTAGACAAAGATAGTAATATAATTGACGAAAGTTGTGAAAAGGGCGGTGTTGTAGTACCGATGTGTATTTCTGCTGCACATCAGGACACCCCCATAAATTTTTGGCGATTAGTGCGAGGGGAAATGCAGCTCATTTGCATTTTGTCTGTATTAGAAATTTGCCAAAGCTGGTTCGTAGTGAGCTGAGTAAGAAACAACACAAAATACATATTTGCGATCATAGCCTCCAGTACTTTCTTAGTGAGGAGAAACTATTCTTTGCCAGCAAAAAAGGCTGTTCGCAGTACTTTCCCCACTAGGAAGGAAAAGTACTTGGAATTTAAGGATTACAACAAACAGCAGAGATTGGGTTTCGTCGCCTATTACGACATTGAGAGTTGCCTGAAACCCATGTCCACTTGCTTGCCTAATGATTAAACAAGTAATACAACTACCATCAATCAACATATTCCATATACTTGTAGCATTTTGTTGGTTTGCTCAGACAATCAGGCTTCATCTCAGTATTTCGAGTTTGTGAGCGCTGATTGTATGTACAAATTAGTTTATAAATTAGTTGAACTTACAATGTCGGTTGCAGGAATTTACATCATTTTTCCGATGAAGCCAATAACCTTTGCTGGTGAAGCTAGGTTGGTGGCTCAGAAAAGTTGTCACATTTTTAAATAACTGCTCAGCGCATTTGTTATTGTGGTCTACCATGACCATCTGATGGGCAAAATCAGAGGCCGCACACATAATAAGTGCGACTTGAATTTCAGACTGCCCAAAAGATAACTTGTCGCTGTTTTCCATAACCTGCAGTATTATGATGCTCACTTTCTTATAAAGCCCTTTGCTGAATGTCATGTAATGTTGCACGATGGAACCGTGGTAATTGAAAATCCTGGAAAAATAAAATGTATTGGAATGACCCCTGAAAAATCCAAATGTATCACAAAACAGATCCCCAATGGGACTAATTGTAATGGAAATGTGCAATATTTCAAGTTAAGATTTAAGGATTCATTCCAATTCATGAGCACCTCTCTGGAAACTTTGGCAGGAAATTTGCTATCTGTGCAATTGAGTTTCACCCACTCGATGTTTCCAGACAACACTCAATTCGAATTGGCAAAATGGAAGGGAGTTTTTCCTTATGACTTTGTTAAGTCGCCACAGTCTGATGTGCAAGTCACCCCCACCAAAGGACACATTTCATAATGTGATGAGAGGCGAAGGCATTAGCGATGAGGATTACGCTCATGCCCAAGCTGCATGGGATGCATTCGACTGCATAAACTTGCTGCAGTATGCCATTCATTACTTACATGTGGACACTTGTTTGCTGGCTGATGTTTTTGAGATCTTCAGGACCGTATGTTTGGCTCATTTCGATCTTGACCTCGCCATGTATGTCACAGCTCTGTCTCTTTCATGGGATGCTTTATTGCCATGACACGCACGCCGCTAGAGCTGTTGACTGATCCTGACATGTATCTTTATGTAGAACGCAGGGTTAGAGGCAGCATTACCTCAGTGTGGCATGGAAATACATGTGCTATTTCGATGTTAATGGGCTGTACAGTCATAGGATGCAGTCCAAGCTTCCAATCGGCAGTTTTTAGTGGATTGAGGCTGACATGTTCTCTTCATGGGATTTTGCAAATACAGTGAATGATGGTGACACTTGTTTTTTCGTGGAAGTAAGTGTATTTTACAGAGGTGTGTCATGATAAACTATCTGATGTGCCTTTGGTCCCAGAAAATGGCATACCCCCGAATGGCTCACATAAGAAACCTCTTTTAACACGCATGCAGATAAGAAATATGTTCTACACTAGGAAACACTGAGGCGGTACTTAATGTATGGGGCCAAACTTAACCCTGTTCATCGCATTTTGTGCTTTGAGCAGAAGGCATAGATGGCTCCATACATCGTGTTTAACATTGAGAAACATGCCCAGGCACGGTTGATACATCCAACTATGCACTTGATAACCCACAAGGATTTCCTCACAGGAACAAAGCCTCTACCGGGGTGATGAAAGATGAATGTGCTGGGCACATAATCACTTACTTTGTGAGTGTACGTTCTAAGCTTTATGCATATGTTTTTGTGAATGAGCAATGTATTCGTAAGGCGAAGAGTGTAAAACCCAACATGTTGCAATCACTCAGGTACAAGGATTATCGAGATTGCCTCGAAAATTGCACGAGGGTAATGGAGACCCAATATGAATTCTGTTTGCATGCTCATCAAGTCTACACCGAACATGTAACAAAGGTAGTGTTGTCAGGTATGGATGATAAGTGGTATATTGAGGTAGATGTAATTTAACCTTACCTTGGGGGCACTATGGAATAGCTGAGTAATTTTTTTTTCCTCGATATATTAATTTCAGCACCACAATAAATTTAAAGACCTCCCAGCACTACACGCAGCCAAGAACGTCCATTTGCCGCCACCACACGCACCTCTGGTTCCACACTCATCACAGCGGTCTACAATCATCACACCTGACTACAAGCATTGTAGCTGAATACACCAACTACAAATATATAGAACTAATTGCATAACTTCTGTTGCATTAAAATCCAATGCTGCTGTCATCTGCTTATCTAACAAGATTACTAATATCTTCGATATCTTTACCCCTTGTCAAAGAAGAAAATTATATTTACAGTGGAAACTGCATGCATGTGAATGTGTTGTAAGCAGTCATTTGGCAAGTGTGAGTGTCTGATTAAAATACCGGATGTGACACCTTAAAAGAATGCTGTACAGTAAGCATATTTTTAAAACTCCTCAACAGATTGTAAATAATTTGTCAAGAGACATCAACCATAATGCTCTGAAAATAGTTTTATAATTTAGAAGATTTTTTGTTGTTCATAGTTGTTCCTTTTTTTTTTGTATATAAAGCTGTTAAGTTTTGTTTCAGTGTATTTACATATTAAAATCAATTTCATTGAAAATAATGCCTTTTTTTAAAAGAGAAAAATGTTAAATCTGTAAACACAATGTTTTTCATAAAGTGAACATTTTTGTGCGATATTGTAAATACTTAGGTTTAAGGATCATTTTTGTAAAGAATATTTTATAATAAAATGTTAAAAAGGAATATTGTGTGTATTGTTATTTAATTTTGTAATGTCTCGTTTCACTAACTTTTTTCAATAATAACTTAGCATTGATGGTAACAGGCTAAGTGTATGTCACGAAAGAAACCTGTGCTGGAATGAATAAGTTTCGCAAAGGAACGAGGCAGCAGGTTAAAAGTCTTTGTCCACTGTGGCTATTCAAGTTGAAAGTTGAAGTAGGAGACACAGCATCCTGCTGGCCAACTTTTGTGACACCCCAGGGGGACATATTGAAAGTGAGCTCCGAATACCTTTACAGAGGCAGGTACAAATATACCTCTGCCTCTCCTTGGCTTTAATCTATGACTGCACTGAACAGACTACAGCAAACATTAAAAAAATTTCATTTTACATACACACAAATTACAGCTCTTTAAGATACAACACGATTATGTCTGGAGAAGAAGAAGGCAAACAAAATTCAATATTTTTAAACAAGTATTTTAATAAAAAATTGTAAAATTCAAGTCAATTTATGTAAAAACACCTGTATATATTTCCCTTAAATTTGCAAGAGTCTGATCTACATTCATCTGTATTGATAGCCTTGATTAACATTTTATAATATACGTATTTTAATATAATATTATTTAATTAGGAAACTTTTTTCATGTGTTAAATCAATATTGCAATAAGATTTTCAAATCAGATTTCTGAGCTCAGTATATGAAAATTCCTAGCATTTTAAAAATATAGTTTGTGTTAACAAGTGCACTCTATTTACCATACTTTATGGAAATTTGCAGTATGTCTGTTATTTTAAACATAATGTTCTCTTCAAGGATGTTTGTGTATTTTTTCTATTATATATAAAGTGATTTTAGGTAAGATTTTTATCATTAATTACTTTCTTGTAGATCGTTATATATTTTACTTATCAGAATAGACGTACACTATTGTGTCTGGTTTAAATAGTATTCACAGTTTTTTTTCCATAAGATATGATTAACCAGGCTGAATCGTGTAAGGTGCATGTAATTTGTACGTGTGAACTTGTTAATGTGTTATTTATTCATACCGAGTAGCTGAATTTGGTTTAAAGACAGGAAAACGTAGTTATTCGTTGTACTTGTCTCTCATGTTATTTATTCATATGTAGAACTCGTTTGAAATATATTTCGTTTAAATACTCTGCCTTGTGAAATTTCATACTGGCTAGCTGAATTTCGTTTAGTTATTTTTTACTTATCGACACCAGATGTTATTCACTTAGTTAAAATTCTCTCTCATGTAAACTATATTTCTATGCCCGAGACTTACATTACAGTTAATTCCACACTGGAGTAATTGCTCTTATTATTCACATAGTCGTTTGAAATTTGCGATTCGATGCATGTAATTTATTCATACATAGAACACTCTGAAATTCTCTAATGTTTAATTGTATTTGGGAACTGTTGTCAATCGTTTGCCAGTACTAACACTTAAATCGCTTCTTTCAAAGTCGCCCATCTCCCACCACCATCTGTAAGCAATATCACCCCCAAAAAAAAAAACAAAATTTACACTTAGGCCACTCTTAGAAATTATTTAAACACACTGAAATACTCTTGTATTTAAATATATTTATAAAAATCGCCTATCTACCACCAACATCCCTACAAACATATCAAAATTAGAATAAAATAAGATTTTCTAAGTCCACTCTTGCACTAAACTCTACACCTATATAAGACATTGCAACCCACCACTCTGGTCAGTCACCTCCAGGACACCACAGCATCAACATCGTACACAACTCATGCTACCCCCTCCCCCACCCAAAAAGAAAGAAAGACAATAAATTATACCCATACACAAAAAAATTGATTCGATTAAGATCTTATAAAGAAATTTTTATCGGATTAAGAATTTTTTGATCGGATTAAAATGTAACCCCTTTTTGAATAACCCTTTCAATTAATTTAATAAAAGAGGGTTAATCCGATTAATCAAAAGGCGGCATACTTTGTATCTATGACCAGCCCGCCCCTACTACTCAGAATTAATTTGAGACGCTACCAGCAGGGCATTTTAGTTTCACATGTTTCCTATCGATGCTGCCAATGCAGTTCGGAAACCCCAAAGTTCTCTGAATCCTGCCACAGCTTTCTGCCATGTCTCTTCTAAGGATGCAGGTAAATAGAGTGGCTGTGAGATTTTAAGTTTGTTCGCAACCGTCTCCCACAATCTTCGAAAAAGTTGATCGCTCAACATGGAAAGAACAGGCAGTGGTCTGGTGGCTGTCGCATGTTACCAAATATCTTAAACAAACATTATTAGTTACTCAGTTGGCTAGCGAAAACTTATTTGGTTGCGAAACTATAAAATAGTCCTGTTGTCACTATATCACTGCAGTACCCCTCTGTTATGAATACCACTCTTCCAAACAGCAAAATGCTATAGTAAATGAACTACCATAGACTGATTAAATTTAATGTAGTATGCTATATGTCACTTCCATGTAAAGTTTGACGTTTTTGGACATTGGATGTCATTTAACGACATCTCATGTTGGGGATTCCAATGTTTCAGACTCTATGTCACAGCAGACTGAAACCTCAACCGAACCCTCAATAAATTACGAACCTTCAACGCATATGCAAGATGAGTGCAATTATTCATCGACCGAAATGCCACCGCCCCAAAAAATCAGCAAAACTCCAGAAGATGAAGGAAAAAACGGACGACCTGCACAAAGTTATAAATTACTTTCAGGAAAAACATAGACAAACGTGTTCTTGGTGGCATAGATCATTTGTTTTTGAGCTACGCTGCAACATTGAAAAATTTCTCACCAAGAAGACAAGCAGTGCTCAAGCTGGAGCTTAAACAGTTACTTGCGCAGGCAGAAATTAGTGAGCTAGTTGATTGCACAGCAGATTTTACGTTCTACATCCGGAGTTCTAATACATCTTCCGAGGTGTATGTGGAACGTGACACAACGTAGCCGACAGTAGTCGCCTCAAGAGTAACAGCTGACACCAATGAGAATAACCATGCAGTCCTAACCACCGACTTTCCTGAGTGTTCCTTGAGTTGTTTCTATTTACAACCATACCTACATACACAACCTGATAACTTGCTGGGATACACAAATAATGGTACACCGCAAGAGATGTAGGTTTGACTTACAAAAATGTATTGCCTACTCGTATATTTTGTGTCCGTTGTACAGAGATTTGTTAACGTTTTGGAAACTATTTCAAAGCTTAACAGGATAAAAACTTGTTTTTATGATACTACTCCTTCAGAACTGTTTGAAATGTTAAGTGACATTCTAGTTACTTTTATTCATTTGATGTTTTCGTTTGTTCTATATAACTATGTGATGGTGATATTACGCCATACGCACTTGTAACGCACTATTAAATTATTTAAAAGGGCTATAGAGTGTTATTTCGAAATAAACACACATCTGGTAAAAAAGTTTCGTGAGATATGCAATAGTACGGTACACAAATAACGTACCTCAAATTGCTAGTCTTTCTTTTGAATATAATGTTCTTATCCAATTTATTGTGTTTTAAATTACGTTATGCCTTCATAGTTCATGCAGTTCCTCCAACGACTCTCGCGATATGCGAAAATATTTGAAAAACATGTCATGTGATTGCAGTTCTATGCACAGACGGTGGAATTCGCCAAATGTTTCCCTCTTTAGATTTATTATATAAACCCAGCACTGCCGATCTTTCTCTTACGACACACACCTAGCAACAAAAGTACTTCATCATCGCTACTAGACATGATGAGCGTTGGAACACTTGGCAAACTATGCGGCCTAGGTTTCTTTTAACATTGACCGTCGTATATCTGCCGCGCTCTGTGTAGTGTCACCAGACAACAGACCGGCGCAGCAGGCTGCCGCTATACCTCAGCAGCCCGCCTTCTGTGTGGCCAGGCCTTTTAGTTATTACATATAGCGGAAGAATACTAACTATGCATATAAATAGACCTAAAGCAGGGCTGATAAAAATGCTCAGTTTTCTTGGAACAACATTTAATCAAATTCCCCCCAATTTAAGAAATCAGGAGTATTTATTTGTACAAACAGTTCGCAGAATCGGCACACATTTCTTTAATCGAACCGTTGAAAATTCACCCGAAGAGTGTGTTACTTGCTTCAATGTTTTCAAGACATTCCCCATCATCATTCCTGGTAACATGAAAGTATTTTATTTCTCGTTCTACTGGACTTCACAATAAATTACAATATTTTATATAATTGGTACTAATAGAAACGGAGAAAATAAGAGTCTGGGAAATGCATATTAATAAATATATATCAAATAAAATGTTACCAATTTGAGTGCGCTCAAAAATGAAGTTCTGTCCCTTTTTTGTAATTTCCTAGACATAGCAAAGCTTTGTTTGCATGAGGCAGAGCAATATACTGAAATAACCATGAAATGATTATATAAAGGTGAAAACTTTTTTGCATCCTTTAGAGATGTTGCCGAAATGAGTTGGTCATTAAAATAATGCTATCTCATATTTTCGCCTTATTTCTACTGCTTGTATCTCTGTTCCGGCAGTTTCGAGTTCAAGACAACGAACATACTTTCTGTTCTTGTTTTTTCTTTGTTTGTGGTAGTAATAAATATTTCCGTTGTGAGAAGAGAGAAGTGACAAGGGATTGAGGTGCCGTTGACACCACGGTGATTGTTCAAGTCCTGCACACATTCAACGCGACACTTTGCTACGCCTCTAGTCGAACATACTTTTAAAATGACCAGTTTGTTTTTAATTGGAGTGCATGTAGTACTAAATATCCGTACTATACATTCCACGAAAAAGTAACTCGGCGTCCAACGTATGCGAATGGATTAAAATAACTTCGCCCGTAACAAATGTTCAGTAAATCGTTATATTTCATCCTCCAGTGATAAAACCATAAAAACTGCGCGCTTGTTTGCAAGATCCTTCGTACCAACTAAATGAAAATGCACGTTCCTACAGTATCTTCCTTCATGTTACTTTCACGCATTCTGAAATAAACTTTTGAGAAATCGTCCCACATGTGCCGTGTTTAGAGATTTAGTAAAAAGACGTGGCGCAGATTGTGGAGGGGGAGGGAGATTACTTTTTAAAATGAAATCGCTACGCACTTCAAGACAGTTATCTTGTATATATTCTGCTATCGTTATTTCTCCATATTATCTGATGAATTTTCGTGGTACCTTTCATGGCTGGTAAGGTTTGTGGCAAACGTTTTTGTACTTCTTCTATATCGTTTGTTTCCACGAGATACAATTCTACATTACTGTTGAGACGCCTTCCGACCCCTGCCGAAGGGCGGGGAGGGGTGGCGATGTCAAACTTGCCTCTCTTGCTTACACAAATTCCCATACATCCACCCACCCCATGGGCATAGGCAGGATTTGGGGAGGAGACAAGTGGCTGAAGGGGGGTGGGGGGGAACTTGCCACCCTAATATTTTTGTGAACAAAAAATAATTCACTTTTGCACTTTTTCATTCTCAAATATTCTTCGTACAGTTCTCAAGTCACGTTCATTTCTGCAATAAAAAGTAGTATTTGCGTGATAAAATAAATTTGAAGACATTTTCTTTCCATCTACAACTCCAAGTGTAGAGTGCAATGTTCCAAAACAATTTAAATGAACTTCAAAATGGTGTAGCTACTTCCCTCTTTAGCGCACCTAGATCCAGGAAGGTAGTGCCCTCTAACACAGTATTGTGGATTTTGTTGTCACACCATCCTATAGATAGCAGCACAGCGATCGACAGAAAAACTTCCAGTATACAAATGGAAAATTTCAGAATGAGCTGCTATCCATTATGGGTGAACAAATAAAAACAAAAATCGCAGATGAAATAAGAGAGCCAAAAATATTTGCCTTGATTGCCGATGAAACACAAGATATTGTCAGACTGCAGCAAATAGATGTTGTGATAAGACATGTGAACGACAATCTAGAGGTCCACGAATCGTTCGTAGCATTTTACCATTCAAAAAAAGCTGATGGCGAATCATTAGCAAATTTATTGAAGAATGTTTTAACTTCATTAAATTTGGATGTACAAAACATGCGTACCCCAGTGCTAAGGATGGTAGTCTACCAAAGCTTCAACAGCACTATGGTCTTTGGGCAATATTATAGGGTGCTTTGTGACATATTTAACATTTGCATGTGACAAATGCCCGCCCTGAGAACACTCTGCTAATCCAAAAATGGCGTCAAATGCTGCAGTCACATAGAACAAAGTTTCACCCTTTGGAATAGTTTCAAGTCATCTTCAAAACATGCCTTTTGGATACATATACACACTATGGAAGTTGCTTGCTCTAATTCAACAGATGAAAGGATTTTGCTGCTAGGAGGTTGCCCCTAATAGTGCTTCACAAAAAGCATAACAAGTTTTGACCAAGACGAGAATTTCAGTAACATTGGAAGCTCTTCAGGGGGATCATGTGTGCTCACAAGAACCAGCTGGGATGACTTAAGTTCTGGGACATCTGAAGTCTCATTCAATAGGGACAGTGGCCACTGGTCAGGTGGATCCATTAACAATTGAGGGCCATGCCACCAGAGGGCATGACAACTTAGGTCATGGAAAAGCAGACCACAAGAAGCACATTCTGCAGGATTGTCTCTAGAAACAACATGTTTACAACACTGAGGTGAAACCCATTCCTGGATTTGAGCAACTATATTTGCGACAAAGGTTTTTAACAGGTAGAGTTGAGTCTTGATCCAAGTGAGAGCTACACTAGAGTCAGTCCACACATGACTGGCAGTGGCTGTTAAATGTTGAGTGAGGAAGGCATGACAATAGTGCATCAATTTTGCCAGCAAATGAGCACCAAACAGCTCAAGTCGGGGAAGCGAAACTTTTTTTAGTAGAGCTACTTTAGACTTGGCCAGTATGAGATGCAAGTTCACATTCCCATCAGAATCACTACTTCTCAAATACATGACAGCTACATAGGCTCGTTCATATGCATCTGCAAAGCCATGTAGCTTTACACAAATTGCATCAGGACAAACAAAATTTGGCAAACTAAGGGTATCAAGGTGGACAAGTCCCTCGATATACTGACTTCACTTCTCTCATGTGGGTGACGGCAAGGGGTCGTCCCAACCCACTCCTTGGGTCCACACCACTGTAGCAGAATATTTGCTCATACTAACACTGGAGATAACCAGCCCATGGGATAGTAAATGCGAGCTATCTGTGGCAAAACAAAACGTTTGATTGGGACACCATTGCAGATATTTAAATGGTAAATGAAAACATTAGTCTCTGGGCTCCACTTAAGATCCAGAATATTCATTACAAGCTCAGGTGAGAAGTCAAGTACTTTGGGACTCTCACGATGAGATACAGGAATGTCATCCAACAACTGTAGCTGGTTACTCAAACATTTCCTAAATTCAAATCCACCCCTTCGTAAGAGTTTAATCAACTGATTCTTTAGCACAATTGCTTCCTCCACCAATGATGCATCAGTTACAATATCATCTACAAAAGTGTGATTTGAAGATCATTTTCTACCAGGGGATAATGGAGACCCTCATCAATTGCCAAATGGTGTAAGGTACGAATCGCCAGAAATTGAGAAGATGTGAGTCCTTAGGTTACAGTATTAAGTTGGAACACTGCAAGTGGGAGAGAGGGGTCTTCATGCCACATAATAAGTTGATATGGTCGATAATCTTCATGAACAAGAATCTACCGATGCATTTACTTTATGTCGCAAGAGAAAACCACACTAAAGAGTCTGAACAGTAAGCTGACATAGCATATCTCATTTTGAAGCTTGGGTCCAGAGAGGAGAGTATCATTGAGGGATACACTATTTGAAGTCTTGGCACTACCATCAAAAACACTCTCAATTTGGTGGTAGGACTAGCCACTTTATACACATCATGGTGAGGGATAAAACATTAAGATGTTTCTCGACTTTCTACCTGTTGGGTGGAGTGGTCATAGGGTTCCATATGACCTGAAGTAGCATAATCAGCCATGAAGTCCTTGTACATTGTTTTCATGTCCAGTTGAGATGCGAGTTTATGCTCCAGAGCATATAATCTGTTTTCTGCATTTATGCATGAACTTCCGATAAGTTGTCTCTCAGATTTGAATGGGAGGCGAACCTTGTATCTATCCGATTCATCTAGAGAGTGAGTAGCCATGAAATGAGTCTCACAGAAGTCAGCATTCGGTCGTTTTGCAACTACATGAAGGGATCCTCAGTTTCCCAAAACTGTTTGAGAATTGAGTCTAGCAAGTCCTCTGTCCTCACAAACATGGAAATCAGCTCTTGATTAGAGCTGGCATTCAGTTCAGGGTATTCTCCTGGGAGCATCCAACCAAACTTAGACTCGAGTATAACAGGCATGTGCTGACCTAGTTCAAGTCGCCCTCTCATACAAACTCGTGCATAGATGTCAGCACCCAGCAACATGTCAACAGGACCAGGTTTGTGAAACTGGGGATCAGCTAATGGAAGAGACCCCAATTGGTTACCAACACATAACTCCACAGTTGCTTGTGGTAAATTGCTGGTGATTTTAGAGACCATGACAAGAGAGTGAGTAAAGAAACATTGAGATAAAACAGAGGGCTGGATTTTACAACTAACAGCTCCCTTCAAGTTGATTGTGCCATGCGCGAGACCACAGTCCCTTTATTTGACCTTTTGAACAGGTAAAGACTGCACTTTTACAGCTGTCTCTGTCATGAAGGACACCTGAGTGGCACTGTCCGGTAAGCATCGAACCACGTGCAGTGTACGATCAGCATCATACACTGTTACCAGGGCAGTAGATAACAACACTGAAGTACGACTAGGAGCTGAAAAGACACCCACAAATTCTCCAGTCTCAAGATCAGCATTTGAAGTATCATTTTCAGCATGAGTTACTGGATTACGCCTAAATTGACCATTAACATGAAGTAGAGTATGATGCCTCTGTTTGCATCGAAAACACGTATGGGCTGAGGAATATGACACTACAGTATGAGCTGTTCCCAGGCAGTTGAAGCAGAGTTTCTTAAAGCAAGCTATCGACTGTATTCCTGATGGTGAGGCATTAACAAACTCTGAACATTTATGTACAGCATGAGTGGTCTGCTGACAGACAATACGTGGCTTTAACTGATTGGGCTCAGAATTAGTTACAAATACTGATTTGGGTGGTTGTGTTACATGACATTTTTCTTAAATTAGCCCTCTGGGATATTTGACTGGGTCTTGTTAGACTCCTATATCACTGGCACAGTACATAGTAGAAACCCTTTCAAGCAGAAACTCTACAAGTTCTAAAATTGTAGGCATACTATTAGTCCGCCCTGCATGCGAGCTTTCAAACTGAGTGTGCAGCTCCATGTCCAACTTTCTCACCAAGACTGTGGCAAGGGCGGGATTTTCCTCAGTTACATTACAGCCCAATTCCTCAAGGGCTCGTGCATTTCTATTGAATGTGCTGACAAAATGCCTGATGGATTGTGATTTGCGATGTTGACAGAATGCAAATAGAGTATTCTGGTTTTATACAATGTTGTCAGCTTTCTCAAATTTTGATGTAAGAAGTTCCCATGCCAGAGGATAGTTCTCAGAGGAAATTGGAAGATTTTTTACTAATTGTAAGGCTTCTCCTGTGAGACAACCCATTAAGTATTGAAAGTTTTCAACGCCAGACAGACAACGATTGTGGTGAATGGTGGCCTGATACAAATGCGAAAACATAGGCCAGTGTTCCCACTGACCATAAAAAGTAGGGAAATTCATTTTCGGAAGCCATACATTTGCAGATGGACCTGCAACAGGTGGAATTGATTCACTCTGAACAACATGCTTATCCAAAAACGAAGCCACAATACCACGAGTATCAGACAGTAAACTAAACAGCTCATTATGTTTAGAGACCAAGATATTTTCATCCAAGTCAACATGAAGTGGATGTGACTGCAGTAAGATGCCACATATTGAATTTACAATATTACCAATTGCCTCCAGTTGTACACCAAGTGTGTTTACCATGTGCACAATTTTTACTGTAATAAGTGGAGCACTTGTTAATGCCTGAAGATTCTCACTGGTGTGCCGTAACGAAGTTTCCTGAAGTTTCAATTTCAATAAAAATGCCTGGAAACCCACGTCAAAAAATTTCTACAGTGAAGAAAACTAAAAAAAAATGGTAGGCCTACAGAGAAGACAAAGCCCTAACCTATCATATGATAGCCCAAGTGAGGTTATGTACATCTCATTAGGTTCAAAAATCGAAAATATTCTGGCTAATAAAAAAAAATACAAGAAGTAACAAATACAACTGAGATGAGAAATATTGGTAAGATTTTCACTCACATGGCGAACTAATTTGCGACTAAGTGTATAACATCATAAAAATGGACACTAACAAAGTGCAATCAACATTGTATAAGCAATAACAAATATGTCGAATCCCTTGTAAATTGCCCTTGTGAAATGAGGGCAGATATCTTGTTTCTTCACAGGATGTCTGAACAGCGGGTGATTTTATAAAGTAGCATCGGTATTTGATTGACGAGCGTGGGAGATTGCAGTTACGTAGCACATGCAATCTAGTGACGAAATAAACAAATAATCGCTGATTGGTATCACATGTGACGTTATCCGGCCCGGAGGACGAAAAATGTTATGCTATTCATACACAAACTTTGCCGGACGACCAATGATAGAGAGATCGTCACTACGAACAACTCACCCCGACGCCATCCTGAGTTCCACACTTCTTCATGGGGTGGTGCGCACTACTTCCAGGACCAAGTATTCATGCGCCCAGTCACAAAGTCCGCTGGCACATATTTACACACTTGCTTATAAGAAAAATTCAGAGCACGACTAATTACTCCAATTTAATACAATTTATAAATACCACAAAGATATCAATTAAATTGAATAATTAAAGAACAGTTCCAATAGACAGTGTTCAGATATTCTGTAAAATATGTGTCCTAATGGAAAGTTAGAATATTTACAGCAAAAATCCGTATTACACTTCCATTCAGTCCCATCTCAGTTCAGTCCATGTCCCGCCAGTCGCAATGTTCTAGAGTCCTCCAAGCACCCTCATGCACAGTAGGCTTCACTTGTCGATTTCACACCCTCTTGTCCTTTCAATAAACGAACACCTCACTCGCCGTCGTTCTACAATCTCCAATTGTCGTCCACATGTCTCTTCGCTCGCGCACACTCGCCAGGCGGCCTCCATCAAATATTGCCAGCCACTGGGTTGCGGCAGTATATATATATATATACATATATATATATATATATATATATATATATATTATATATATATATATATATATATATATATATATATATAGTGTCTTTGGCTGCCACCTAGAATCTTCCCCAACTTGCATGATGCGTCGCAGAGGGCTGAGGAGCCAGCTAGTCTCACCTGAACATTCCTCCATACAGCGCCAGTCGGTCGATGTGGACAACCTTAGGTTTTGCCAGAGATCCCAGTCAGCAAATTATGTAGAGCACATAATTTATCTGCTTCAAGATGCTGTATGGGACTTCTCAAGATTTCTGTAGTTTTGGCCAAATCCCTTCTTTGAGGGTTGTACAACCACACCAGCTGTCCTTCTTGAAAAGTCTCCTCAAGTTTTCGTCGGTCATATCACGTTTTCGTCGGTCATATCACGTTTTCATTCTGTCACTGTTAGTGTTAAGGTGCCTCTGGGCAAACTCATGAATGCCTGTTAACTTCTGACATAACTTAATAGCATATTTTGGAGTGGCCGCTTCTTCCTCCACTGGACGCCCGAACAGCATCCTTGAAGGTGTTACCCTTGTGGACTTGTGGACCGCCGAGCGATATTCGAGGAGAAGTAAGGGTACCCTAGAGTCCCAATCCCTCAGATTGTCGTCTACGAAGATAGCCAGATACTGTTCCAGGGTACGATTTAGCCTCTCAACCATTCCATCCGACTGAGGGTGTAATGCTGTGCTTTGGGCTTTCTTCAGTCCCAAAATCCTCCTTACTTCTTGGAAAAGAGTTGCTTCAAAATTTCGTCCTTGGTCCGAATGAAGCTCCAGTGGGACTCCAAACCTGAAGAAATCATGCTCGACAAGAGCATCAGCTACTGTGCCTGCCTCTTGGTTTGGCACCGGTATGACCTCGGGCCACTTTGTGAAATAGTCATGTGCTACCAGAAGGTATCTATTTCCCCTCTCAGTGAATGGTAGGGTTCCGAGAATGTCAACTGCCATCCTCAGAAATGGGGCCCCAACATTGTACTTCTGGAGGGGACCACAGCCCTTAACCCTCGGACCCTTCCTTACAGAACATGCATCACACAGATGGCACCACTACTCAACATCCTGCTGACAATGTAGCCAATAGAATCTCATTCGGACTCTATCAAGTGTCTTATTTACACCGAAGTGACTACCTGCTGCTGTGTTGTGTAGTTCTCAGCACTTCTGGGATTCGGCACTCTGGTAGCACCAATTGTAAATGACTGTGTCTCCCATCGTTACTTTCCCAATTCCTCTAAAGCACACCATTCTTTATAACAAGAGAACTCCACTGTGCCCAGTATACCTTGAATGCCATGCCTAGGCTAGATATCTCCTCCCATCTCGGCCAATGCCTGGTTTGCTTCCACTCCAATATTGGACACATGGTGGGGTCACTTCCCTTATAATTTCTTATGTCTTTTTCATCCCATGTAGATGACCCATCACCAGATACAGGGCCTTGAATTCTTGTCCTCCTTGCTTTCCACACTGCAACAACCTTCACGTCCTGGTTCACAATGACGACATTATGGTTCGCATGGTCTCCTAGAGAGTGCATCTGCATTGCTGTAAAGGTGGCCAGACCTGTGGTGTATTTCAAAGTCATATTCTTGCAGGTTCTGTATCCACCGGGCTATTTGACCTTCGAGGTTCTTGAAATTTAGTAGCCAGTTTAATGAAGAATGACCAGTTCTTAGGATGAAGTGTTTGCCATAAAGATATGGATGAAAATGTGCAATTGCCTTCGCCACTGCCAAAAGGTCCCTGCATGTCACACAGTAATTCATCTCGGTCTTGTGTAGTACCTTATTGAAGTATTCCAATGGCCGCACTTTTCGATCCAGGATCTGAGATAACACAGGCCCGATTCCAACATCACTAGCATCAGTATCCAGAATAAATTCACCCTCTCTATTCAGGAGGCTCAGTACTGTGGAATATATCAGAATTTCCTTTTGTCTATTGAAAGCAATTTCGCACTCTGGGGTCCAATAAAATTTTCTTTTTGCCTCAGTCAATTCATGCAGAGGTTAAGTGATAGTGGCGAACCAAGGCACAAATCGGTGTTAGTAAGCACATTAGACCAGAAAACTTCGAATTTCAGATTTATGCTTTGGTAGAGGCCAGTCTCTTATTGCTCTGGTTTAACATGGTCTGTTTCAACCCCATGCGCTGGTACAACATGGCCCAATAAATTAATTTTCTTTTGGAAAATGTGGCATTTCTTGGGAACCAATCTCAGATTGGCCACAGTCACTTTATGAAACACAGAATCTAAGTGTGCCAGGTGCTCTTCAAAAGTTCTTCCTGTGACCACAATGTCATCTAGGTACACCTGGCAAGTATCTAAGGGCAGAATTTTCTCAATTAGTCGTTCGAAGGTGGCAGGGGCATTGCATAGCCCAAAGCACCTTGAATTGCCAGGTTCCTTTCCCTTGGACACAAAAGGCAGTCTTTTCCTTGTCTTCCTGGGCCACATCGCACTGCCAATACCTGCTCTTGATGTCTAGAGTAGAAAACAACTGTGAACCTGCCAGGCTATTCAGGGTCTCGTCTATCCTAGGGAGTGGGTAAGAATCTTTCTTGGTCACATTATTAAGTTGGTGGTAATCATCACAAAATATAAAAGAGCCATCTTTCTTTTAACAAGCACAATGAGAGAAGACCATGGATTGACTGATGGCTCTATCACATCTAAATCCCTCATCTCTTTCAGAATACCATCATCGACCTCATATGAAGCTAGCATTAGTCGCCTTGTTGGCTGCTTTATGGGTCTGGCATCCCATGTGTCGATGTGATGGCATGCAACATTAGTTCTACCAAAGTCATTGGGCTCGCTGGAGAAACCACCTATCTTTCTATGTAACAATTCTGAAACTACCCTCTCCTGTCGCCAGTTGAGGTTTTCTTTTGTTCTTGTCAGCAGTTCCCCCAGAGCATCTGGAAACGAACATTCAGAAGGTAGTGACATTGAATCTTCTGGAACATTTGGAAGTACCTGTGAGACCTGCTTGTAAAACTCTATTGTGGCCCCCTCTTCAAGGCAGATAGCACGATCAGACGGTCAGACAAATTAATCATCCTAACAGCAAACTGTCCGATTTTGAAGAAATCAATGTCTTGGCTACAATGACACCATAGGGTAAAATGCCACCTTCCTGGACTGGTTCAATTATGTCCAATCGCCTGACAAATTTTCCCTGGCATCTGCCTTAAATAACAACTTCACTAGAAGCCGGGAACACAGTTGACTGATTACACACTACTGGGCAGCTCATTGCCGAAGATAAATCTCGTCGTGTTGACACTACCAACTCGGTATTATCTACATGTAACACCCCCAGTCGATTATCACTACAGCATCCCAGCTTACATAAAACATCAAGACCCAATATGCATTCGTCCTCTATCTCAAGGTTACCGATCTGTAAGAGTACCCTTTTCTTGCCTTTGACTGGTTTGGTCTCGCCCAATACTGTTGTTAAATAGCAGCGATCCATGTTCTTATCGGATGATCGCTGGAGCGAAGGCCCAAGAATGTCGGGTTTTACCACTCTTATAGTCGCTTCTGTGTCAACGACCATCTGGCAAGAGCCATCATCTAGGCTCCCCTCCACCAATATGGCATTGAATTCTTGTTTTATTGAACGCACCTGCAAAAGCATTGGGGTCTTCCCTCCAGCAATCACCGATCTTTGCCCCTCAAGACCGGTGTTTACAAGTTTCCCGAAGACATTGCACTCTCACCTGCCCCTTGGTGCCTGCTCCCTGATTGATGCTGCTGCTGCTGCTGTTGCTGCTGCTGTTGGTACTGGGACAGATGGCTCTCAGGTGCCCCGGCTGTCCAGACGTCCAACATTCCGGCCGTTTGGGTGGGGGACGGCGAGTCTCCATAGTAGGCACATTGGAGGCGATCTCCCTCATGGTTGTCTGCAAGTCCTTCAACATCCCCTTGACACTGTCGTCCTCCCCTTCATCAAGGATCACTGCCCGCACTGGACGTCGGGGCACTAATGACTGCCGTGCTGACTTCACATCCAGTGCTCGGGCCAAGGTATCCTGCATGGTGTGAGGCACAACTAACTGCACAGCTTGCCACACGTCGGTGTTAGCGATATCATCAACGAAGAAACCGATGGCGATGACTTCTCGTGCCTCTTCTGCGCATTCCTCCAGAGACAAGTGAGACAGCCTTTCGATGTCCTGCCACAGCTCCTGCAGTGGTTCGCCGTGTCGCAGGATGTGGCTTCGCAGTTGAGCATGGTGGATGTGCCGCAGGTACTGGTCGCCGAATCGAAGCTCCAAAGTCGACACCAGTGTGAAGTATTCTAGACGATGTCGTTCCGGCAGGGACTGCAGTATGCTCAATGCTGGGCCCCTCAGTACAGATGCCAGGTAGTACGCCCGCTGCTCTTCTGTCCAGCCATTCAGGGTGGCCACGATCTCGAATTGGTGCAGGTACTCGCGCCAAGGTGTCTGTTCATCGTAGGGGGGCGGGCCTAATTGTGACGCCTTTATCCACTCCTGGTTGGGGCATCCCCACACTGCAGAAGGGCTGCGCCTCCTCTGCGATAGCTGCACTGGCGGCGAACTCAACCTTCTTCTCGCTGCCCGCACTCGTCTCGATGGTGACCAATTTTGGCTCCTCTTCCGTCCCTGCATGTCGTCTTCCCTGCTGCTGCATGAACTCCCGCGACTCCTTGATGGCTCTCACTTCATGTTACATTTGTTGCTCAACACTGTCCATTCTCTCGCTCACACTGTCGATCTTCTCGTCCACACAATCTATTTTATTGTTCACGAACTCGCTTGCACTTTCTATCTTTCTGTCCACATTCTCATTCACACTGTCTATTTTTCTATCTTCATTTTCCTTTACACTGTCTATTTTCTTGTCTACTACTTCGCTAATACTATCTATTTTCTTGTCTACTAGTTCGCCAATACAAATAATTTGGCTTTTTACAGATTCACTTACACTATTAATCTGAATATTTACATTTTCATTAACATTATCCACAACACAATTTATATTACTATTTACAGTATCTATTTTGCTATTTATCTAGCCACTCAAACTTTCGATTAAAAAATGGAGAGCTTCCATGTCTACCGACATTTTTCTAGTTAGCATTCAAGAAATTCAAAACAATTCCTTGGCCTATTGCTGACATATAGTGATATTTACAAATGCTAATTACAATTGTTTAATTATTTTACTTTTTTAAAGTGCCTCCATCCCACTTCTGACACCAGTGTTACAATTTAGCTCTCTAGAAATTAAGTGGGCTATACCAGGTTCGTTAAGGGATGGTGGTCTTAATCAAATAAAATAATTCATTAAAATTTCCTTATTTTATTACAGAAAAATTTTCTGAACTCAAAATCTCACAATAGATTGATATCACTTACTGTTCACAATTATTCAAATTTAATACAATTTATAATTACCACAAAGAAATCATTTAAATAAAATAATTAAAGATCATTCCCAATAGACAGTTTTTCAACCTATTCAGGTATTCTGTAAAATATGTGTCCAAATGGATGATAGTTCGAACATTTACACTAAAAATCCGTATTACACCTCAGTTTAGTCCATGTCCCGCCAGTCACAATGTTCTAGAGGTCTCCAAGCGCCCTCGCGCACAGTAGGCTTCACTCGTCGGTTTCACCCCTCTCATCTTTTCAAGCCGAGAACACCTCACTCGCCGTCGTCCCGCAATCTCCAGTCGCCGTCCACACGTGTATTCGCTCGCGCACACTCGCCAGGCGGCCTCCATCAAATACTGCCGGCCGCTGGGTTTCGGCAGTATATATAGTGTCTTAGGCCGTCACCTAGAATCTTCCCCAACTTGCGTGATGTATCGCGGGGGATTGAGGCGCCAGCCAGTCTCACCAGAACATTCTTGCTTCGTCGCTAAACGTATCGGAAACTCTAGCAGGCGAGAGGAGGTCTGTGACGCCAGCATGTCCTGCCGCTGTCGGCATTCACGGGATTTCCAGAAGGGGGAAATCAGGAGGCCGCGAGCGCATTGTTCCCTGAAGAGGGGAGAGCGAGGTGGGTCTCCGATTATGGCGTGGGGCAGCTGAGTCGGCGCCAGCTGCAGCACGTAACAATACGTTGTCGTAATATTTCACAGTAAATATATAATCTATGCTGCGACCCATTAAACCTTTATCTCATATTATTCCATCACATGAACCCTTGTAAAGCATACAGAATATTCTTTCATCAAAGAACATAATCTCGTACTTCACATATGATAAATCCAAATAAAATTCTGCATAAAATTTAGCTCTTCACTAGGGGAGTTTTAAATGGATTCAATTGTGTAATACTGAATTTCCCTAAAAATCGCCATCCAATGTAGATAATCTGTAAAAGTTCTCCTGAATAACTTCGGTCACTCGAAAAGGTCCTTCAAACATAAAGAAAAGTTCTTTAGTTACATACTCTGCAGTAGAACTTAAAGACTAGTTTTATTCAGCACTAAATAACCTACGTGAAACTTGTTTACACGAGACAGCTTCTGTTGCCTTTGTCTTGACTCTTCATCGTAATAGCTACTATCGTGGTAGTTCCTATCAGCGTGTAAACGCGCCCTTACGTTTCCAGAGCGCTGAATGTCGTTTAGCCAGTGCACCACCATGCACTAGAAGCGATGGTAGCGCCTGCCGGGCGCTCGCAGTAACTGCAGGCCACCATGCTCAGACCTTGAGCAGCTCGTGTCGTATCGGAGATCCCGACCTTCGTTAATGTTCGTCAGCTGACTATCGCGCCGACGCCTGCCTTGCTCGAAAGCAAGGTTTCTACGCAGAACTTCAAGTGTATGGAGAAATAAGGTAGGAAGATATCTTCACACACACACCACACGTAGAATCCTTGTAGGGGTTTTAGCAGAAATTCCTGCGTACTGAAACGTTTTCTGTGAAACCGTTATTTGTGCGTAAACGCGTGTTTCGGCAAATAAGTGTTCTGGAAATGCGAAGTTTTGCCAGAAAGGATAAAAAAAAACTATTGTCTATATCGCTATCTTTTTTACTTTTATCATATTTAATGTATTAATGGAGAAAAAAAATCGTGAAAGTGGTCAAATCTCGCATTTTTAAAGCTTGCCTATGAAGTGTCTTTAAGCGGTAAGAGAAAAGTGCGATTATACGCAGGTAGCTTGATCTGTGTACTTTTATCGCATTTAATAAAATTGTACAGTTACAGATCTGGTTTACAGATTAAAGTATTAGGACGGAAACACTGCACGCCTTGCGCGTAGGAGCGATGAGGCGCTAGGCGTGCGACACTAAACACCAGACGAGGAAGGAATGGCAATTTAAAGTTACCACACATGCTGTAAATATTGTTTCGGAGCCCTCCAATAACGTTGAAAACTGCCTTCTTATCTTGACTTCTCTTAAAACACACTAGCCGAACACGAGCCTAACTATGATAGGAACCTGTACTGAACTTTGCTACACACTTTTCATCAATAAAATGGTAGGGTCACAAATGAAAGTCCCTTAGGTACACGCAGTACTACGAGAAAACTGAGCACCCAGTTCAGAGCCCGGGCTTTGCTGTGATGGCGCTCTTGCACCGCGTGCCAGTGTAACCCTTATAGGTCTCGCGCTTCTCAGCCCCCCCCACCCCCCCCCCCCCCAAAAAAAAGGAGAAAACAATGAAGAAAGGCGCGACCCTTATCTGTGCGAACAAAACTCAATTCATTTTCATCCCGACCTAACTAGTACCGTATTATCTTGAACACCACTGTTTATCCAATCAATATCTTCAAAATATTAACACAAATAATAAAAAAACTCAGGTGTTGCTTGTCAACATAACAATTTTTATAGGAAAACGCAGTTTATTCTGCAAGTCAGGTGTGTGTTGAATAACCCACACCAATATATTTTCAGAAGAACTGTTACTAAACAAAAGAAAAATTTTTCTGGTGAATAACATGTACATTAAATATTTTTTCAATATATTATTTTACTTGATCTACAGAAGTATGAGTATGTCACAAGTGGAAAATATTTACTGTTACTGTTCATATATACCATGTATAACATGACTTATCAAATGTGTTTTTTGCAGTTTTGTTCTTATATTATAACAAATTAACAGTATGAAGAGAGGAACCGAAAACAGTGCATTTATAAAAGCGCATTCTTTTTATAGTTCTTAGTACGTGATGTCCTTTGAATTGAAATCCTTTGATCAGAGCTACATGTGTTGCACAAACAAAATCTGAGGTTATTTAATTTCGGATCACATGAAGCGAGGTTTAGCTCTATAGTAATATTGAAAACAATTTACAGGGCAATGCTATTCACTCCCTATTGGCCAAGATAACGTGATGTCAGTGTTCCTCTCAGAGTAATATCACAAGCATAAACAGTAATTACTAGCTGTAATGCTAGCAGGTAAAACTCATTTATCTTAAGGGGAGCAATAAACAAGAAGGAAAGATAGAAAAAAACTTATTTTAATTATTAGATTTTAATTAGTGCACATGATAAAAAGGTCGTAGATATAAAAAAATAATTTTCACGACTATTTGGTTTTATAGCATATTTTAGTTTACTTCTATTTGAACAATATCGTTAGTGGTGTACAATTTTCCACAATATTATCGTTATTATGCGCACCTACAAGCGGAAACTTAAACAATTTGCTTATTATTGAGTATTAAAATGGTTAAAGTGTTTATTTCTATGTAAGTTGTAGGTTTAAGAACAGACTACATTTTTTCTTCTGAATTTAAAGACAAAATAATAATTTGCACACACGACGCCAATATTTCTAGTAATATATATAAAGCAAACTAACCACGTTTGAGTTGAATTATTTCGCCGAACAAATAATTCTAAATTCAAAATTGATAAGTAACGATTAAAAGGTCTTGAGCTCATAATATGAACCTAAGAAAGTCGACGGTTCAGAATCAAGTTAAAAAAAAAATCGCTCATCATTTTCTGGTCGAGGTTTGTGCAACTTTCTGGCTGCTGATCCTGGATCATGTCGAAAAAATCTCAGATCAAGTCCTGAACTTTTCTGTTGCTCGGCACTCTCTCCCTTCTCTCTCATTAGATCATTTTCTTTCTCTCTATTTTTCTTTCTCTCTCGTTTTTTCTCTCTTTCGCTTTTTTCTCTCTGTCTCTTTTTCTATTTATAGGTTTTTGACTGATCTCTTTTTCTTTTTTTCTTGTGTTGTTTTTGTTTCTCGTTTTCTTTTTCGTTCTGCTTGTCTCGTTTTTTTTTTTTTTTTTTTTTTTTTCCCACTCTTCTTCGCTGCAGTTCGTGATCTATGGCTTATCACTGTTTCCTGATTTTGCAGGCGTACAGAAGTGTTCCCGTTTTGCAGACCTGACATTACTGAAGTCGGAAAAAACGGTTACTAGCGTGTCTGTTGCAGGTGAGTTGGAAATATCTGATTACACGCTTATTTCTTATTCTGATACGAGGCGTTGAATGTATACGAACTACCTCTGAGAGCAAACTGCACTTCACTTACATCCGCTGTCGGGCTTGCTTACTTTTGTAGTGTTGCCAAAATGGAGGGTTGCCAGACCTTCTGTAGTTGAAGGACTGCCCTTTATTTTATAGTTATTTTCTGGCAACGTACAAGGGTTATACAGAATGTTCTGTGACTCAATCGACATACTTCGGCAGCGTGTCATATACAGAAGAAGCCTATGCAGCCCCATTTCAAAGTTATAGGGACGTAAATGCAGCAAAAACTAATTGTAGTTGATGCATATCTTTAATGCAACTGACTACATTCATGTTGAATGTCTCATACAAGCTGTTCAAAATGTGCACCATCTGACCGCAAGCAGGCTGCGATATATTGTAGCCTGCCAAGGCGTGTTGCCACTGCATGCCTGCAAGTTCATTTCTGAGTTGATTAGTGGCGTCAGTTATCGCCTGTAGCAACTGGTCTCGTGTGTCTGATCGCTACTCTTCAGGCAGTCCCTGAAGAAAAAGTCCAACGGGGAGACGTCTGGAGAACGCGTCGGCCATGGGACTGGCCCACTTCTTCCAATCCACCTGCGCGGATACTCAGCTGCTACACCACGCCTATTTCCGCCACATGTCTGCGTACTCTTCACGTGTAAACATTTCTGGCATTGTTGTACAACCACTCGCCTCGACACACTAACAAAGACTGGCCACGCCAGCTACACTTGCAATGTCTGCTTACGGTCAAATTGGGCACATTTTTAACAGCTTCTCGAGGACTTACAACATGAATGTAGTCAATTGTATTAAATATATTCAGTAATTCCAATTATTGTTTTTATAGCATTTAAGTCCCTGTAACACTGAAATGGGCCGCTGCATAGTCAACTTGCGTATATGACATTGTTTGTGAAAATGGTCTGTATAACATGCTGCCGAAGTATGTCGATTGAGTCGCAGAACATCCTGTACATGATACACACTTGTCCAGTATGACAGGATTCGCGTACCGGCAATGTAATTTTTTAAGAAACTCCACCAAAAAGTGAATATTTTGTATCATGATTTCGTAGCATGGAAGAATCACTGCACATTAGTTTACTTTACTCTGAATATTGTTTTATATTGATCGGTCGCCAGCACCGTTGTCGGAATCACCGAATTTATATTGCAGATAAAATAGTACAATCGATCGCGAACTCAATTGCAGGAATCGTTATCAGAGTCGAACATAGTATTACTACAAGTTTTCTGATATCCAGATAGGCGTACTTTAAGTAATCGTGTGTCAGTTTATGAATTTGGTTTCTGTAGTCATATTTTGTGTTAGACAGTGCATGACCTATATTTTCATTTGATAAAGATAACATGAGAACCCTACTTAAATAGCCAAATTGGCTCTTGGCTTGTCAGTAACCGGAAATAACCTCTGAATCTGAGGCCACTTGGCAGTTTATCCATGTTTTGAAATAGTTACTTGCTCAGACACATGCAGCGCTGTAACCTCTCCCATTAACCCGTGCCGCCATCGTGTGACGAATGAAGTAACTTAATGCTGGCCATCGCTCCTTCTCTTTCTAAAATTTCTGGCACAGTAAAAATTGTTAGAGGGCGATTTGACGAAATAGAGTTGTGAATTTTTTTTCTGTTACTGTTGGTTAGATAATTGTGAATAACTGTTGCACCATATTTTAGACTCACCTAGGCGATTTTTTCTTTAAAAACATTTTTGAAAGCTTAATTCTACTGTTGTCACCATGCCAGATTTTAAATATAACTTTACATAGTTATTTGCTTTGTGATGAAATGAATGCCTCTGATTGTTTGATTTTATTGTATTTTATGTACCTGCAGTAATATAATCCCCCACATGTTTTATATACGTTCATTATGTTAGTACAAGTATTTAGTTTATATTTCTTATTTACCATTTTAAAAATTTGTGGGTTGGAAATAACCAATTTGGTTGGGCACGATCCTGGGTAATCGAACCCATCTAAGGCCAAAGAAACTTTATAACGGGCTCCAAGTACAAAATGTTGATGGAATCTAAAGCCGTCCAACTTGTTCAAACAAACGGCGGTGCGAATGGAAATTTCAGAGATATAATAAGTTTCAAATTCTCTATTGTTACAGAAGAGGGGGCCAAGTAAAAAAAAAATAATACTGTCTGTTCGTTATAAGCTACAAAAGAAACTTGAGTTATAACAGTAAAATAAATTATCGAAGGTAATGTTGCAGATTGGAATAAAGATTTACATACATCGCTTGGCCTGTTTTGGCCTCTCCTGAAAATCGTACCATTTTTATTTGCTGCTTTCTTTCATAACACCACAGAAGTTTTTGATCAACTTTTAATAAATTGGACGGAAATATTTGACAACGTAACAGCGACTTAAGAGAGTCATTCATATTGTGATATTTGGTGAGCCAACAGGAGAGTGGACGATATGGCTTAATGGTTAGTGAAATACTTGCCTGGAAAGGCGATGGCGCCACGAGGCGATCACAGCACTGCCTCGTGTCCGACCACGTACTAGCACCAAAAGTGGCGAGAAATTCTCTATTAGCTCCGTTCATTCAGTAGTACTTTTTATATTCAGCGACACCAACCACGGTAACTTGAGATTTATGGGAGAGTCACATGTGTACGACGTGAACGCAGAACTCACGTTCATTACAGTGGTTCAGCATTATCCAAGGATATGCGTTGTTTCAGCTAAGTTGATCTACATTCAACGTCTCGTAATCAGGACAGTCGCTTTTTCTCTTTTGTGCAGGAAGAGCCAAAAGTCCTACCACCACCTGTAGGTCACAGGTATTACGCTTCTTTGATGAAAGGGAAGGGAATCCATTACATATGATAATACGAGTAACATTATGTCATCCATTTTTCTGTTCCGTCCATATCTCATTGCAAGTTTTGTGAAACATATTAACATCACCACATTTTGCGGTTGCTTTATTCCTCAACTGTAATACAGAGGACTTCTCTATCAAGTCTGGTTCCAGTGGGGTGGGGCACCACCTCATTATGCAGTCGCCGTCTGCATTTACCGGTACTTCTGGAGACTCCACTCCCTAGTCATGACCTCTCATCATGTGATGATGCATTGTGGGGTACATCTTATAAGAATGTTGAAGAGAATTTCGCATGGCACGTGGAGTTGACTTATCCTCTGCTATAGCCACGCGTGAACAAATGTGGCATCTTTTATCATACTGCAATTCGCACACTTCAAAACAATTATGCCACAACTGAAACATTTAGATTTCAAGTTGCTCTTACTTTTCATGCCAGAAAACGGGATTTTACTTGGTGAAAAACTGCCACATCCGCATATCCCTTAATTTAGTTGTAATTTCAGATGTAACGGTAGCATTTTTTTTTTTTTGGGATTTTGTAACTACTGCAGAACACCACCACATTTTTACACATGGTATATCCACGACATCAGCGTGCATAACCAAAACTATCGTGTTTTGAGATGAAGCAGTTTTAATTTGCTAGGAATGTTCTATAATATCCCACATCTATGAACGCGGCAGTCTACGCTGTAAGTATATAGACATGTGCTACATCTTAACATAATAGTGCCAGAAACAGTAATGTGGTAGTTTAGCATTAGGGGATGTGACATAACAGCCACAATCACCACCCACGTATCACGTTTCCCAGCAAACACAACCTGTCCGCAAAGTGTCGGCAAATTGTCGGCCCGATACCTGTACTGCCGGCAACTGTCGTTTCAATGCCAGATAGCCATCTGACAACAGCGTGATATATTTTTTGAGACAGATTGCTAGCCGTTAGACAGATTGCTAGCCGATAGAAAAAATACAACGGCCCACTGTATTTTTTAGGATAACAGATGGATATCACCGAAAATATGTCGGCATGATATTGCAGAGCAAACATCTTGCAAGCATCTTTAAAAAGATTTCTGTGCCTTTTCCTATACAACATATTTGTATTTTCGGTAAGCTGGCCATTATCTTGTTTATTCCGGACATGTAACGTTTTCGAGACAAGGCTCTTTATCACAATTAAGATGGGGCTATAAATATGATGTCTTTTTGCCGACAAATTTTTGGAAAGCGTTTTGAATAGGCAAGATGCTAGCTAGCTGTTAATGGCATGACGTATTTTTCCAGACCGTGTGTTAACCATTAGCATGTTTTTTTTTCGTAATTATATGTTACATGTGGTAGCCCATCGCATTTGTTTACATTTGCACAACTATCCGACGCATACATTAAAATCTAACAAAAACTATTTTGTTTGCAAGTCTCTGAGGAAATAGTTTTTAAATAATCCATGTTTTAAAATTATTGGTTATATTGTTATGGGATTTAAACATTCCTTTATAATAATTTGTGTCATGATATATATTTTTAATTACTACAGTCTATCAGCAACTTACCCTGTAGTGTATAGGTTAGCTTGCTGGACTGTCAACGCGAGGGTCTTAGGTTCTAATCTTGCACTCGGCAAGCAAACGACTATCATATCTTATAATGTGTTGATAAGTAAATGGAATCAATATATGTAAAAATAAAATACCAATTACTAAAACTTTTTATCGAAAAGTTAAGGTTTTTCATTGTTATACTGCTTATTTCTGGACATCATGCCGCTGCAGGCCCGGCATCGTAACTACATCCAGCCGTCGCAGGTCCGAGACTGTCGGCCAACAGTTAGCCGCCAATCCATATATCCACCGGCCCGCTGTCTTATGCCGGTATCAACTGGCCGGAGTTTGTCGGCTAGCTTTTAACGGCCCAATTCTGGCCAGTATTTTCCGTGTTTGCTGGGCGTTTGTCCTTGCAGACATTTCAATAATACATACTTTATGAGAATATAGTATATTTTCATACAATAATATTAACCTACTTATTATTGAAAAGTGAGTTTTCAAACGCGATCATACTAAAACAAGGGGATTTTTAGTCGCGGCAGTATTATTTTAGGTATGCGATTTGGATATTAAAATCATCAAAGAATATGAGTAAACTTAATAGGGGACAGTGCTACTTTTGGTTCATCCAGTACAATACCTCATCACTTGCCCGTAGACTGAAAACCCAGTCCCTTATAGTCGACAATGGTTGTAGGATTACCTAGCCTAGAAGGTAAGCTATTTATAGGACCGAGAACTTTCCGCGGTGTCTTACTACTACAACTTGTGTATTTTTCATCTTCAGATGCCAGGATTAACGTTAATATGGGTAATGAGCAACAGAAGCAGTGAGGTTATTAGAATATTTAATACATTACAGATAATGCCACTCTCTAATGAAACGTTGTATGGCGCAAACAGAAACGAGTAGACTCCAACCAGAATATTGAACTGTAATTTCTCTTCGTTAAATCCGTGTTGGTGCCTGGTAACAGGGCCATGCTTATTGGGGGTAGCGGGAACCTCGCCCCACATATTGGGGGTAGCGGGAACCTCGCCCCACAGGATTAGCTAAAAGGGGGAAAAAACGTGTACAATTGAGACAATGTAAGGAAACCTAAATAAGGCCAATTCGCGGTTTTTTCTAACTTTTTGAAACAGTACTTTGAAATATCACGCCATACATGATGGATTCGGATCATTAACTTTGGATTTAATCAGTATAATGTTACGAATGACAAGGTTTCCTACCCTAGAATATTTACAGGGTCTTTATTTTGAAAATAAGTGACTGAGACACATAAAACATGTTAGATTATGTGGTCTACCGCAGTGTTACTTGTGTGTAGAATTCGATGGAAATTGGTTGTTCGGTCCTGTAGATACGGAATAAAAACTTTATTTTCTTATTTGATGCAATAGTACAAAATTGCCAAAAAAAAAAAAAAAAAGGCCCTATACACGATACCTATAATGTATACTGTCTACATACAAATGTTGGTTGTATTTGGTTAAATTGTTATATATATAATATATAACATACTAAAATGATTTATGAAACCACCATTATGAACACCGTTTTCTGAACCATTTTAATCATGAAAGTTTGCATGGCCTACTGTTGCATGTATGGTGTGCACAATTTGATACAAATTTATTTGAAATATTTGATGTAACATTTGGTGGGAATCGGTTTAATGGTCCTCGAGACATTGCATAAGACCTCCTAATTTTCATGTTGCGACCTTCATAAATCAAGAACAAAAAAGGTAGTGTAGTAGCAATTTCGCTAATTGTACAGGCCTACTGCCAATATACAGAATTATGTTAAAAAAGCTTACATAGTTTTGTAGATATCGCTCACAAAACTAAAATGATTTTATAGCCGCCATCTTGAAAATATGTGCGCCCTACTTAAAAAATAAAAAATACATTTATTATTATGGCCTACCACATTACACTACCTTCCCAAATTTTGTTAGAATAGGTTGACTTTTTCCCGAGATAAGAGATAAAATCGTTTTTTATTGGCAAGGCTATGTTACAAAATGGCAGAAAATTGAGTGTCTGCATATACAAATTTGATGGTTCTAATAGGTATTGCCAGTATACAAAGTTAAACTGGAATTTCTTTTGTTAATAAAATCTACTGAGCTAAAATATTTATATAGCCACCATTTTGAAAATAAGTTCTTGACTTTCATAAAAAATACCAGTTTACACCACCTTCTGCAGTACTATTTATCTGCGAAATTTGGAAGGAATCTGCCGATTGTTTCCCGCGATATGACAAAAAACTTAATTTACTCGTATTTCGCTATCTTACAAAATTGGTTACAAAAGATGCTATATGTGCATACAACTGATAGTTGTAATATCTACTACCAGAATACAAAGATTAGTTGAAATATTTTACATGTTTTGACGATATAGCATTCTAAGCTAAAATGCCTATATAGGAGCCATTTTGAAAATAAGTGTCTGATATGCTTAAAACATATCACATATCATCTGCATCAGTACCACTTGTTTGCCAAATCTGGTAGGAATCGGTTATATTTGCCGAGTTATGACATAGAAACTTAATTTATTCGTATGGCGCTATCTTACAAAATGGCCTACAAAATTTTATTAATTGGTATATATGATGCTTGTAATAGATTTTTTCAGTATACAAAATTGGGTCTAAATTGATTAAATGCTATTGCAGATATATACTAATAAACTTAAAACATTTGTATATCCGCCATTTTGAAAATAATTACCAAATCATGTTCAATCACTTCCGGTTACATGACCTATAAGAGTATTACTTAAATGCCAAATTGGGTGAGAATTGGTGGAATATTTTTCGAGATATAATGTAAAACATTTATTTTTAAATTGGTGCTATTTTACAAAATGGCCGACCAACAGCAATATCTATCACAAAATTTAATTCTTACACATTGGTCTGCCAGCATATAAGATTTGGTTTAAATCGGTTGAATGGTATCCGAGGTATGACACCACCAATTTTTTCAGTGTCGCCATTTTGAAAGTAACTGCCCATCGTGGTCGAAAACTACGCAAATCTGGTTTCCTTAATAAGTATTACATGTGTAACAAGTTCGGTGAAATTCGGTTGATGCATTCAAAAATTGAAATAGTGGGAGACACACACGCACATACACCTACACACACATGCACACATGCACACACATGTACACATACCCACACATACACATACAAATAACGTGATCTTATAAGCCTTTCTTTCGTTCGGAAAGTGGGCTACAAACGCGTCTGATACATGACATATTTAGGAGACAATCATACACGCCAAGATGTTATTTTTCAGACGTTTTATGAAACAAGTTTGAGTATACCGCGAATAGACTATACTCTTAGGTTGAACCACTGTGGCAGCTCGTAACTGTTCCGCGTCAATTCCCGAACGATTTGTTGATAGAACCTATGTTCGACACCGACCGAAGTAGCAGCGTCTGGCCAGTAATGCACCGATATCGACTCATCTACAAGTATAATTTTTTTCGCTCCGTGGTTATATAGACGATGTTGTGTGTAACATTAGAGAAATTCCTTTTAAACTGTGGAAGGACAATGACTAGGAACACTCGCCAGTGCATCGACGTAAAAATAATACGGATTGTACGCTACAAAATTTTAAAATGTTAAGCCAATTGGACTTACGAAGACTCGACGCAAAATAATCATTTGAGGATATATTAAAAATGGCCAGATACAAAAAATCCTGTAGAGATATTAGGCTATAATTTAGTCGCCGAAAAAGTTTTTTCCTACTTTTTTTCGATTACGATATGATTTTGAGATATTACGTGAAATGTAGAGTTTCTGCAATATCAAGGAACCTAACATTGCTGCTAAATTATTACTTATAGGGAAACACGATTTGACTGACATATATCTCGCATAACGGAAACTTGTCGGGAACTTACCTGTTCGTCAAACAAAGATTAATAAGGCCTACTCATGGGCTTGGAAAGTTCAGCAGTTCTGCACTGTATTTACGACCTGTGACTCCAGGCAGAAGCTTGTCGAGTTAAAATGTACAAATAACCGCTTAACGTTAAATTTAATTCTAATTTCATAATTTAATAACACAGTTAGCTTTTTCTAGTGACACATTCCTGGCAGCAACTGCTTTCCTACATAATAAAAACACCAAATTCGTTCCCCGCCCTTTACTCATGGCGCTTCACATACCCTGGGACTATCGAGCCGGCACTGTCATGAGATTGAGTTAATATATAACGCGACTTCACCAACTGCATTAAATATTAGGATAGTGGCACGCTGTTGGTAGCTGGCTCACCGTTAAAGCCTTTACACAATTGGAACCTTTAGCACCTGACTTAACGCTTGTTCATTTTATCAAATCACTAAGTGATACACAATACAAACTTTGTTAATGTTCAAATAATTGTATATCGAATTCCCATTATTCGTAAAATGTAATTATTTCTATGTAAATCATCGCCCACAACTGTATTTTATATGCTGGTCTCAAAAATATGCCATAAAATTTATATTTACTTTTTATTTCAAACAATTAAATATCATATTTCTTTGTCCGTAAGTATTCGGTCATATGTCCTTTTTCTCCCTCCGTATAACATCCTCTGCCATTTCTTTTATTTTGACAAGATGATCATTGCCACTAGCGCATCTCAGTACACAGAAATCAAAATCGCCGTAAAACAAAACAAATACAAAATGCATTTCACCTAACTTCAAATTGATTCTCTGAAAAATGGCTGCTTGACTTTGACTGTAAGCTTAAACGTAGGTGCCGAATTAGATAATTAAAGAGTGATTTACCCGTTCCATAGTATCATACTCCATAAGAAACATGTTGGTAAAAAAATGTAAAGCCAAATGCTAAAGTTTTCAATTGTGTAGTGATATTTAAATAATTTTTTTGACATCGACTCTCGGAAAAAAAATTTATACCCCAAAGTAAATGTATTTCAATGGACAATTCGACTGGGATGAGTCAAGTCAGAATTATAGTGAGTTACGAAAAATCACTGGTTATTATATTGTACAACCAAGCAGGCGTGAGCTATCGCATCCAGATTTATTGGACACAGTACTCATCATACACAGGTGACATGATTACTCTTGCAACTCGGTATGACGTTAAGAAAATGGGCAAATAAGTAATTTGTACGGGCGGCAATAACCCCTGCTATACGTCGTGGCATTGAGAGGAAGAGACTTTGGTTGCCTGTGTGGGGTATCTCCACCCATGCTGCTTCGATACGTGCCCACAGATCATCTGTTGTGGTTCCGGGTGTCCTGTGTCAGGCCAGTCGACGCCCGACCGTGAACCACATGCTTTATGTGGGCGAGAGATCCGGCGACCGCGCAGGCCAATGAAGCAGTGTGTCATGGTGGCCATCCAGGAACCATCCGATGATATGTGCCATCTGCGGTCGTGCGTTATCCTGTTGTAGTTCATTCACTGTTACTTCACACTTTTCTGAAGCCCTGCATAAGTTCTGCTTCCAGGATATTCCACCATCTCGTGCAACCATCGCTTAACAAAAGCTACAAAATTACACCACAGAGACAGCGCACCGCATTCGTGCGCACTCAGTGTAGTAAAATGTTGTACCGGAACTATTTCTTACTACACAGAGAAAAATATTTTTTAGAGACATCACACTTCCATATTATTTTATAGGTACTACAAAATAATTTTGTACTGGCCACAATAGTTTATCTGTGACAAGTAAATAGTTTAGTAATCCCCACAAAATTAATTTAATAGGTATAATTCTAACAAAATATTTTGTGGTTGCCACAAATTTTTTTTTTTCGATTTAGGCATTACAGACACATCTATTTTCTCTTTATCTTCAATCATAATAATTATAAATGAAATATAATTTATAAGAATAGATATGTGAGAATGCAATTTAACCAGAAAAAATAATTTTATGTTAACACAAGTGACACTTGACATAATTAGGAAACAGCCAAGCACATCATTAATGGGGTGAATTTTTAAAGGTTTGATTAAAAAATTGTGAAGAAACTGCTAATAGAATGTACAGGGCCCCAAGGTGGTCCTGGAAATAGGGGACGACAACAGGCTCCAACACCTCCGACATATAATGGTTGCTGCCCAGTGTTTGGGTGCTAGATGCGAGTGAGACTATAATAATAATTTAAGACACTTAACACCTCTTAGCCTGAGTCATCCCAAACTATTTCGGTTCTCAGCTGTACGTACCCATATTGTGGATCCCACCGGCACAGGCTCCCTCGGACCATGGAAAGAACGTTGCCCCCCCCTTGTGGCCCCATGTCAGCTTTCTCCACTCAGGAACATTCTCATTTCGGCCACCTGTCACCTGGCCTTGTCTTTCTCCGGCACAGGAGAAACTCATCTACTACCATCATGAATACCCGGGTTAAAAACCCGGTAACTTCCCACTGCCAGTATGAGACCATACCTCAATCTGACTTCTGGGTGCCGGAGGGACTTGGTGGTACCATGGAGACAATACCCCTTTCTTCAAGGCTGTGCATCCTACCCCTGGCTGAGGAAACCTCTACAGGGAAAGTGAGGTTAGCCCATGCTCCTCCTTCCTTTCCTCACAGGTTCTTCACCATGGTGGGCTGATACCCCAACAATAGTTCCATTGCTATAATTTATTCACATTGAGATTCTGATCTTGGGCCCAGCTGACCATAAAGGAATCGACCGGTCCATTTCTAAGCACCACCATCATGATCGGCCATGACTAAAGGTTAGCTTAAGAAACAGTTACCACTTTCGGTTGTTACCAGGCATAGGGAACGCCCGGGGTTTCCCTCCTTTTGCTAACCTCTATTAAGATGTTACCCAGTGGTGCCACATGGAGGCAGAAGGTCCCCATTAGCTAGGAGAGGCTATAAGAGGAGCATCACTAGCCCATTCCAGTTTCACACTAGTATTTCTCTCTGATACTAGAGATGTCGACAGCTCCGACTCTCCACAGATCAGCTACCTCTTTAGCCAATAAGTTGCCAGCCACAGTCTCCATTGCCTCCAGAGGGAGCAAACATTATATCAAGTCAACCAATCTCTCACCAGGCTCCAAGCATCCCAGCAGTCCGCTTAGAGTAAAGCTGGACGAGAGATAAACATACGATTGTCAACTGTATCCCCACCAGGCGCTAAAATGACATATAAAACATTGTATGTCACACCTTACACCCATTATGAGCTGGTCCTGGTGCTCTGGGCGACGCCTCCGACTCCAAGGGTAAAGAGGGTGTGTTACTCCCTCCGAGCTAGACTGGAAAACAATGGCATTCCATACCATAACATACATAATGACACAATGCAGAAATCGGAATCTAACATGTGTGCGCCATGGTGCCGCCACACACTTATGCGACCGTCGTGTAGTCACAGGCCCCTGTAGCAAGCAGTCAGCATCAGCCACAGTAATGGCGCCTAGTCATGAGGTCCCGATGCTGCACACGGCATGGATACAGATTGATGTGCCACATTCCTGAACTCTTGAGCGAGAGTGTTTGATGTGGTCTTTAGTCACCATGTGCACTATATGTCTGTCTTCGAGCTCGTTGATGCGACGAGGCCGTTGGCTTCTTTCACCTCGCTCAGTCCGCCTCTCTTCGACCAACTGATCCCATATCCGCTCCACTGTGGCTGCATTCTCCAATGCTGTAATCGATTTCGCGGTAGGATAATTCTGAATCCCAGTAGGCCACCATCCTCCTGCAGTCAAAGTTAGAAACCTGTTCGTATGGATGTCCTGTACTTCGACGCGGCATACTTACTCTGTCTGCATGCACGAACGGAGGCAACACAATGTCACTGCCTCTCAACAGTTCCCTGACCTCCACTTATGTACAGTTTATCTGTGTCGCCATTGGCGCACATGCTGCCCCACTCTACAGGACAACTAATCACGACGATGTCCTACCCTGCTCTACACATTTCTGTGATGTGGTGACCTTCAACATAATCTTCTTCGATGTTCCAATTTTAATGGCCAGTATTAAAGTTCTTCGTGTTAGCCTATACGGTTTAAAGTGCGAGTTTAACATATATTTCCACAGGATTCGTTTCATTAAGTTTCTGTTTGTTTCATGCATGTAAGAATAATATTTGGCGTAGTGGTAATGTATTTAACGTTTTCAGAACTTCATTTCATCGGTGCATGAATAAATTTATTGTTTGCTTGGAAATATTAATTTTACATGTGGTGAAATTATACGGAATTGTTTACTAAGTACTTCCTAAGCATAGCTTTCAAATGTGTTCTTTTAACCACGAACAGTCTATAGCAATATTATAGATAAATCAGGTTCTATATGTGCAGGTACGTAAGCGGGCAACTGGTATTTGTGTGAATATATTCAAAGACCGGATGGTTATTTAGGTGTGTTGCAGCATAAATTTACCAGAACAATCGTATGGTAATTTACGAGAATGAGTTTGTGTGGTAAGTGGTATATGGGTGCTATCCAACATTTAAGCATTTGTCTTGTTGTATTGTTTTATACTCGTATGTGATAATTGTGTTGTATTTTTGCAATATTGGGAGTCTGTGTGTTGCATTATGAAAATGTAATTTTTAAAATTGTGATATGTATCGAAAGATTATAACATGATTGGTGACCTTCTATTCTAAGCACTCGGAATTATGACACTGGAAAAAAAGTCGGGTGTCTTTAATATGGCGAATCTCGTGCTAGTTAGCGTCCTGTTGGAAGAGCTTGTGACTGATAAATGACATAAAGCATTCTTACTTATCTGGTATTGAACATTTTTGGTCCAGAGGTACTGTTTTAGGCATCGAAATTGTAATGATGCAAACCATGCATTGATATGCCTGAAATCATAGAGCCACATGCCTGGTGTGGTGTGATAACTTTCTCTAATGGTCTGAAAATAATGGGAAAATTGTATACTTTTAACAATTATTTGAAAAAATGTAGTCCATGTATTACTATAGTCATAGGGAAATAAAATTACTAAATATTATGTACAAACGATTTAACAAATAATGAAACGAACTTTGAATAATAGCAAACTTAGCTATAAAAACATTTTTTAAAAATTGGGCACGGATGTAATAAAAAAGAGTTTTCATCTGGTACTGATGCAGTTCACTGAAAATTCATCACTGATTAATTGTGCCCTTGTGTTTATGCCAAACAGCTGAAGTTCATACAAATTTTTATGTAGCTTTATTAACTGAGCACATCATTTACTGGAAGCTGTACTGAGTGTTTGGGCACATATCAATACAAAGGCTCGAGCATCTGCATTTTAAGTTATGGTAATATTTTGAGACAGTGTCTCCACGCCACCTATGACTGTCTGCCTGACATGACACTTGACTACGTGGGAATGGAAATTTACTGGCGGCATGCATCCCGGCAAAACACAGGTAATCTAGAAAAAAGACTATACTTATGATAAATTAAAACTACACCTCCTGCATGCAATAGTAATACCTGCCTGATTTGCATGTCTGCCTGACGATCTGCTGGGGCAAGTAATAGTGCATTCAGAAGGGACACTCACCTCCTCTGCAACTGCAAACTGCATTTCCCTTCCATATCCTCTGCAGAGCTCAGTCTGCTTACAGCTCCCAAGCTGATATCATATGTATTTGCTCGCCCTCTGCACATGTAATAAATATTCAATGCTCCACATGCAATTGTGCATTATTAGTTATTGCACAATTTAATTATTCTAATTACTTATTCTATTTACACATCCTACACTATGCATCCCCCCCCTTAAATTTCTAAAATACATTCAAGCCTTTTATATATTAAACATGTTACAATATGGCCAACGGCGGTATAAGTATTCATACAGGTGACTAGAGCTCAGTTGAGAGCGAGCTGTTATCGGAGATGTACGTGCAAATAGACTCTCAGTACTTATTAATTGATAATTGCGATATGTAAAAAATTAATTTACTGTATACGAAAGTTCGCTTTTAAATTATTACATTTATATATTAATTAATTAATCGAATTATCAAATCAAATTATTAAATCAAAACCTATGCAACTGTGTTACCCTCTTCCCCTCTCCTCACTGACCATCCGAGCTTAATCGTGTTCTGGACTCCGAACTGTCAACATTGACTTTCTTCAAATGCCTCTTGTGTCTTTCTTGCTCCAAGAACCAGCTGACCAATCACAGCACACCTCGTAGGGGAAAGGAGGGGAGGGGAAGGGCTACAGCCAATCACAACACACCTTAGGGGAGGGGAGTGGGTGGGGAACACCAGGGGTAGCAACAGTTTATGTGCTGCCCTCCCTCCCTCTACCCAGGTTATTCTTTTGTGCACTTATGCCACTCTGGCACATCTGTGCTGGGAATCCCCTGCTCTTACTACACTATTTACCAAAAATTAATTGGGCACCCGTGAAGATAGGTAATTCAGTACGTCAGTTGACTTGTGTTTCATGGCCTTCGGCGTAGGACCGCTGGTGTTTCTCCTTGGTAGTATGAAGACAGAGGCCTATTGTAACATTCTGGATAATGGAATACTCCCAACATTGTGGAGTTTTTACGGAATGGACCCGTGTTACTTCCAGGATGACATTGCCAGATGCCATGTTTCAAGGGTTACTATGCAGTGGTACGCCGACAACAATGTTCGCCGATTGGTCTACGCTTCAATATAGTTTGGCACACCTCAACAATGAGAGATGTCATGGGGCGGGGTGCAATTTCCTAAGATTCCCTCACCCCACTAGTGATGTTTGAAAGAACCCTTAAGGAACTACGATAGTCTAGAGAGTTCTGCATTCATGTGCGCTCCCTTTCCTGGTGTAGTTTGACAACCACATTATCCAGCAGTATAATGCGCGGCGTCCCACAGCACGTGATGTCAACATGCTTCCTTGGCCAGCAAGGTCCCAGACCTCTCGCACATTGGAAACGTTTTGAAGCAGAAATAACGGAAAGTGGCAGGATCTTTACCATGAGAACATCCGAAGTTTGTATGCCTCTATACCCGACCGTATCGCCCACTGTATCCATGCTTTGGGTGGCCCAACACCATACTAAGTGTATGCTGCAAGTGTTGATCCCCTGCAGTACATGCTTGTATGGTGCAGTATATTGATTTGTTATATGTATAGGCTGCTCACGATAAAGTGAGCACTTTTTGCAAATGAAATTAACTCGTCTTGAAATGTTAGGATAGTAACGTAACTGTAAATTCATTTCTTGTCAGTACATGAATTGAAATATTCCAAAAATAATCGAAACCCCACATATAAATTTGATTATAATCAATTCCAATAAATAAAGTGACTGCAGAAATAACCACTTTCAGTTCCGTGATTTGACTAGGACACAATTTTGAGATACTGAATTAAATTTAGTGTAACTTCTGTTGGGCTGTACGTTTATATGTGCAAATGAACAATAATAATTTGGGGAATAATTTATTTCAGCAGTTATATAAATTGTCCTTAAAACTTAGTTCCGATCTCAACAAACTCACGACCATGAGTCGAAACAAGTGTGTTGTACGTCTAACTGTATCTCAGTTTTCTGTTATTTGTTGGAAAAAACATATTATTTTAACAAAAATTTAAGTTAACACTACACTTGAGTTTTATGCTACACCATGTTCGATTATGTATTGTATAGTAATGTTTAATGATAATGTTATATTATTTTATCTCCTTCGTTTTTTAATGTTACTCATTTTCACTAATTCAAGCCCACATATTATTCTGGTTGCTTCAGGTTTTCCAGTGACCCACATGAGGCGAAATAGTACGAACGAAATTTTATCTCTGTATATGTAATACAATATTATATTAATGTTAAACTGTTAAGACATGTAGTTTCAGACAGAAACCAGTTATAATAAATACATTATTTATTATCAGGATTATAGTGGCCTCATTCTAAGTACCTACTGTTTGAAATGCTATACAGAATTAAATAAGATGAAGGGATCTTTTAATTTCGATTTCTGAGAACTTGAAATGGAGCTCGTTACTTTTTCGAGAAATGAACTTGAACTAGTTCTTTTTGTTACTTGAGAAACTTGAACTGGAATTTGTTCCTTTTTGTGACACATTCTTAGCCTTGCACCTAACTACCCTTCTCCTGCACTCCCACTACTGTCCAATGTCCCTTGGCATTATCCCAGTATAGTCCAGTGGAGTGTGCTGGTAACTCGTGTTTTTAGCACCTCCCTCCAGAAAGCACCCATGTTGTCCATTTTCAAACCTGTTGTATACCTGGTTACGCCAAGATGAAGCTTGGTATGTAAGAAGGTAAAATCCAAGGCACTTACCTAGTATGATATATTCAGGAGGTGGTTGGGGTGAGGGATAACTCAATTCATCCAGAGTAGGGGGTTATTGCTCAGTAAAAGTAAATAAATTCTGATAATACAATACACTCACAGCCATTCATTTCCTTGTGAGATGTAGAAAACACTAGAACTCAATTCAGGCATCTGCAAGCCGTCAGTGATACTCTAATAAAATAATAATTTACTATCACACTCAAATAATTAAAACATAACAAGTCTCTAAAAATAATAAACTAAGTATATTTAACAGTTATTAACAAACACTAACAATTAGCACCCACCTAATAAGAAACATGAACAATCAAATAAAACTTGCAGAGTCACCAGATTATTCACAAAATTTTAGACAAACTGTTAAAACAAACTAAGGGGTATGTTCTCCAGAGAGTCTGCTAGGGTTCCCAGCACAATCTGCCATTAAAATTAACACTTACAGCAAACTCAAGACTTAAGTTATTTCTATGTTATGTTAAAGTTAAAGTTATTAAGTTACCAAACCTGCTGTATACTTATCAAGTTCCAGCAGAAGGTGGGTCCACCAGCATCCTCTACCATTTAAATCCAACGTGTGTGCTATAGGGAGCTCGGTCGGACCGCAAACAGACGCAACTACCCATCAAAATAATCCTGTACTGCACATATCCTAAATGGAAACACCATGGCGGACGCCAAATTTACAGTAACACTAGGCACTTAAATTCCCAATCAAAGCTTTAGGCAGGGACAGAAATCACTGCTTAGCAATTAATTACCAGACACTCGCGGATTAAATCCTTCTCCGGCGCAGGTTCTAAATGAACTCTCCTAACCTTATGGAGGGAAGCTTCGCCGCGGGCTCGCCCGTCAGCTGAGGTCTGGGGAAATGCGTTCAATGCACCCGGATACTGCAGTTGTCCGGGAGACCTCAAAACCCCAGTGCAGGCCACATGTGGTATTCCCAAAGTTTTAAAATGGCTATACAGGGAGGTGTTGACCCCGCGGGAGTCACACCACCTCAGACAACTGCAAGCACAGCTAACGCCGACAATCGTACAAAACAGCTTCGCTCACACCTGCTACCTCATTGCCGAAGGAAAAATTTTAATATCGAAAAAATAATAATTACAGGAAAAAAATTTTCTAATATTTTACAAATGTGACAATATGGTAATACTGTAAGGGAGTGGTATACTTTTGTCCTTAGTTGCAAATGATCATCTGAATCGACAATATACCTCGAACCCTTCGTTACCATCAGTTCTTCCTTGTGACATATCTTCTTTCACCGCCTGCGATATCATACACATTAAAAAGAGAAACGTAAGGCATATTGAATGTGGTTGTGTAATTCTCATCCTGGTACATTTATGATTTAGAATACATAGTAACATTCAAGCCTCATATTATATTTTAGACACACGTGGTTATCTATCTCTTTTCTAAAATTATTTTATAATTATTTTTGATAGCTGACAAAAACTAGCAGATGTCTTTCGGCGTACCCGACAAATTTTTAGTAACACAAGTCTTTAGACTGCTATGGAAAGCTGATTAAGTTAGTACGAATTCATTAGCAACTGGTTGCCTAGAACATGGGACAGGTTTTCGATCCGGGGGCGTATACTGTTCCAAATGATGTCGAAATGCCTAACGACACATTTGTTAAAGTCTCTAACTCACATTCAAACTAACATCACCTAAGAGTCAAAGCCCAGCCTGTATTCACACATTTTTTACTCCTTTAATCCCATTGTGCATTGCTACTTTTATCGAATGTCTTATCACAGTAGCTGCATGAACGAACATTTTGATATTGGCAGCGATTTTTTCATGGTGTTCACATGCCGGTTCTCACTTGCCGATGGTGCTAACGTTGCATGACCACTTACAGTACTAGGTGGAGATAACCTGATTACATTGTTACTCACTACATTGGACACAAATCCTTCAACATTTTGTGAAGATGGCATTATACTTTTATGTTTAGCCAGTTGAGGAACAAGTCCTTTACATATTTTTATGTGTGTGTTTACGAGTAAAGAAATGATACTTTTCACACATATAAGCCAAAAGTGATGTGTTCACATTACTTTCAGTACTTTACTCGAAGTCGTGACGATGGTGCAGTCACCACTAGTACCATGCCCAAAAAAGTCAACGACACTTAGACTCCATTGATTCTTGGATATCCGAAGACATTGTAGATCCATAGTAATGTGTTGATTGTAGAAGCGAAGCCACAGATGCTAGGCAAGACAATATGTAATTATCCGTCTCTGCCAATGAACTGGTATTCCTACAAGTTACCAATCTTTATCTCTTCTTAAAACCTGCGATAATCAATACGGCAAATATGTTGAGTTTTGAGAGCACTGGCCTCTGTTTATCTGACCATCGAAACCAACTGACCAACAATATCTGCAGTTACAACAATACCCGCAGTTACAACAATACCCGCAGTTACAACAATACCCGCAGTTACAACAATACCCGCAGTTACAACCAAATTACCAATACCCATCATCGATCAAACCAATGATCAATAAAAAATCTGCTCAACCAACCCTGAACGACCATACAGACTGTCAATAATCCCTGAGCATACTAAACCCTATACCAATAAGGACAACTGGCCATCAAGACCAATTTGACATTCCAACTGACGAGTCATGCCAAGGAGCACGACCAATGAACTAGACCAACTGACAAGGCTGTCCTCACCAACCAACCAGAACAACCAAAAGGCTATCCAGACCAAGAGGCAGTACCAACACCTCAAAAAGAACACTCACCAGTCGTTGAAGCCGACTGGTAATACCTACCAGCATCAACTAACTGGCAAGAGCAAGGGACAAGACCAACATACTGGCGAGACTAAATGGCTCAGCCCTTCAAACCAACCATACATCCAGATGACCATAAAGATCGACAATACTGGCTAACCAAAATATACCAAATATACAGAATATATATATATATCAATACCTTATGATCATACCAAATATTCATACTATCCAACCAGGCTAACCGACTATCAAAGCCATGTGGACATACATACTGACAAGTTCAACATACTGTCAGGACCAGCTGGAAAAAACAACCAAATTATATGAACATACCAAATGATCACATTAACCATATATAGTTACCATGTCAGTTGACAATACCAACCAACTATAAGAGTCATATTGAATGGCCATACCAACAGATAATGTCGACCAATCTCGAAACTCATTGTTTTACATTAATCTTATTATGAAACTCTTCCTGATAAACATCGCAAAACATCTCGGTAATCGCAACCATGCAGTGAATCGAGTAGTGATTATCAGAACATTATTCGAAGTGAATTGCGAGTTACATTACGAAACAAGTTCCTGACTATTAAAATGCCCAAAAGTATGTGGTGGATCATATCGCGTGTCAACACATGATCTACGAAAAAATGCATCAAAGTTTGTTGTGAACCGAGATGTGAACTACGAAAAAAAAACAAAGCATTTCGAGAACTATATGACGAATTGAGGCCTGAATTACGAAAAATGCCCCAAAGGTGTACTGGGAGTCATGTCACAATCCAAGACACGAAAAATGCCTCACTACATGTCGTGAGCCATTTGCGAACCAAGGCCCGAGCCCGCAGCTTATACTAAATATATTGGCACATTATAACAATGATTTCCAAGTAATTTTTGGTTAGTCGGTGAAAATTTGTATGTAGTCGTACTCGAATCAGTCGATTTTGCATCATCATTGGCTTATACCACCCTCATTCCTTCATGCAAATAAGTCATAGAGATTGATCCCTGCTAGGACTAGGTCCTCCAGAAATTGATTTATTTAAAAAAATTAGATTTTTAGGTGTAGATTGCAAAATATCAAACAAAGTGAAATTAAATTTAAATTCTCCAGAGTGATTTTGTTATTGAGATCTTCAATATAAGAGCAACCTCTCATTACCTCCACCCATAATGAAAAGAAGAGGGGTGGCCACCCTCTTATTGCAGACAAGTTTTGTACCGTTAGTATTCAGGAAAGTATGGTTCAATAAACAAAAATAGCCCTCTTGTTGAAACTGCCCAGTACACACAGTTTTTGTGTCAAATACACACAATTTCAGTGGAAGAGATTCAATTCTAGGTGCATAGGCAGTACCAAGACATCTTGCAAAGTATCACACATGTACTGTCGCCAGAAACAAACATGCAGCTTCAGTAATGTAAGCTAATGAATGTGTGGTACATGTTATTTATAGCAAGTGTTAGGAATGCCTTTCACCGTCGTCTACGCAATGAGCACAGCATTATACCATAGGCGTATGTAGGTAGTATCGTAGTAGTGTAGGCAGACCCGCCAAGAGAAATTCCGGTCCCGTGACCCCTGAGCAATGTGTGCAGTTCCCCCCCCTTTTTTTTTGCCAAATTTCCCACATCAACATAAATAGTCGTCATCGATGCAAAAATATAATGAAATGGCAAATGATAAATATATTAGTATTTAAAAACAGATTATTTACAGGATGTTTTGAAACACTCTTATGTTAAGAGAAAAATATTTCAATAGTAGGGTATTTTGAATTACTTTTCTCTTTAGGGCATAGCCAGGATTTTAATTCTGTTAGGTGATCTCTCAGGGGGAGAAGGATTTCATATCTGGAAAAATTAGTCTAACGGACCTTGTTTAACTTAGTGTCTGTTGAGGGTCTAATTGTGACAAATAAATACAAACCTTTTGGCGGAGTAAGTACTGTAACATATGTAAATGCGTGTGTGTGTATATATAAATATATATATAAATCACGTTACAGCGTTTAAGATCCAAGAATTATATTATTTAGACAAACAAATTTTGACATAAAAACAATGTTACATAAACCTATATAAAGTACATATATAAAGCCTACTCAATATGTACTGCCTTCAAGTTGAAGTTTTCAGTAAGGCTAGACTGAACTGAAACATTAAACCGTACAGTCAATTCTTATGATAAAAATTGATGAAATAGATCAAAACACAGAAATACTAAGTTAATTGATTACTAATTAATTTGTGACAAATGCAATTTTATGACAGCAATTAATTAGGCATGTTAAATATAAAACATTTCATATTACAAAATACTCAAAGTATTTCAATGTGAAGAAAATTAAGAAATTAATAACGTCTATAAATTTTTACATAAATATCTCGAGTTATAAAATTAAGCATGCCCTATTCACTACATTTTCTGAAATTAATATAGTGATAGCCCATCTGTCACTGTTTACTGTTACAAATTAACTTTTCTAACTTTTTGTGGGCAAACTGTTTTATAATGTCATCAAAATAAATTTGTCTGGCTAGCTCTGATTCTAATGCAAGTGTAGTACGACCACGCAATCTTCCGTCTGCCATTGTGGGCCGATAAGTTTTCTATCCTTTTGAAAGTGCTAAATACTCTTTCAGCCCCAGAAACTGGCACAGTAAGAGTACAAAAAGCCTTATAGCTATGCACATATTACAATAGAGTGAATCAAGTTTCATACATTTTTAACGTATTTAATAATTTATTTGGTTTTAGTGTTTCGTTCCCCACGGTAACTCGATGTGTTGGTCTAAGATGTAATAGTTCTTCTTTAAGGTCCATAGATAGGCCTTCTGGAAACGTATAAGCAAACCCAAGCAAGCTTTAGCGATAGGTTTTTCTTGTATAACTAGATACTACTACAAAACTTGAAATATGTAACTTAGTTTTCTTGCTACTTTGAATCTTTCTACCACTCCCAATAAACCTGATTCAATTATTCTGTAGCATACATTCACTCTGAAGTCTCTTTCTCCTGTTGTCCCATTCCCGTTATCATGAGATAGGTCTTCATGAGCCTCATCTCTGACAATTTTGCTACAAGTTAAGATTCAGTTAATATGTTTTGAAATATATCTCTTAAGTCTATGAGCTCTTGCATAAGATTATCAATGTTGGCGACTTCTGCATTAAGAGTTGCATTCCTGGTTTGAAGTATTTTGTTGAATTTGATTGTTACAAAAAATTCGAACCAAATTGATTACATTAATATGCATTTGAAATTTTCAAGATATCTTCCGATCTCTATTACTTTAGTTTTGGTCTCTGCACTAAAGTTGAGTAACTTACATTCAGAAACAGCACGTTTTACCCTAGAAAGATTTTAGGCAAGTGGCTTAACAGCACTAACTCTTGCTGACCACCTTTTGCCTGACAAATCACACAGAGAACAGTGGATTTCTTCTTCGAGAATTTTCCATCGTTAGGGTATTTTGTAAAAAAAAAAAATTCATAAATGCTGCAATGTGCCAAAAATGTATTCGGCAGCATTAACTCCGCACAGATTTAAGGTGCGTGTAGCACAGCTCGAAAAACCTATACCAGCCCTATTTGACCTATTGTCGTAAACTTGGTCACGAAAATCGTTCAGGGTAAACACAAGCTTCTCTAGTTCTTTAAAAATCGCATCCGCAGTATCTTTCGCTGTTTTTTACAATAATTAATGTAGCTTAGAATCCTATCTGAAATTTAAAATGAGTCACATTTTCCGTCATGTATCTCAAAACAATAGTTCAGCGTGTGATGCATCTGGTGTAGCATCAACCAGTATGCAGTAATAAATGGAATTCCCTCTCTCAGCTAAAATTGCTTTTAGTACTTTATTTCCACAAGCCTCTATAAATTAATTTTGAGTTTACCATGACAGGTAATGATCCTGCAGTCATGTGCCATCATCTTGCGACTTCTTTACTTTGGTAACATGTTCTCGAAGCAGATGGTTGTAAAAAGTTTCCACTGTGGAGATCTCCAATTTTTTAATGAATCACCTTTGAATGGTAAGATTCTCTCGACTAAAAGCAAAATAACAGATGAAATACGCTCTAGCAATTGATGGCAGTAGTTGGTGACGCTGCTCACCGGCGCATAGTGGTGAACCTGAGACAGCTGGACCAGAGCAGTGGTAATGTACACTTCTCGCCGCGACACGTGACGCGAGGATTGCGAGCAGCTCTGTAGGAAGTTAATATACTTTGGGTGTCAAAATTATATTTTTAAGTATTACTTCGTTTTATAAATAAACATTTACGAGTTGGGCCCGACCCGTGCCCCTGAACATTGCAATCCTTGCCCACCCTCCTCTTGATGGGCCAGAGTGTAGGGGCGCGTCAGTCCGGATGTAGAACTTATTTTGAATGCACTTTCTACATATTAATGATGATACAAAATAGAGTATGGCCAGTACGACTACATGCAAAACTTCACATATTGATAAGAAATTATTTGGGAAACATTTTTTATGTTGAGCCAAGAGCTTTAGTAAAAGCTGTAACCTCAGGCCTTGGTTTGCGAAATGATTCACGAAATGCTTTGAGACTTCTTTTATTAACTCACGCCTTGGTTCGTTAGATGACTCCTAACATGCTTTTGAAGTATTTTTGTGGCTTGTGTCTTGGTTCGCGAAATGGTTTGGAAAATTTTTTTGGTACTTTTTTTTTTCGTGGTTCATGTCTTTATTTGTGACATGACCAATCACCTAATTTGAGACATATTTAGTGTCTCGGTTTTGTTTCGTGATGTGACTCGCAGTACACTTTGTACCATCTCCCGATAATCATGACTCAATTCATTACATTATTTCGATGGCCAAGATCTTTTGCAATGTTTTTCACTGAAAGCTTTCCAATAATATTAGTTTTATGCGATATGTTTCGAGACTGACCGACATCGTCTGTGTGTATGGCATTATGTATAATTAGTAGGGTTGGTATTGTCACCTGGTTTGGACAGCTGGCATAATAAGTATGTGTGGTATGTATGGCCATTTGGTATGCTCGGTTGGTTTCGTTAGTCTATCAAGTTGATCTTGGCAGTTGGTTGATTTTTCTTTCGGTACAAGTTGGCCTTGATAGCTGGATGACATTGTTGGTACGTTTTTTTTGGACATGGTCTGCTAGTATACATACTTGGTATAGTAGGTCCGTTGGCCTCATTGGCTGGTATGGTTGGTCTTTTCAATTGGCCTTGTTCATTAGTCTTGTCTGTTGATCTCGTTTGTTGATCTCATCTGTTGGTATTATCCATTGGTCTTGTTGCCAAGTGAGGTTTATTTTTTGGGGTTTGTTGGAATGGTTGGTTGGACTTGTCTGTCGGTTGTCCTGTTACTATGGTCAGCAGGTATAGACAGTATGTATTGTCGGTCGGTGTGGGTTGGTATTAATGGTTGGTGGTTTTGAATGTTCGATCTTATTGGTCATTTGGTTTTAATGGTAGGTAATTTTGGTCACATGACAATTCTTTTCGTTGGGTATAGGTATTAAGGGTAATTTGTCTACTACAAAGAAGGTTCATATATGAAATACCATACAAGTGTAATCTTCTTTAATGGTTGTCAGTGATTGTGGCAGATAGACATAGGAGGGGTAAAGGGATGAATATGCGTATTTTACATGTTACTGGCAAATATATGATAAAAATTTTTGACTCTGCAATACGTTTATGACAGGGTATTTTGTATTCTTATTGAAAATAAAACTGTTTAGGAAATAACGACCAGGTTCAAAAACGAAAAGTCAATTGAACTTATTATGTACAGATTGTGGTAAATCATTTCAAAATAAATTCCAAAATTCAGTGAAAAACTTATAACCTTTAAAGTATAATATACTTAATTAAAAAGAAATCTGACTCTTTTCAGAAGACTTCATCTATAAAATTAAAATGTGAAACATTTCCGAGCTAGCTAGTGCAACCACATTGGCCGCTGAAGTATTAATAAAAATATAATGTAATTCTGTTTATTTTTTGTATGTATGAAATTAATTAAAGATTTAGTTAAAGTGTATGAACATTAAGTACAATGGTACCTCAGAAATGTCATCGAGTAAACTATATTGAAACAGTAATCACATAAAATCGTTCTCTTACAACACAAAGGGGAACAATGAGCTTTGTTTTGTGTAGTTGCAGTATAATTTAGGACAAGTTTTACATTTTAGTGCCTTGTTATGTGCATTATATTGTTTTTATGCTTTTAGTGAAAATAATTGCAGACAAAGTCCTATTCGAGTCCATTGACCAGCTATTGAACGGAGCAAATGTGTGTATAAAATAACATTAAATGTCTATATAAGATATCAAAATTCAACCTTACAAAAAAACAAAATATTGCTTGGAAAAATTTGCCGACAGATTCGCATTTCTATTATTTCATGTGAATGGAAGTATCACAACAGCTTTACCTAACATAGGAATACTATTATTTGGTGACACATATCTCTTGTATCATAGTTTTGTGTTATATATATTTTTTGATTTACATGATTCCGTAAGTGTAACATATTCAGTACTTTACAACGAAATTGATAGATACGCTTTTAAACTAAATTGAGGCAGTTTAAAAATGCTGTGTAAATAATAATACTGCACTCTCAGTAATTATATAAGTCCTAAACGCTCTCGTGCCTCTGCTCTTAAAAATCTGTATAGTTTTATTTCCCTCTCAGACTTAATAGCAGTGCATATAACTTAATTATTTCTTGGTAGCATTCGTTCGAGCAGTCCAAGCGAACTCTCTCTCTCTCCTGTATCTGCTTCAAAATAAACATAAATTTTCTGGTTGCTCAACAACGTTTGTCACATTAAATTTTCTAATTTCACATTTTATAAAATAATTCCTACATGAAAGAAGTCCATAATACATTTCTGATAAAAGAAATTGTGAAAAATAACAATAATATTTGTGCATAGAACAAACCACTGTTAATTTATCTAATACATTTAATTATTAATTATGCCCTACAAATATAATTAAATATTTATAAATATCATGGCATGCATGCTCTACTGTGCACATTGAATTGTATTACAGGAGTACGACTGTATGCTCTGTTAGCAGTATTAGAAAGGAAATTCCATACATGGATGTCCAAACTGAAGCACATAATAGAGAGGCTGAAGACCAACAAAGGTCAAATATATATGGTGCAATTCTGGACCATTTAAAAGTTCTGAAATTTTTTCGATTTCTCGGACTTACTCTACATTACACTAAGAACGTCATTTAGTGACAAAAATAATATTCCCAGTGAAGTGACGTTTATACAGATATAATGTTACTAGTGTAGCCATTTTATCGAACTCTATTCATGTAATTGCCATTACAGCGACGTAAAAAATAACGATTTTGCTATGTTTTGTTTTGTCCGGACATTTGTCAAGAAATTGAGTTTGAAAATAACAATGTACTGCATAACCTAATGCTAGCCACTGGGAGAAGTACCTCACTATATGCTTATCAGAAGCTCCAGATTCCGGTCATGAGCAGATTTCAACGTCGAAAATATGACAGCACCGTACAACAGAAGTTGCAATAATTTCAAACTCTAGAAAATTTCTATTTGTGCGGAAACGATTCAGCTCAGAAATATAATAGTTGACCTTGAAGTTCAACAGAATCGAGTGAAAAAGACAGAATATGGTGTCTTTGCTTTGGTTCACTCGTGTTAATGTGAATGAAGAATAAAGAGGAGCGAATGAAGGCAAGTTTGGGTTAATTTATTTTATCAATGTATTTATAACATATGTTCCTAATTTTCATCCCTGTCTCTATACACACAACCTACACATTCATAGAAAATTACTTATAATGATTGTAAAGCACTAACAGTTGATTTCATAGTATTTTTAGCTTATGGCAGTTTGTGCCTCGGTTCCCATATTTCTTGGCATTCATTTGCATAAACGAATAATTTGTAGTCTCCCCAAACGAAAAAATCAATAGAGCTCAAATCTGGTGAACGTGGAGGTCATGGTCGTTGTCAGCCCAATCCAATACATTTATTAGGGAATGTTATGTTTAAATGCTGCCCCACTTGCACGTCATAATGGTTGGCATTCATGATGCGGAAACCGCATATTTCCTGGACTCCTTCAAGTTCACTTCCTCTAACAGTGGTGGAATATCGTGCTGGAAAAAAATCACCATAGTTAAGTGCCTTTGGTAGTTCAAATGGCCAAATCGATTGGTGGTCTTACTATCCCCGTCCACAAGTTCGCACAAAACTGTTGGAATTGAGATTCTCTAATTTCATTAATATTTCCAATAGATCATGAAAGATATTTAATAATTAATATTACACCTCTTTTGAAATGTGACTCGTCCATCCGCAAAATATTATCCAAAATGTTGGGGTTCTCCCTTGACCGATTCAACATTTCTTCGCAAAACTACACCCTATTTTCATAATCCAGTGGAAGTAGAGACTGCAACCTCTGTATGACAGGAATGGTAATGTCCGCCTTGCCACATATGATGTACACTAGTTGTCGGGATTCCAGTACGATTGCTTATCTTTCTAAAACTTGTGAAGGTTCATGGTGTACATCCTACAACACTTGGTCAACGCAGTCCAGATCAACCCTTGAGGTGTCTTCGTCTTGAACCAGGTATACGGCCTTCCACGAATATTTTATGTGTGTTTATAAATACTTCCAAAAATGAAATTACACCAATTATTTGCAGTTTATTTCTCTCCATTCTTTATTAATTCTTTCAACATGAGTGAACCAAAATAAAGGCACAATATTCTGTCCTTTTCACTTGATTTTATAGAATTTCGAGGTCAACTATCAATACTTGTGAGAGCTGAACCGTTTTCACGTATGTATGTATCATAACTCCAAAGTCAGGTTTTTTATTGTATCTTCTGTTATACAATGTTTTCACTTTTTCTACAGTCAAGTCTGCTCATAACTGATGATGATTAGTACTTTTGATAAGCATACAATAAAATACTTTTTTCAGTGACCGGCATTAGGTTATACAGTACATTATTATTTTTAAACTCAAATAAACTAGTAACAGATTTCTGGACAAGACATAACTTCTGCAAAACCATTTTTATTTGTCACGTCGATGTAATTGCACTGACTCGAATTGTATTTAGTAATGTCAATATACTAGTCAATTACCATTTCTACATAGACCACTTCACTGTGGCAATCACTTTTGTAACTATTGCGATATTCTTATTGTAGTGTATAGTAGGTCCGAAAAATCGAAAAAATTGGTAACATTTAAATGGTCCCGAATGGACGACACATGTACTTGACAATTTGGTTGGTCTTGAGCCCTTTATCATCTGCTTCAGTTTGTACATGTATGTTTGGAACAATCTGTATATGTAGACAATAGTGCTATCACATAAGCCAATGTTTCAAAGGAAATTAACCTAAGTACACTACAGCACATGAAAATCACTACACCCATTTATTTGCCTGTGACTCCTCAGTATTGTGTGGCATGCCTTCAACGGTGTGAGGTATGTCAACATTGAACAAAGAAATGGGATTTTTGTCATGTTCTCCGATTACCCCAGCTTCAATATTTATGAATGCAGGTGATGATCGTAACAGTGTTTGGCATTGCAGAGACAACTCAACGATCCTACATTGATCTGGTTTGCCATACAGCTCTACCACCAGTTGTTACAGTATTGGATGTCATCTCTTATGACTCCTTGTCACATCTCGTTGTTTCTGAAGACTCGAAGGTAGCACAGTGATATGTCAGTAAGGTTCTCGGTCCCATTTTCTGCCATTTTAATGCAGGATACCCAACGCCATATTACAGCAAAGTAATGCTCGTCCCCATACAGCATGCATCATATACAAGGTTCTGTAAGATATGGGTTCTATTCCTTGGAATGCTAGGTCTCCAATTTTGTCCCTTATTAAACACACAATATAAAGGGGCAACATTTTCACCATCAACCACCTGCTCCTAAAGTGACTGATCTACATGTGCAATTGCAGGAATCATGGTTGTGTGTATGCCACAGAGCACTATTCACCACCGCTATGGTGGAATGCCTCATCGCATTGCTGCCTGTTTAGCAGCGAGAGAGGTTCTGCCCAATATTAAACTGAGCTTCGTGGGTGCTAAACATGTCCTATATGTATGAAAGACTGGTCACTATTATTTATACAGCATTATATCAAGCTGTGGTGGTTTGTTAGAATTTAATGTAAGGAGCAAGGGTGTAGAATTTTCAGTGTCCAGCAGTGTATGTTATATACAAAAGTAAATTGCCTTCAATGGTGCAAGGAATTTCATCATTGGACAAATAAATGGTGATATGTCGTGTTCTCCGATGAGTAACCAAATAATAAACATCCATTAAGTGCATGTTATTAGCAGAAGACTTTTCATTTACATCTGACACAAAAGATAAAACAAATTATCTAGAACTAATGTTGTTGAAATGCTTACCATTCAAGTATAACAGAGATTTTTAACAGAACTTTGAATATTTATATATTTTCCATTTCCTAAGATTTTATAGTCTATATATATAGTACTTACAATATTGGTGGACATTGCTATTGAAAGGATTTCATGTATTTTATTACAAATTGCAAATGTTTGTTAGGGCACATAACTGATTTTAATTTACAACTATTTGTTTGGCAGGTGAAGAAGCATAGCTGTTTGAGGGCTGGAAGCAGTTACAGCCACTGTGAAGCGGCGACTGAACCTACACGTCTTCTGATAGAACTAGACTTTCATCTTAACTTGACATACACACCATCTGCTAAAATTTAGTTATTCTACTTGTAACATGAAAAGAGGGTTGATGATCCATTATGTAGGTCATTACTATTAACCATAATCGCGTCAGAGATATTGAAAAAATAGCACAGTATTGGTTAAAGTCTGGGACCATGAACACAAACAGTGTGGCCAACCATAACATCTCAAATGACGATCAGTGTGGCAATGTTTCAGAAACAAATATTTGTGTGGAAGAACGTGCAGATGAAAACGGTCAAAATGACATTGACATTACAACTGCTGAGTTAGTTTTTCAAGATGATAGCAGTAAGGCTACTAGGAATTTTACAGAGGAAAACATTGTTAATACAAATGTTAAAGATGGGCATGGATCCACGCCGTTGCATTATGCTGCAAGTTGGGGAGGAATCGACGCAATTAGGTATCTGGTTGAAGAAAAATTTGCGGACATCAATGCTCGAAATGCAGATGGAGCAACACCTTTGCATTCCGCTGCTATGTGGGGAGGTGTGGAGGTGGTCAGGTATTTGATAGAAGATAGATTAGTTGAATTGAATGTCCAGAATTATGGCGGTGATACACCTTTGCATTGTGCTGCTCGAGTGGGCAATATAGAAGTAGTTAGGTACTTGGTAGAAGAAAGGGGTGCAGATGTGTGTGTACAGAATGTTGAAGGCTGTACACCTTTGCATTATGCTGCTCACTGGGGAAGAATAAAAGTGGTCAGGTATCTGATAGAAGAGAAGTGTGTGGATGTGAATATCCCAAATGCTAAGGGCATCACACCTGTGCATTATGCTGCTATAATGGGCAATGTGGAATTGGTTCGTTGTATGACAAAGAACTATGCCGTCGACAAAAAATCTTCAAATGCAATAAATGGTACACTTTTGCACTTTGCTGCCCGATGTGATAGAATTGAAGTATTGAAGTATTTTACAGAAGAAAAGAACATGGACATACATGTTCAAGACTCTAATGGTAGTACACCATTGCATCACGCTGCTAAAGCGGGAAGTATGGAAACAACTAGGTACTTGTTGAAAGAAAAAAATGCCGGCATAGATTCCCGTGATGCTGAAGGTCGTACGCCAGTGCATAATGCAGCTATAGGGGGGAGAGTGGCAATGTTAAAGTTCTTGAGAGAGGAATGTAATGCTGACTTGAGTGTTCAAGATGCTAATAGTGGCACAAGTCTTCATTATGCGGTTTTAATGGACATGTTGGAAGTAGTTCAGTATCTGACAGAGAGCAATGCCGTTAGTATGTATGCTCCAGATTGTAAGGGCCGTACGCCTTTACATTATGCTGCTCGTAATGGTAGCATGAGAGTTCTTAAATACTTCATAGAAGAAAATAATGCAGATATAAATATTCAAGACAATATTGGCACTAAACTTTGGCACGATGCTGCTCGATCGGGAAGCATAGAAAAGGCTAGGTATTTGGTGGAGATAACTAGTTGTGATATAAATACCCAGGATACTCATGGTAATACAACTTTACATTATGCAGTAACATGCGAAAGTATAGATATAGTTAGGTTTTTGATTAAAGAAAAGTTTGCTGATGTAAATTCTCAGAATAAAGGTGGAGCTAGTCCCCTGCATTTTGCAGCACAATGTGGTAAACCTGAAGTTGTTAGATATTTATTAATGGAAGGAAGTCCGGATGTAGATATCATGGATATTAAAGGTTTTACCCCTGGAAGTTATGCTGCCCGACGTAACAGTTTAACACTAATAAGGTGTTTGTTTAAAGAAAAATCTGTCAATGTGTTGGGCTTAATGTTTATAATTTTTTCATGCATAGTAATTATAACTGCAGTGCTTTGGTTGCTTTCATATTGTTTTCTTGGGTATATGATTGAAGAATAATAGGTACTTTATAGCACTATCAATTCGCTGTTAAATGTAAAGTGTAAAATATTGTAGATATTGCTAAATTATATAAGCAAGGCCTTTTATTTTGTTGATCGTGTAAAAAACAGTTTTGTCACATGGTGTACTGGCACAAGAGGCTACAGAGTTCCCCTTGTGTACTTAAGATCGTAAACACCAACATACACACTGGCATAAAGTATAAATTTTATAAATTGAATTTACAATAAAAACCAAACGAATGGATAAAACAGAAATATCTGACATATTTTAGGCACATTTTGTGGCAATATAAAGTATTAGAATAACATCAATAATATGTTTTTTAAATTACAGCTTTGTTCATGTAAGTTATTTTTTTAATCGTCTTGTTTTGCCATATTTTAAATTATTCATTTTATGTACATTAATGCTATTGAATTTATTTTTGTAATGTTATAAAATAAAAACTTGCTGATATAGCACTGCTGTGACTTCGTGGACCCATGTTTAGTGTTTTTATTAGTTTAAAAAATTATTTTTCCTGAAGTACATAAGCTTAGATGCATATCACTATTGTGCCAAAAGTTGTTTAGTAGAAAAATGGAAAGTTGATGGTAGGAAGTGCCATAGTATATTTATCTTTGACGTATCCAAACATGTACCATTTTTTACCATTACAATCCTAGTATGTTTTGCTCATGACAAGACGATATGAATGATTGAATTTGAAAAATGGCATGGTAGAGAATGCTAAGTAAATGGCACATTCCATTTCCAAACTTTTGCGGATATTCAATGTTCACTGCTCTACTGTAGCACACGTGTATAGGAAATACCTCAGGTAAGGTTCAGAAAAATAATGAGAGCTTAATTGAGACCAGTTATGTCTAGGGAGAATAGTATATGGTTACAGGAAAACTACACTGGTTTCTGTTCACATCGAGTGCACGAGCTACCAGGTCAATATCCATGATTTCGGTGCAGGATTCTCCAACTTACATTTTATATGGAAGCAGAAGACCAACAACTTATGGTAGTGTTAATTTGTTGCAATTCGATGCCATGGACCCCAGTTCTCAACAAAGAATCATGATGGCTGTGACGATTCTCTGTTTCTTTGGGATGTGTACTCATGTACAGGGTTGGTTAAACTTGTCCCAAGGAAAAACTGCCAAACCCTAACCACTTTATGACTATTTAAAGTCTATCATGTAATCTCACATTGGGATGTTACTGGGGTATAATGCATCATATAATTGGGCTCACAAATTTTGGAATATATGCCCCATCGAGATCTTAATTTGTGTGAAGTGTGTCATACACGATACTAAGAAACCATTACTAACCTTTAGGCGGTTGATTGTTAAGCCGACTAGTATGTAATCAAAAGCTTCGTAGCATTGTCTTGTAAACGATTATATTGCAATGAAGTTTTGTAATTTTGCCATGTTAAATTAAGAGACTTGTTGTGATCCTAGAATTAATTCCCAGTGCAAATTAATTCTAAAATGTTGGTGGATCGACATAAAAAGGAAATATAACAAAAAGAAAGCAATGGTCAATATGAGCGATTTGTTGTACATAGGCAATACCTACGGAGTTGTGCTAATGATGAAAATGGCGTCTGCATTTTGTTACTGGGACACATGGAGTGTAGAGGGCACTGAGAATACACCGAAGACACAGTTACCGATACTATTTATTGCATCAAACTTAATGGTATGCCGAGGGGTCATATGGTGGGACTGAATTATGCCATTTTTGTTGTTTGAACCAAAAGCCTTTCACGAAGCCCAGGCTGTGAACGCTGTGCAGTCTTGTACTGAGATGTAGACAAAATAGGCATAAACCACGGAAATTTGTCTATACATCGAACATAAAAACAAACATGAGAATTGACACATCCAAAAGGTGCAGCAGCCAACCCTACCACAAAATACAGATTATGGCATGTATAAAGCCTACACTGAAATTCACCAGTGTCCTAGATGACTATCTGCTGGCGACTTAATGAAGGTGAACTACATTCATGACATTCTTTTCGCCGACTGCCTTTGATTCTACACCAGTGTGTACAAATTTGGCAGTGGAGCATCGAACGTTGGGCGTGGGAGCAGATATATTACTGTTTTGTGTTTTTCGACCAGTCATGCTTCATTCTAAGTGTTGATTATTATATCAAGTCTTGAAGCGGTAGAGTTCAGTGTAATCATGTTCACACTCATGTACACCGCAGGAATCTTATATCTGGAGACATGGTTTGGACTGCCATTTATTACGACTTGAGAACAATTCCTCTTTTTGTGTAGGGCGCACTGACGGGGTCACATATGTATTACAAATGATGTCTCCCTTTGTATACCATTTGTAAGGCGTACAACTGTCAGCATTCTGCAGCACAATAATGCATATTCTCATATGATGATAATTTGCAATGTGCTCTATGAGGTACAAACACCAAACCTTGGTCTGATAATTCATCGTAACTATCGCCAATCGATCATGTATGGGAGCAAGAGGAGAGCTGTCTAGTGCAGCATCCACGATGTGCCGAATATCTTTAATCAAGCGAAATTTTATTGTTCTAAAATGTATGGTATTAAACTAATACATAGACATCAGTGCTTAAATTCTAAGCCTTTGAATTTCTTACAGGAAGAGCCCAAAGTATAATTACAAAATCAAAACAATCTGCTAAGTGTATGCAAATAAGAAATAATTATAGTTAATTGAAAACTGTAATCAGTCCATACTTATTTAAAATGAGTTATGGCGTGCGGAGAGTGAAGAATGCGAAGGCCGAGTATTCTGTCAAGAAACGCGCCATGCACGTTAGTAATATTCAGTGAATTGAGAAACTCCACGCGTCCTGAACTTGACATTTCTCTTCTGAACGACAACACGAGTTACTGCTCTGAAAACCTACTTGTAAAAAAATGTGTCACTTTTTCGGATCACACGGTGGCAGTACTAGTAGAATACACATAAACAAACACATCAGTTCTAGTGTCAAAATGGCATAATCGAGCAGCAATTGAAGTGACAGTCTAGGTATATCGACCAGAAAAAGAAAGAAAGATGTTAGTAATAAGTGTTTGTACAAAATTTAAGTGATTTAAAAAGGCGATGAACACACAAACACTAAAGGTACCTTAGTTCCAGCAAGAGAGATTACTGTAAACTGTGGGTAAGTAGTTTTCTGGCCAAATATTTGAGATTATACTTTTGCAAGCCGAATGACGACAGTAAAAATGTGTGCAAAAGTGCATTCATTGTAAAAACCTACTTATACCTGCATGAGGTACTAGCCATCTGCCACACGTCGCCCTGATATAAACTCTGAAAATAGAAACAGTGGCCATACTACCCGCTCTGAAGACAGTGATCATTTCTACCACTCTGGAATCATTGGTAACACTACCTACTCTGAAAATATTAGTCACACTACTCGCTCTGAAAACATCTATCGTATTACCCACACTGCAAGCATTCTGAAAACTTTTTTCGCACATGATGTACGGAAATTCGCGAAAAAATATTTTTAAAATAATTCTTTACTATTTTCAGACGCAAGAAGCAATGCGCTTACAAAATAACAGAAAACGAGCAGAGCAAAATATTTGGAAAATTGTATGATTCATTCAACACAAATAATAGCCTGGATATTTACTTTCTGGGTTGTATAGAGAGCCAGAATATACAGACCCATCGTCCAAGAACTGGAAATTCTAAAGTAAGGTGAACAATCTTTTCATATCATGTTACGTGTCAAGGGAAGGGTGTGGATGTTTGGAAGAAAGCTTTTATAGCACTACATGCTGTGTGAGGCAACTTTTTTTTTGGAAGGAAAATTGTCCAAGGATAACCGTGATTAGCAACTGAAAGGAAATGCTATTTAAGGAGTTGAGTGTGATAAAAATAAGACATGGTAAAGTACACATTTTACCTTCAATAATTTAAAGAAAACTACGAGCTACGTTTTGGTTGGCCTCAATTTGATATTTGTTCAGAATGTGAGGCGCTGAGTACCAAATTGAAGAGTTGTTATCTCAACGGCAAGCTAAACATGCAGCTGCATCTTAATTGTCGGTACACAAAAGGCGTGACAAATAGTTCTATACTAAAATAGCAGCAGTTAAAAAGAGTGTCGAGAACTACAAAGGTGTTCGAAATGTGTGTGTTTCTATGCAAAACTTACCTATTACACACCTACCTGCACAAGAATTATTTTACCTCCGACAGCTACGGGTGAACAAATTTTGTATCCATAATCTAATGGATGGTACCGCAAATTGTTACATATGTCATGAGGGTATCGCTAAGAGGGACCCAATGAAGTTTGCAGCATGTTGTACTACTGTATTCTCAATAATGTTCCTATAACAGTAAGTAAACTATTCTTCTTCTACGATGGATGCACAGGGCAAAAACGAAGCCAAACAGTGACGATATTTTGGACAACACTAGTTGTAAATTTACCGTTCAATGTTATCAGGCATTGATATCCTGTTAGAGGCCACTCATTTTTTCCGTGTGACAGGGACATTGGTGCCATTAAGCCAAAATCAGGCGTAGTTTCAGTAGTATAGCGACCTCGTATTGCAAACTAGCAAGAGTGGCAAATTCTCAGTGCATATGCTGCAAACAGACACGGTTCTGAATTTCAAAGAACGGTGCCCTGAATATTGTAAGAAAGCACCTCTCTCAGTAAATTCTTAATTTAAAGTATTGCGCAGTAAAGTATCAGTAGATAGGTTTGGCCGATTCTCGGCCTAGGGGCTGGGGGCTCGTAGCGCTGGAGCCGACAAGCCACCATTTTGGACTTTCCCTTTTTTTCCCATAAAAATTTATTTTCCCTAAAAACTTCCCTTTCCCACAAAATTTTTTCCCCTAAAAAATCTAGTTTTTCTCAGAGCAGGTGACCAGAATTTGTGACTTACGTGACCACGATTTGTGGCCCTTGGTCAGGAGAGCAGGACTCAGGACTATTGACTTTTAACCTTGACCTCGGTGACCATCGACCCCAGAAATAAAAAATAAAAAAAACCAAAAATTCCAGAAAATCCTCAAAAAATTATTATTTAAAATTATATTTTAAAAAAATTGAAAATTATATTAAAAATATTATTAAAAATTATTTTAAATCATTTCAAAATTATTAAAAAATTATTTAAAAATCTAGTATCTGTGGCCATTTTCCTCTAACAATGTCCCTTCTAGCCTAAAATTTTCCCTTTTTTCCCTAAAAACTCGAAAAAGTCACAAAAAATACATAAATATCAACCAGCACATTAAATTCCAGACTACTACCACCATATTGGATGCACGTGGCCTCGACCTTGACTCAATGACCTTGAAAACTAAAACTGAAAATTAGTATTAGTCACCAGGCATATGCATTTCTGACTACGACCAACATATTGGATGCAGGTGACCTTGACCTTGACCCTATAACCTAAAATTTCCTTAAACCCAAAAATTAACAAAAATCATAAAAAAAAGTAAAAACTTCAATAAAATCCCCCAAAAAAAATTAAAAAGTATTAATAAAATTATCAAATATTTAGTGTTAAAAATTTATAGAAAAAAAACATTTCCAGAGGTCCCCCAGCACAATGACCAGCAGATGACTGATTCCCTCACTCCAATTCCCCCATCCATACTCATTCTATCGCATTCCGCTATTTTTTTTCGGCTTATCATTTGTTTATACATATGTGGAGGCTGCCATATTGGACTTAACATGTTTTCATCACCTATGGGTCATTAGTGAGTTAATTCGCCCACCAGGTGGCAGAAATTATTGTTTAAGGTTTTTAAAGTATAAGTTGTGTTTGTGGCACCCTCCATATTGGTTAATATTTTCAACATGTAGGTGACGTTAATTTCTCGGTTATACACCTATCAGCATGTACCGAATGGTGACATTGACCATTCCTGCAAAGTAAAGTGAATGTCGTATTTAATTTTTTATTTGTTTATATTTTTAAACACAATAATTTTTATTTAAAATTATTTTTATTTTAAATAGTGATGTAGCCATCACAGCTGAAGAAGTAGATGGCGAGAAAACATTGCCAGCCAATATCCACTCCACTTTAATATAACTAGTCATAGATTACCTGGTTTAGAAGCTAGCTGAGACTATATATCTTTCACAGCAGCCATTGTCAAACTAAGCCTCTCAGGTTATCTCCCTACTGCTTATAATATACGAGTATGCAAGCCCTATGAAGACGTATTGACTTTCAACCAATCGTATTACACCATTAATACATTTTGCGGAAACCGACCAGCTAATCACCGAGTTGCCGCAGTATTGCAGTTGTCCAATCAAGTGAGGTGGGTGATGGTAGAGTCATTTTGTAGTCATTGGGAGTCATTTTGGAGTCATTTTGGAGGGTCGAGCTAATCTTGGATGGAGCAAATCTTTGGTGGAACGAGTCATTAGAGCCATTAGTAGTTATTAGGAATCATTTTGGAGTCATTTTGGAGAGTGAAGTGAGTCTTGGGTGGAGCAAGTGATTATCAGTCATTTAGGAGTTGTTTAAATTAATTTTGGTGTCAGTCGGCTGGAGTTAGTCGGCAAATTGAAATATTCAACTCTTTGTGTCAGTGTGTGTCTGTGTGGGTCCCACGTTAAAAATAATTCTCCCTATTTTAAAATAAAATTATATAGTCCTTCTTCCAAAAGCTGAAAGGTTATCATTTTATTTAAAAATCTTGTTTTAAAAAAAATATATATCCAGGTTCCTCGGTATATTTAATCACTTCTTGTATAAATTGTATTTTCACTTTACAATAAAAGTACTTAGAACTACGGCAGACTTCCACCACGCTTCGTCATTGGTCGAGGGACAACATCGACTTTGTACTGAACAATGCAGCACCACGACAGGCCATGCTTCCCAATTTGTCGTCGCGCGAAAAGGACTCTTCGTACAGACCGCCTTCTTGTACCGACGAGAATTTTGAACATAGGTGAAAACTCGATCTCAGAATCGGCACTTGCGACAACCAGTTAGCGATGATGCAGGTCGTGACTCCACATTCGTGGAGGTCAAAGGTAGGCCTTCGTATTCGCAATTCATCTTCGTAGTATGGGAGCAGTCTGAGATATCCCACATACTCGTTCGCCCAAGAAGAAAACACGCAAACACATATGTATGGCAGAATGTATACCTATTTATATAAGAAGGGAATATACATAATTATATATAGAATAATATATATTTATATAAGATAGGGTTTACCTAATTATGTAGGTACATAAATATGTAAATATAAAATTATTTCAATTTATTTTATACATAATTATGTAAAGATATGTAAGTATATGTTATAGTTATTTTAAATTTATTTTATATGTAATTATGGTTAGCCATATGAATACATAATATTTTTAAATTTATAAAATTCATAATTATGTAGAGATATGTAAATATAAACTTATATTCAATTCATCTCATTCATAATTATGTATAGGTATGTATATATAACTATTTTTAATTTATTTTATACATTATTATGATGAGGTATGTAAATATATAACTATTTTTAATTTATTTTATACATTATTATGATTAGGTACGTAAATATGTAATTATTTTCAATTTATTTTACAAATAATTATGTATAGGTATGTACGTATAAACATATTTTCAATTTATTTTATATGTAATTATGTATAGCTATGTAAATAACATATTATTTTCAATTTATTTTATACACAATTATGTATAGGTATTTAAATGTACCTTTATTTTAAAATTTATTTTATTAATAATTATCCACATAAAAATATTTAAGTATAAAATATTTTTCAAATTATTTATACATAATTATGATTCGGTATATAAATATAAAAAATGTTTCTATTTATTTTGTTCTTAATTATGTACATTTAAACTTGGGAATATAAAATTGATTAAAATTTATATATATGTACATATGTGTACAAGCATATTTAACATATTGTCATGTAAGTACCTGCGTGTTTTCTTCTTAGGCGAACGTGTATGCGAGTTTCTCAGGGTGCTTCCATACTACGAAGATGAATCGCGAGTACGAAAGCCTGCCTTTGACCTCGACGACCATGGAGCCGCGACCTGCATCATCGCTAACTGGTTGTCGCCAGTGCCGATTCTGCGATCGTGTGTTCACCATTCAAAGTGCTCGTCGGCATGCGAGGGCGGTCTCTACGAAGAGTACTTTTCGCGCGACCACGAATTGAGAAGCATGGTGGTGGCCTGCCGTGCTGCTGTATTGTTCATTACTAAGTCCATGTTGTGCATCGACCAATGGCCAAGCATGGTGGGAGCCTGCTATAGTTTTAGGCAATTTATTGCAAAGTTCAAATACAGTTTACACAGGAAGCGATAAAATATCCTCTAGGGACATGGATATATACTTTCTTAAAGTGAGGATATTAAATAAAATGATCACCTTTAAGCTTTTGGAGGAAAGATTATATAATTTTATTTTAAATAAGGAGGAATTTATTTTAACTTGCAACACACACACCTATAACACAAAAAGGCAGAAATATTCCAATTTGCAGACTGACTATAAAATGACCCCAAAATGACTCCTAAATGATCCCAAAATTACTCCTACGTGACTCATAATGACTCCAAACTGACTTGTAATGACTCACTCCACCCAAGACTTTCTCCACCCTCCAAGATGACTCCTAATGACTCCAAAATGACTCCCAATGATTCCGAAATGATTCCTTATGACTCGCTCCACACAAAACTTGCTCCACCCAAGACTCGCTCCACCCTCCAAATGACTCTTAATGACTCCAAAGTTACTCTAATGACTCCAAAATTACTCCACTGCCACCACTACCACCATCACCTCACTTGATTGGTCAGCTCCAATCATGTGGCAACTCGGTGATTGGCTGGTCGGTGTCTGCGCAATGTATTAATTATGTAATACGATTGATCCCAGTACATACGACGTCATATGACTTGCATACTCGTATATTATACGCAGTAGGGAGGTAAGCTGAGAGGCTTAGTTTGACAATGGCTGCCGTGAAAGATGTACCGCCTCGGTTAACTTTTACATCAGGTAATCCATGGCTAGCTATGTTAAACTGGTGTTAATATTGCATGCCAGAGGTTTCTCGCCACTGATTTCTTCAGCTGTAATGGCTGCATCTGTATTTTAATTTAAAATACTCGCATTTAAGAATAAGACAAATAAAAAAATTAATATGAGAATTTACATACTTTGAAGCAATGGTCAAATTTCACCATTCGGTACATGCCGATAGTAGGTGGCATAATCGAGAAATATACGTCACCTATGTGTTGAAAATATAAACCAATATGGAGGGTGCCATCAATGCAACCTATATTTAAAAGAAACATAAACAAATATAGCTGCTATCTGTGGGTGAGTTAATACACTACCTCCGCCTAGGTGGTAAATCACATTAATGCCAAGATGACAGCCTCCACAAAGTATAAACAAATGAATAACGAAAAAAATTAAGTTGATGGCATTTGATAGAACAAGTATTGATGAGGGGAGAGTGGGAATGAAGTAGTCAGTCGCCTGCTGGTCGTGGTACTGGGGGGACCTCTGGAAATTTAAGGTTTCTTTCCAACAAACTTTTAATAAGTAATGTTAATACATTTTTATAAATGTTTTGGATGTTTAGAATTTTTTGAATTTCTAATTAATATTTTGGAACGTTTTGGGTTCAAGGTCATTGAAGGTAATGAGGTCAAGGTCAAGGCCATCTGTATGCAACATGGTAGTAGTCAGCAACATCATATTGTTACGTTTTAATATCCTGAGGTGTTTTATGTTACTAAACCGAACAGTTTTGGGTTAAGCGTAGCTCAAGGTAAAGACTGGGTTAAGTCAAACATCATTATACAAAACCAAAATAATTAACAATTAACACAAGTCTCTACAATCGTTGAGTTAAAGCGGGGCAGTCAATTATAATATGTGCTAACCTATTATGCAGAAGCCACGTTATTATTAATTAGCTAAATATCTCTCAAACCATCGAAACTTTTCACTTTAATCTTGATGCCGAAGGCTGCTTGGCATGACGTCTCGGCGGCGGCAGTCCATGGAACGCCCTACTGCAGTACTTCTTAACCCTGAGGTGGCTGGCTGGTGTCAGGCCTGGTTTCATAACCTCACAGTTTAAACGGGAAGAGTCAGTGATATTTTCCTTAGCCGACAGGGGTTTGATAACTCAAACATAATAGCTATGATGAAAGTGAAAATAGATAATTTTTCATGGAAAGCAGCGTTCCATGTTTTTGAGCATCTGTCACATGACGTGATTTTAGGTATCGATTTCTTGGGTAGTACGCGCACATGCGTTGACGTAGAAAAGAAGGAATTGCGGTTTAGTTTTCCCCCAAAACGGTAGTATATTTGCAAGTAAAACCTTCTCATTTCCATAAAATTCAGTTGCTTCAGCATTCTGAAGAGGTATCAAAAGGGCAAGAACAGCTTAAAATATAATATAAGGATGTGCTTACATCAAAGTTAGAGCATTGTAAAGATATTCCAGTAGAATTAAAACTAAAAGATAATGAGCCCATAGTGTGTGTGCCGTATCGTGTGTCAGCACCCAAAATTAAAATATTGAAAATTTGATCACTGAATTGCAAGAGCAGGGAATCGTACAAAATTCCACAAATCCGTACTCAAGCCTGTCTTTTCTAATTCCTAAGAAAACTCCTGGACAGTTTAGAATTATCTGAGATTATAGAAAAATAAATAAAAAATTGTATGTGATTCCTATCCGGTACTCGTCATGAAAACGGTATTTCGAAATTTGCACAAGGTAAAGTATTTCACCATATTGGATTTAGATTCGGCATTTTTACAGTGTGAGCGTTTTGTACACTGTGGGGTTTGTACCAGTGGACACATTTACCGATGGGAGTAAATTCCGGACCCCCGTGTATGTCTAGAGTGTTAATTCAAGTATTAGGAAAATATCTATATGAGTTTGTATTCACGTACATAGATGATGTGTGCATATACAGTAATACATTAGAGGAACATCTTCAGCACTTGCGGTTAGTATTAGATGCATTGCGTAACGCCGGGCTGACTGTAAATCCGGAAAAGCACAGTTGGGAACAACAACACGTGCGTTATTTGGGATTCATAATCCCCGAAGGAAGTTTGCGAACAGATCCGGAAAAGGTAAAATCAGTCGTAAATTTCCTGCAGCCTAAAAATGTACGATGAGTGAAAAGATTTTAAGATATGGTAGCACTTTATAGTAAGTTTATTACGACCTTTTCCGATCTTGCAGGGTCGTTAAGTAAATTCAAAAGACCAGGAAATTGCTTATAAAAAATTGAAATATATGTGGGCAAATCCTCCTGTTTTGCATTCAACGAATTTTTCCGAAGAGTTCTTTTTGCACTGCGACGCCAGTTCTGTAGCAATAGGAGCGTGTTAAAAAAAAATATTAATGGTTATTTTATACCGATAGTGTATGCTAGTAAAGAATGCTTCAGTTGTATTTGGGCTATAGAAAAGTTTGCAGATTATTTGGATCACATGCCGTTTACGCTATACACGGACAACCAAGCTCTCAGCTGGTTATTAAAATCGCAAAAGCCTGCAGGCAGGTTGGCACGTTGGCTGGTAAGATTGGCCTACTTCAAATTTAATGTGAACCACATTCGCGGGGTCGATTATTCGGTAGCAGACGCATTGTCGCGCATGTATTCCAACGAAGAGTTTTAGCAAGGCGACTAGCAGGTGAAGAATGGGACACCTGTAGAGAGTGTAGCGAGCATTGATAGTCAGCTGGCAAGGCCAGCAGTAGGAAAACAGACGTTTCAGAATTGAATAAAATACAAAAATTCCCAAGTGTGTTTACTGACATTAAAGAATATCAAAATACTAATCTGGAATGTAAGCAGATTTTGTCTGAAATGAAGAATGGAACTTCGCCATATGTTATCCATAAGGGCTTTCGAGGAAAAAGAACGAGGCGAGAAAAATTCAGAGTTTTTGTACCTGAAAATTTGAGGGCGATGGTTTTTAAATATTACCACGAATGTTATTACGGAGGACACATAGGGCGTGATAAAACCATCTGTCGCGTGTTAGAAATTTTTACGTGGCCGGGATTTTGCACTTGCCTTGAAAACTGGGTAAAGGGTTGTGATGTGTACCAAAACGCTAAACCGAAAAATCAAAAACCAGAAGGTCAGTATGCGGTTATAGTAGCCACGTATGCTTGGGAACGTGTGTATTTAGATGTCATGGGTCCATTGCCCCAGAGTACATCGGGTTATGTCTATGTTCTTGTAATAATATATGGTTTCAGCATATTTTATATTTTTTCCCGTTATGCACCATAAAGGCAGCTGAAATCTGTAAAGTTGTAATGCAACGGTTGTATAGTGTTTTTGGCGCACCCGTATATATAGTAACAGATAATGCTACTTTTTTTTTGTCGCAAGAATTCAGAGATTTGAATTTTATATGGGGAGTAAAAATGGTTCAAACTGCCCTGTACCATCTACAGGCAAATTTTGTAGAATGTTTTAACCATAACATTAATATTGTCTTACGCAGTTTTCAGTCAGATACGCAACATCACTGGGATGACGTATTATACCTACCTGTTTTTGTGTTTCAATTATTTGATTCATAGTGCACACAAGTATGCACCAGATGAGGTGTTTTTGTGGCGGAGATTGATGCATCCTTTAATAAATGTGTGGTCACTCCACTGTATATGTTTGGAAAACGTGAAGAAATTAAAAACTGGAAGAAATATGAGCGAATGTGACACGCAATTTAATTGTGTATCACCATAAAATGGAACAAAAAAGTAACTTAACATACAAAGATGTAACTTTGAAACATGGTGATTTAATTTTACTCGATGCTCACCACCTCAGTTCAAAAATGTATTATTTTAGTGCTAAGTTGGCTGTGAAATGGCGAGGGCGGTTTCAGATAGTGAGGTTCCTTTCGTCCGTGACAGCATTGATCGAAAATCCGCATTTTCCGAACAAATACGAAAAGGTTCATATCTACCAATGTAAAAGATATCGTGTACCCACAACATAAGAGGGCTGTCCCACGCGCTTCCTTTTGTGAAATTTCCACTGTCTTCATTAAAGGATGTAAACCTGTTTTATTAAACATCCTAAGATTTTAAGATTATTGTATTTTTATAAAATTATTTTAGTTTTCCGGTGTGTTTGAAGGAAAATTTAAGAGAGATTGTTAACATTTCGTATACTCAACTCAAAATTTTAATGAGTACATATTTGAAAATTTGTACAAATAGGTAAAGTTATATGAGTACATAAGTAAAAATGTACGAATATATACAGTCATAATAATTTAAATGTATATAATAGCACATCGAACGAAAGTCAAACAGTCGGTGCCATATGAAGTTGATAAAATGTTGGTCGTTTGGGATGGCTTACCTTCGCTGCGATGGGAGTGTGTTTGACTAGCTCCATGTCTCACGTCCGCTGGGCGGGCCTGCTGGTCTGCAAGTATGGCACCGGGGGGCCTCTGCTGCCCACGAAATTATGACTTTCTTCCCCTCCATCATACGTCACCTTGAACATGTGACGCCTGCCAACCAGTCACATATCACCAGGTTGCCCTCCCAGGACTTCTGGATATCGATCATTTTGTAATGTTCTAGATGATTTCAAATAGAATATAAATACAGGTGTCTCACCCAAATTCGGGGAGACAGCACAGGTGTTGCACTTGGGCAGGAACTGCTGTTCCGTCAACATTTTTAAAGAGGGGGAGGGGTGTTGCTGCCATTTTAATTAAGTATGGTTTAAAGAAAAATAATTATATGTAACCTGCATATAGCTGGAAAGAGATGTAATCTTGTAAAAGTGGATATTTTGGGGGAAGTTTTAAAAAGAATAATTTTTTATGTTTTTCATACTAAATGTAATCAGCGAGAAAACAATATATTTATATAATGTTTATTGATTGTAAATGTGTGGGGAAAAACTATGTATAGTCCATTCACGACTGGAACAAACATTCTCGGAATCTTTCCTACTCCCATTTTTAAGCAATAGATAAAAAATACATTAAAACATTCAAACTATATTCTCTCTCCGTGCTGCCAAATTAACTGTACCTGCGCCAGTCACTGTTTGTAGTAATGATGCATGCAGCTGACGACTAAGGTGTCAGTCGTGAATCGACTATAAATGGTTATATTTTGATATAAAAACCAAGGCAATGAATAATTTTCAAATATTTTCACTGGAACCAACCCAAATCCCTTTTTTGACATCATCATTGGGGGGCTCTCAGCTGTTTTCCAACTTAAAATACATTCGGGAAGCAGTTGAGACAAGGACCTCGTCCTGTATGTGTTGGCAAACACCGTCACAGCTCTAAATACTCGCCATGGGTTTATAAACTTAACTTTGTTTCCAAAAGCCGCTCAGCTTGTGGCCTCGCCCAGATTGCAGTGATCTGTCGCTTCTCGTGCATGAGATGTCCGTTCTAGCCATTGTTATGAACATGGCTTGCCCACTGTAACAATACCCTCATTTTCCAAAATAAAGTGCAGTTCCCAGCTCTAGGAACAGTCTATGGTACTGGATCCATCTTGAAATGAATCCCACGTCTTCTTCATGGCAGCGGGAATAATGACGGTTGAAGTTTTTTTCTATGTGGAGAAGAGTTTAGGGTAGGAAGGTATGCGACGTAAGGAGAGCTGGGTGAAGGAGCTTTCCTTTGCTTCTTTCTTGACAAGAAAGCTTTCTAAAGAGAATGTGCTGTCTGCTGAGCGTGAATGTTTGTGGCCATGGCCTTTGAACTTGCTCTTGGTTACCTGCATACATGCTTCCTCTCAGTAGATGCGGCTGATGCAATCGAAATGCGGACACAAAACTCGGTAGCCTGCTTCATGTCCTAACTACCTATATGTGGCTTTTGAATTAGTAAGATATTATTGAAAAGTGAATGTTTGATGATGTAACAATATTTATATTATATTTTAATTTTGGAAATTTTAAACATTAAATCTCCTGTTACAACATGTATTAAGTTTGATACATCATATATTTTATTTTACACTTTGAGAATTTCATTGACAATATTATTTACATGTATCTGAAAAAATAATTATTAGACAATTGGGAGTAATATACAATGAATCAGTGTGTCTGTGAATAACATTCATTAGTGAATACTTTGTTTTTGCAACTGGTAATTTAATATTTTGTGAATATTTAAATGTATCTACTCAATTATGTCATATTTTATATAGAGCATGGATATCATATAACAAATACAATGACTATAGACTATTTCCATTGAGATCATTTGTAAGGAGTCGACAGTAGTTTCGTAAAGAAACATAGTATTTCCTACTTTCTAAGTGATTTACTTGAGTTAATATTTTCAACATAATACTTTCATTGACTGTTCTTCATTTATTTACTGAGGAAAGGTGCCAAAGGAATGCATACCCTAACTTATATAAACTATTCTTTTACCAATGCTGTTTATATTATGCCCATGTTGCAAATCTTCCACTCTCTCTCTAACACTCGTGTATTTTACAGAAAATTATTAGTGAATGACACTGAACCATAGTTATTTACTGAGTTTACTAAATTGGCTATTATCATAAAGAGAAGAGGAAATTAAGACAAAATATGTTTTGTTTATTTTGAGATTAATATTAGGTGTGCTAATGAAATATGTACTAATTTCCTGTACTTGCTTGAGTATTATACTCGTTATCAGACTGGTAATTCTTTTGTATTAATTTATTACCTTTACAACTAGATTGCTTATTACTGAACATTCTGTGAATAATGGTTTAAATTCATCAACTTGGCCTTTTTCTGAAACTATGGCCTTCAATCTGTTAACTTGTTTGTCTAGTTTGTGTAAAACCTTTTGGTTATGTTTTTCTAGCTTTATTATGTACCTTCGTGTCAATTATGGTGCATATCACACTTCAGTTTAATATGTCTGAGTGCCTATTTTGGTGTTCGTTTTCGACCCGGCTGGGGTGCTTGGATGTACGGTGTATTGGAAAAGAAATGCCACTGCTTTGCCTTGTGGTGAAAAGTGAATTTTATTCTGTATCATGCTGTGCTGCCATCTGCAATCTGCTATGCTCACTTCGCACATGCACCACGTAATCCCGGGCCTGAGGGTGACTGCTCTCTCTGTTTTGCAGCTTTGATGCTCTGTTACGACATTGTTGTCATTTTGCATGTTACCCTGGCCAGAGGGGTGTGACGTCGTGGTGGCATTTCAGCTGCCGTTCATTTGCCCGGAAATACTTTCAGTCTGGCTTGGCATTCAGATATACCAATTTTATTTTAGATATGTGCCCTTGTATTTATATTAAAAATATTATATCATGTGTTATAATTAAACATAATATTTATACAATGGTAGGTTTTTATGGTGGCTCTGTTTAAATTTTATTAAAGGTGCCCCTTAATAAATATATAATAACTTCAGTTAGCATTTTTTTTGTGTATTATGTTGTCATAATATTATACTGCTTTTTGCTGTTGTACTGCTGTGTGTTTATTTATGTATTTAATTCATATTACATATGAAAACATATTACCTTTCATACTAGTTCAAATACAATTCCCGTATTGGTGAACTTTCGTTTTATAATTTATATGAAAATTCGCGTATTACACTTAATTATAAAACAGTAAATGCATTCTCTCTTAATTCTCGGTGTATGTTATTCTAATGATTTTGACTATAAAATATTATTCATGGCTTTTTCGTTTATACTAAATATTTCACTTATTATAGCAACAGCAGGGTGTATAAATTGATCGCTCATCCAGGCGCATGTTTACAAAACAATGTGGTGTGCATTGAACATATGGTGTGTTAACAGCATGTCTTGCTGATGCGTTGCGACAGCGAGCTGTGGAAATGCTGAAATGCAAGAGCAGGGAGGGTGGTGAGGTGATGTGAAGAATTTGTTGCCTGATAGATTGCTACATTTCGGGGACTGCAATCTGTTCCCATCTTCAGGCAGCAAGACACAGGGTCCGAGAACACAAGTACTACTGTCGAGAAGACAGGAAAAAAACATACAGTCGTGGAAAAACTACTGTTTATTCTTGTGCGAGTTTCGGCATTGTGGTTGCTTTATTTGTGAAAGTAGATAACTAGCCTGGGTCGTATTCGGTGTGTTGTCTGTTGGTCGTGTATAGTTTGTTTGTATACATATTTAGTATATTAGTTTTCCGCATTTAGCTTGCTGTCCAGTTTTATGTGACTCGATTCCTTCATGGAATTTTCTAGCTTTGTGCATATATGTTCTTGACTACAGCATACCTGGCCTGTATTTGGTCGTGTCTGGTAAAACTACTGCGTTTTAGTGTGTTTCTTTGTTGCGTTGTCCTATTTTCTTTTTACTTATTTTGTCAGTGTTGTCCTAGCTTTTTCAAGCAGGTGTCTTGCCTTTGTCGGTTTATATGTGTTATATGTTAGTCATATTTATATACATATATTTTTCCTAATTAGTTGCTGTCCGGTTTTTTGTATCTATTCCCCAGCTGGAATTTTCCACTGTCATTAATTTTCTCGTTCATAGGTTGTTCAAAAATTTTCTTTATAGCAATGTGCTGTGTCGAATCCAAATGTGCAAATGGGTCAACAGTGGGCTTTGATTCAGCGCTTCTTTTAGACAAGAGTAGTGGACATTGTTTACTATTGTCAAAAATAATTTTGTCCACTGGAGAAAATTTAAAGACGATTTGTTGTGCCCGAGTGTCCAAAATAAGTCCCGTTGATGCCATGAAAGCAGCTTCTAAAATAAAAGACAGACAAAGATTTTTTAATCTATTCACTTGTGCATCCAGGTGAAACACCCAATCTTTAATTTAATAGTTGCGCATCATAAAATAAGTAATTCTTAACTAGAAACTGTGTAACACTGAATTTCACAAGGTTCAACTGATTTTACCAACTTTAAATCGATCAATTGCTCAAAGAATTCACCAGAGATAATAGTACACACAGATCCTGAGTCTACAAGTGCATTAATTTACAATGGTCCCAAATTTACCTCAACATAAGGAGTAGCAAACATTTGTGCACCCACTACATTGCGAAAATTTGCTTGAAATGCCTTACATTGTTTTTTCACCTTACAGGGATCATAAGAACCAAAAATATGTTGAAAGCGATGACACATATTTACTTCTAGTACAATGTGAGCATTGAATTGAGAATTGTCAAAGTTGCCAGATTGATGGGAATAAACGCTCCCATTTCGCCCTGCGAAACTTGTTTTATTTGTGTGTAACTTAAAACATTTTGTAATAATGTGACCAGGTTTCTTGCAATAATAGTACATAGAAGTACTACTATTTAAGCGAACCTATAGTAGCGCTACTTGTATCATCAGATTCTTTGGAAGATGGAGTGTCAGCATCTACTGAACTGATGCCAGAGTAACAGGTTTTACCATTCCTATTAGAATAAGAACCTGACTTCTTTGGGAATCTGCCCTGTCCAAAATATGTTTAATGTTTCTGTTCAGCATACCGAATATTTTGGGAATAGATGCAAACTCGGTCTAATTCCACAAATCAGTTATGTTTACCAACAAAGACCAAACAGGGGCACTCTCGAGGATCTAAACCTTCATTGACAAAGTTGCTTTCAGACAGCGACAAACACAAAACTACAGCATACTCTTCACTGCTACTAACATATACTGATAATTATTTGCTGGACCCTTGCAACTGGATAAACATTTTCAGCTGTTACTCTGTAAGTAATCTGGATGGAATGAAATAGTGAAGGATATCTGCATGATATGCATCAAATGTGGCATGTTGAGAAATGTCTAGTGTAGTTCTTTCGCCCATAGGTCCCTGCATGAACGGATAAATGATATCCAATAGCTGGGTCTCGGACACTGTTCTACTCTGGTGTAGTTTGAAAATACTATTAAATAATTCTATGAATTTGGGCACCAGCAAACCATTGGTGGCCAGGAATTCATGCAACATTATTTCAAATAGATGGGTGATATTTCTTTATGGTTGTGACATTGCATTTCGTCAACTGCAGTTGACAAGTGGCATGACGGTGAAAACTGTATAAGCATGTGGAATGCATGATGTGATCGGGATATTCTGTGAAATACAGAGTGGAGGTATGTGCGATACTGAACTGTAAGGGGAAGGGTTACCAACTAGGTTAAATTGGGGGGGTGTTGGAACTGGAATTGAGGTGGACATAGTACAGACACTAAGAGCAACAAATTGTTCAGCAACCATAACGGTTTGAATGTTAGGTAAATGTTTCTGTGAGTCATCGGCTTCAATACAGCCAAGAGCCTCAAATAGTGATTACGCCTGAGCGGTAATATTTTTCAGGGACTGACCCTGAATTTCTGAATGTTGGTCAGAACATATTGTTGACAAATTTTGGGTTCGATTTCTCAAATAGGTGAGTCTTTGCTTAAGTCTAGAGTAGAGTGAAGGACTGGAGTCATCGTCCCTGTTATCAAACATTTCTTGGAGAGAAATTATTTTTCAAGCACATGTACGGTATTCAGACTAAATGTTTATATTAACTAAATTATTTAGATCGATAGGAGTGTCAGTATTATTTGCAGCACGCAAAGTGCTCGTAAATGACATAGCAGTGTTCTCATGAGCTTGAACACCTCTAATAATAAACTCATTTTGACACTCGTCTTTAACGAGATATTCTGGCGCAATAGCAGCCATGGCAATAAGACAAAATAGAAACTTAGGAAAGAACACTAAAGGAACACTTAAAATATATCCTCTGTTTACTTTAACCCTAAAACATGCAGTATGTATACTGCATCACCAACACCAAAAATCCGAAAGTCAAAAGGCCCATACAAAAGATAAGGCACACAACATACACAAACAAAGGCATGCATGAAAGTTACACACTCGTACAAAACCATGATCTGCTGCCAGTTTTGTAGTAGGATAGAAACTTCGTGATAAATCACCACGTGCATGATACAAATAGTTCTGCACCGCACCTCACGTAAACTATCCTGGCGCAGAAACTCCAAAACACCAGTGGGATACCGGTGTCTGGTGCTCCGCCAAGCCAAAGACCATTCACATGAAGTGCAGGAAGGGAATCTCTGAAGGATCTAGTTGTGTAGGTGTGACCCCAATATAAAATGGAGAAACAAAGATGCCGAGCCAAAATTCCTACTCCAGTACCCTTACACATACATAATAATAATTATTATTACATACAGCAATAAAGCAAAACATGATTTAGAGTAAAAATCAAGGTGGCTGATAAAGAAATTAGAACCTACATTCGTGTGACTAAAATGATTTTTAATGAAAGTGAAACAACATATCAACTATAATTGTTTTTAATATGTAACAACAGTAACAAAGGCTTAATGTATTATAATTTTTTAGCATCTGACTACAACAATCTCTTGCAAAATATCGAAAGTTTGTTATAAAAGAAATTATCTTAAGTTTGTCGGGATCTCACCATAAAAAAGTTTAAGTTCAGAATTACAAACTATGCCGAGCCATTTAAAAAAATTACAGGTTATGTTACTTTTTTTTATAAATGATTGCTTGAGTCCAGAATAATTTATTTAACCAAAACTGCGATTTGATTGCTGTGTAGTTGAAAGATTCATGCACGTGCCGAAAATGTTGGAATAAAGGTTGGACTTTCGTGAGACGTTGTCCATATTGTGGGCATCTCCCTTGCCAACGTCAGCATAGGTGATACTTCATCTTAAAATCGGCCTCAAGAAGACGCAAGGCAATTTCAAAGAAAATCTGCCACGCCTCTGCAGCAAGGTAGAGAAATGGGCTCAACACAGCATTTTTCTACCGAACATATCGACCACTGTAAATACATAAACTTACACATAAAAAAAAGAGGCAAGGATGAAATAATTCATTACTGAGGCGACGATGAAAAAAACAGGACAAAAATAACTCGCACAAAGCGGTAAAACTCAGAAGATCACTCCATTAAAACTGGATAATTGCTGGAGCTAATAAAATTTGCTGTCACTCCATAACCAATAGAAAGCAAGAAAAATACCAGTGACTATCACATATATCAAGTCGCTTGACGCAAAACCAGTTACACTATTCTTTTCCATTTTGCAGTGTCTTACATTAATACCATTAATTGTTTATAAAATTAAATTGACAGAAAATCATTTAAATATGAAATTCATAAACCAAATACAGGATATTTCATTACAAAATGTACAATTCCTTTAACTAAAGATACTTAAATCGGTTGACACAACAGGTTTACCTGATTAGAGTAACTCGTCACTGATAAATTTCAAAAAGAGAAAGTAACGAAATCTTGGAACATTACTAGTTAAAAGAAACAAAATTACAGAAATAGCAATTAAAACATTATCTAACCTTGCATTTACATAGAAATAAGCAGTTGAGAATGCTAAAGTACTGGAAAATAAAACCAGTAGCTTTGCCACGAAAACCAAAACTATTCCCTGAAATAGAACACTTTGTTAAAAAGAACATTGTTAAAAGTATGCGAGTGCCTACAATCGGCACAGTACCTCAACTGACTTAGGAAGTAATGTTATTTCATACACAATTATCACACCGCAGTGCTAAGAGAAACTGTAATGCAACAGTACTTCGCTCCATGTCTATGTAATTGAGCATTATACACACTACTGCATTTTCAGGGGGGGGGGGGGCGTGAAAGGTTCAAAATAATTCTCGTTGCACTACTCTTGACAGTCGCCCGGCAATATCTATTTTTTGGCGAATACTCGGAACACAACATTTACTGTGATGTGAGATTAGTAACCCCTGTTTTGTTTCTTGCTTGGCGTGTTATTTGCAGTTTCCTATCGTAAGAGTATATGGCATCGAGATTTTTTTTGCGTTAGAATCACGGCGATACGGGCGACACTAACACGCGCTCCCAGCGTCGCATCGCCCCTACGCGCAAGGCGCTCAATCTGCATGCAGTGCATCGGCTGTTACTCTTTCCTGTACTAATGAGATGTGTAACGGTGGGATTTTATTACACGTTATTAAAGCCCATACATTAAACTAAGACTATACAGTTTTATTTTTCTCCCAACTATTAATCTCCTTTAGCTTGGTGTTACAAGCCGAGGATGGCTCTAATAATGTGATATTTGACCATTTTCACTATTTTTTTTTCTCATAGGATAAACCTAATATTAGAAAAGATAAACTTTACGTCCTCAGATAATTGTTTTCTTAACTTTTCTGGCTCAATGTTGTATTCCCAGAACATGTATTTGCTGAGATACATGTAAACGTGCTCAAACTACAAATGTACAGAAAACATGCCCGGACTACAAACTCTTAAGGCTGATGGCCTTCGTTTGCTATTCAGTTGTGCGAATTTGTTATCGTCTGTCTCTAATCGTGTCCAGTATTTTTAAAACAGAATACTCGTTCTCGATTTTTGAGGGAGAATAATATTGCAAAATATAATTTTATTGCACAATTCGTACTTGAAGGATGTTTTTGAAAACACAGACAATCCGCTGTTATGTGACACAAGACCACTATATTCACGCTTGCATCTAATTTTTTTTTAAACCCTACTAAATTTCTATTTCCTGAATATTTCTCCATCTCATGCTAACAAAGTTTAACCGAGTCTAGCAAATTACTCCAAAGGCACAACGCACCACATTCGTGCGCACTCAGTGTAATAATTAATATTTTGCATAATAACTACTTAGCATTAACAATATAAATCTTTCCCCCTGTTTTATTCATGTTAATTACAAACAAAATATTATAATTTACAGATAAAATGTAATTAAATGTTTAACTTAATTCAAAATAAGGTAGTCGTATATTGACACAAATGTAAAACGCTTGCGATACGTGACGCATTGGGGAAAAACTTAAACATGTCATACATGGAGTGTTTTTGAAAGGTTATTCAAAAAGTGTGAATAAGCCACGAATATGTTTTAACTGAACATTTTACAATAAAGAATCCACTTCCGGAAATCCGTAGTTTGGCCGCTATGGGGAGGCAGGTTATTACGGCTTGAGTTCGTGCGATAAAACCTCTTCATATATTACTGGAATCTCGTACACCACAATATTCATAGCATCAAACAAAATAATCAAGGGTTGTAATATCTGGTATAGGATATTCACGGAAAAATAAGCACTTCTGAAAGCCCTACTTAAGATCTGCTTGAATGTGCGTTGTGTATTCTTCCGTCTTACGTAAGATCAACATTGCCATGAGCCTCATCACTTTATTCATTCGTCGGTCAAGCGAAACTGTGAAATTACTAGAAAAGTTAATATTTTACAAATCTGCTCAATTTTTACACTTCGATGCATTAAGAAAAAACAGAGAGCGAAAGAAATAATTTTAAGTTATCCCAAACGGTTACCTAAAACTTTTTATTCGACGTTAAGGTATGTAACTACTTCCCCTCCATCGTTACCAACTTTACCGGGCGCATGTCACTCAGTGCGCCAGTTAAAATATATGCAGGTAGGAGCAGTGACTTTTTTCTAAGGTTTATTTCAAAAGTGCTCACTTTATCGTGAGCAGTCTTTAACTGTGGCGGCCATGGCACAGGCCCCGTTAACCAATCCATAGATTTGGCTGTGTGGCACCCAGGTTGTTTCGAACATTTCTGGGGGGGGGGGCACGGCGGTGTAGCGGTTAGACGACTCGCCTCCTATCTAGGTAAACAGGGTTCGATTCCCGGCGGGGTTGCTCCCGGATTTTCGCATTTGGGAATCGTGCTGGAAGATGTCGCTGGTAGGTGGGTGTTCTCGGGATCTCTCGTTTTCCCTGTCCTTGCTCCATGCTCACCTCACTTAACCTCCATCGGATCTCAAGACCTCAATGTTAAGAGCCGCCCAAATCTCTCTACTTCACTTTCCGAACAATGCTGTGAAAGTCCGCTGGAGCACCGTTTGCTGGAGCTAAAAGTGGCTCCTCACCCAGTAATTAAGGCAAAACATACTTTAGAAATACATGGCACCGCGGCCCGATTAGTCTGTTTGGCAGCTGATAGTCCACCTATCTTGCATTGATTGATTGTGCGTGTTTAGGACACCACATACTATTTTTACCTAATTGTTGTCCCATAAGTCATGCATTTCCGGACGTGGGTACTTCCTCATAAAATCTTCAGTTCATTACCCTGTATCAAGTACAGAGTATGGTCGGTGTTTTTTAAAAACAGCCTTATAATATTCTCCTTAATTTTACAAATAGAATAACCATTTTTACATACGAGAAATAGCTGTGTAGTTTTAAAGGCCAGACATGGACAGCCTGGGGTCTCCGACTTAAGCTAAGTATTTGAGCAAGTTAATGTTGTAATTAAATAGAGTCGTGGCCCATCCGGCCTGAAAAATAATATATACTTGATGTCATAATTGTAGGCTCCTTATATCATAGTGCAGTTTAGTCAAATTTATACATTGCGTACAAATCGGCATTTTTTAAATTTGTGAATTTTTAGTATTTGCTGAAAATAATTTGATAAATGAAATCATGAAAAGGAGAAAAGGTTTTACCCAATTTGTTTTAGAATGTGTCTATGTTGACCTTTTTATGGTTCATTTGTGTCCATTATGGAATTTATGCTTATATAATGTTAAGTTACTTAGGTGAGAATGATCTTTTAATGTTTTCTATCTATACACCAGTTAATTTTGTCAAAGTTTTATTTATATGGGTTGGTCTTCATATTTAATGCATTTAAAGTTATGCACGTGCGCTGGCGCACCGAAAACTGAACTTGTGACTCCAGTAACTTTAAAAATAGTCCATGTTAAAGTTTGATGGTATTAAAATTAGCCACGTGTCATGTACATTTATATTGAAAGTTATGATTCTCACTTTCGTCCATGTGGGACACCTTAAAATAGAATATAATGAATTTAAAGGTGTGCACATTTGCTGGCGAACTGAAAGCTGAATTTGTGACTCCAGTAACTTTAAAAATAATGCATGTTAAAGTTTGAATGTATTAAAATGAGCCACGTGTCGTGTGCATGTTCATTGAAAGTTATTATTCTCACTTTTGTCCATGCGAGACACCTTAAAAAAAGAATTAAATGAATTTAAAGTTATGCACATGTCCTGGCGCACCGAAAACTGAATTTGTGAGTCTAGTAACTTTAAAAATAGTCCATGTTAAAGCTTGTTGGTATAAAATTTAGCCACGTGTCGTGGTGCGTCTAAATTGGAAGTAGTGGTAGTATTATAAGTAATTGTAGTACAAAAATATGATGCATGTTGTTCGTATTTTGTATGATGGAAATGTGAACAATGTTTGCCACACATTTTGGGTTAAGTAAAAATAATAATCCAAGTCCAGTGTTCTTCTTATTAGTAATTGCAGATTGTTTTGGACAATATTGCAGGTTTACACTCCTTTGAAGTTTGAATTGAGAAAGGTTTCATAATACATAGTTGTTCTTGCTTGAATTTTGGGCACTGTTATGCCCCTTTGCCACATCCTTGGGATAAGTGCGTCACACAATCTAATTCAAGCGCTTCTCATTGTCGGTGGTCTGCGATATGTTGGAGTACAAAGCACTGTATATATATATGCATATGCGAATGTTTCTTCACAAGCAGACTGGAGAGAGTGAGCTTTACTGCATGCATGTCCTGAACTGCCTTGGACAAGTAATAATGGCTCCTCTCCTGTCACGATCAGCCTGTCGACTATGTGTGGCAACCCCAAGTCTTGATAATTTCACTTTCTATCAGAACATCTCTTCGGGTATGTCCAGAATTATGCCTTCAAATTCTCTCATTCGGTATATAACAGGCTTTATAGTCATTGTGTCACAGGCTTCTCATACCACTCACTAATGCATCGCATTTATTTTCGTTTTGAAGAGCAGAAAAACGAAACTGGCAGAAGGCATATCCTGCTATGTCTTATTGGAATTTTACTATGTAAAAATTTTACTAATGGGACAAAGGGCAAAAAATTGGTTTTTAAGATAAGTGCATTCATGTTATCAGATTAATTTTGATCTATTGAAATATGGGGCTAAGTTGTATTCTCTTTGAGAGTTTTGTAATATAAATTTGTAACACAATATATACTCAGTATATTGAAAAACCTTTTAAAGCCTGCTTTTGGTTTGGGACTGGATTGTAATTTTTGTACTTTCAATTTATGGTTATTTTATACAAAAATATTAGCCCGTGCATATAAGGAAAAGAGATATAACAGCTGTTTTATCATTTCTCACAATTTTGGGGGTAAAGTCTTTAATACTCCAATTTATATTAGGGGATGTAAACCTTTTTCGCAATTTTTGCGACTGCGTACTTTTGTTTAATCTGAGAACGTTGCTGTTTGAACTTTCGCTGGACTCATTTGTACAACAAATGAGTGGTATTGAGGGTTAGGCGTATAGTACGTCACTGACATTGATCGTGGGTTTCCTCTGGGTGCTTCCACTCTGTGACATGTTCTGAAGACATATTTAAAAGGTTTGTCAGTCACACATATTCGTAGTGTTGTGTACACAGACGCTGGTGCGGTGAGCTTATGTTTTTCAGGGCATATTAATTTATGATAGCTGCCTGAGCAAATGCAGAAGAATAGAGGTAGGTCCTCCTAGACAATGAAGGCAAACTCAAGTGTGGCGGTATTCTAAGTGATGTTCAAGTGGCACATAATGAGCTAGTTCACACACGTTGCTTGGGCTGTAACTATATACAGTATTTACAACAAACTGAACTCCTTCCGCAAATACATTCTAATCCATATTATGCACATCCAGAAGAAAGCTGTTTTGTTGCCAATCCCAGGATCTGTGCGTGCTGCAGTGGCCATGTTAGCAACTTTGGAGTGTATTTATAGGAACATAATATTTTGGCTTTAAGTAGTGTAAATGGAGAGAAGTAACAAAAATTATTAATCGTATATTTCGAAACCGTCCACTAAAATTACTTCTGCAGGGTGAATGTAAAGAAATGCGAGTCGTCTCAGTGAATGTTTCATAGCATGTGGCAAAAGGAGAGTGTGGATGTTCGCACTCTTGATGAAATTTGGTATTTTAAGGGGGGCAAAAATGATATAAGGGCCCAAAGAGTGATGATCTCTCCAGTGGTGCCCAAACACCTGTGGTGTCTTCCAAGGAGTCTGTGCTACCACTTACAGACGTATATGCTGAAGTATAAGCCCCCTCGTCTAATACTCGAAGGTTATTTGATACTTCAAATATTTGTAACGGTTAACTGATATCAATGATGTACATTCATTGAAATCAATTTTACTTAGATATTCTAGTCTTGAGTTGCCATAACACACCCACAGAATCCTTCTGGTTTGAGGGATGAAAACATTGTTTCAAAAATCTAAGTTTTAGCGCCAGTTTTAAAGCGCCCACAGGCTTAATGCATATGTGGATTTAACCTGGAAACTATTTCCGAAATATGTCGTGTCTATTACAGTTTTGGTGTGACTTCCACTGAAGGACACTAAACTCACACAAAGTGTGCAAAGCCTGAGCTCAAAATTTTCAGACAGCCACAACTACAATCTGCTATTGCTACGAATATGAGAGGGTAAGTCGCCATGATGTTGCCAGGGATGCTCGGAACACGAGGAATAACAATGGACTGAACTGAATACTTGTGATCGTTTGGCATCAGGCAACCTAGTGATTCTTCTCAAGCACATGTAGTGTTATAGCGTATCTGCAATGGGAGGAGTCCCAAGAGCAATAAACCAAAATCACTCTAAACATGCACAGTTTTTATTGTCCAATACACACGATAAAATATGAGATATGGAGAAAACTGAACGTATTAAGACAAATTACATAATTCAATCTACATAGTACGTGTAAGAAAAATAAATTAAATTGTGCTTTTATGGTTTCTGTGGGAGCGACTGCAACAAATTAGTGAGGCCGCAAAAGAAATGGGATAGAATCTGAAAGTCGGGCAGAATTATCAGACAGTACATAGTTTAAACTGTCATAGAACGACTTGAGATTAATATCACATTATTATATAGTGTATTGTCGAACAACGATGTATTATGCAATGAATTTCCGTTTCTTGATATCATTCCTCTTGTGAATTAAGTAAGAAATTGTAACATTTTTACGCAGAAAATTCTAAACCCTAAGCATCTATCAATATTAAATAATGTATTATTATTCAGAACGCTGCAACGAATATAAATGTGGCCTTGTAGGTCTGATAATTGTCGAGGCATACAGCTTTCGACAAAACAGCGCAGGAAGTGTGGCGATGTCTGATGGGTGTATGCCCCAAGGCTTGGTGTTATGATACATTATAAATACGTTCAGCTTTGTAAGCAGCTTTACTGCGTCTAAAGTTGTTCCCATCGTCGCCATTCTCTCTGAAATGGTTGTATAAGTACATCAGAACGAAATTTCTTTATGTTTTTCTGTGATTATGTTTTAAATATCAACAAATAATTGTGTTAAGAGGGCTCACATCAGAAATTTGTATAAAGGAAATCAATATGTACGCTATACAACAATTAAATAGAGTATGTTCACCTAAGTGACATGCAATCAAAACGATTTTCATTGCAAGGTTATATAAAATATTATCTGTACAATAATGTCAAAATAAATAACCGTAGTTACTAACCTCATGAACGTCAATAAATACGCTAAATAGAGGCATCTATTACAATCGGTTGTTGTGTAACAATGGTTTTTAAATATGGCTACGTAAAAAGGTTCACAGGAACTAGTTCAACGTGGCACAAAGCTGCATACTTAGTGGCATTATTATAATGAACGTAACATGCTCTTACTAGTGACTGTTAAAAATAATACATTACTAAATATCGATAGAACCCAGGGTGTAGTATTTTCTGCGAAATGAATATCGCATTACTTCATTTACGAAGGGGATGGTATCGACAAAACCAAGTTTTTATGTCGTAATAGATCATTATTCAACACTACACTATCCAAATGTATGTTGTTTAGTCTCAAAGTAGTCTTGATAAATCCTACATAGAAGCATTTCAAATCTCCCTTTCTAATACTTTTAAGCCATTAGTAGTATGTATCTTTTATACCTGTTTTTCCATATTAAAGCTCTAATTCGCTGAATCTTTTCTCTACCCATTTTTGAGATGGTTCCACGTGCATTAATAAAGTTTCTATAACGTACCTCTGAAATCACCAAACTAATTGCCGCCCAATTTGGCACGTGAATAGTGCTTTGATAGGCCACCCTAAAATATAAGTTTTTAAGTTCAGATATAATTTTTTTTTTATGACAGTCGTATAAATTGTTTAATTTATTAGGCTACATGTAACAATCTATCAAATGTATTTCATACAAACATTCTATGCTTTGTGGCGGTCTTTTCTTAAATCATAGCCACCACAACATCCACTCCCAATCTCCGCCATTTTGCTGCACATTCTAAGGAAGAGGAAAGGATGAGAACCAGCAATTCCACATAAGAATATTCATAGGATCAGGAACCATTCGAAAACTGCACTTTCTCTCCAGATTGGTGGTTATTTCTGAACATATATTTGTGGGAAAGCTATTTCATTTTTAACGATTGCACTCTTCATGTTGTGATTTGTGCTGTGTGAGGCGCCTATATTAATCATTCCCCGTACTAACAAAACCCAAACTTTCACTCATAACAAAATAAAAATATCATTGTACTCGCATTTACATCGCCTGCCAAGGCCCTACACTTTAGAAATGAAGCTCTCTCAACTAAATAAAATGTGACCATTAATCCCAGTAGTAATTATTCTCTTTCTCTCCGTAATCTACACACATCATCATTCAGAGCACTCAAGCATTGAGCCGAGAGTGTTCCCCTCACCTAACACCTGAAGGTGCAGGTAGTGCTTCTCTACAACACACCAGTCAAGGTAAACCCCTGGGAAACTCTCCCCATCAAAAACGCATTTCAATTCTTGTATTGCTCGCCCTGATATACAATATACAATGTCCATGTAAAATGCACATAGAATCATTCATCCACTATCACACATAGCACCTCTTCCTTTCTACTCTGGGACTAGCGCAACTCCACTTCTTCCTCTAGAAAAACACTTCCAGTGTGCCTCCGAGTCCCTTCGTTTTGAGCTTCCGAGTAGGTTTTCGCATTACCATACCATTCAATGCCCTGTCTAGGGAAATATTCTCTAAGTTACATACACAAGCAGAAACATATTATATACCCCAGAATATATGTTCACCAAAACCTAAGTCAACGATTTCAGCAAGAATATTTCAGAATCCCAACTCAAATTTGCCAAAAAAAAAAAAAAAAAAAAAAATAGCCGATGATTCCGGCGAAGTATTTCAAAGTCCCAACTCGCTTCTGCGAAAATCAAGTCCATTAATTTATTCGGCTGAAGTTGAAGTTAATTTTATGACGGTAAAAACTAAGTCCCCACCTCCCCCATCACGCCACACGTCTTATATACCCAACATACAACCCCACTCCTGAACCCCGCAACTACAGTCGCAGGCCAGGCCACCAGAACAATTGGAAACTCATTACAACGTCAAAAACAAATTACAAGTCTTACCACAGTGACGTTATCATTCCCCGGTACCAACTAGGCTTCTATTTGGCATACAGGGCAAATGTCTTAACAGCTTCGGACTACAATCCACAATAGAATACACAATTGTGTGGCGCGTAGAAGCAACGGCAGACGTCGTGCGTATTGAAGAAGTTCCTTCAAACTCAGCAGTGGAGCAAGCGTTTATTTACACCCATGTGTTTGCTCACACCCAAGTAACAACAAACATAGTTCCAATGGTTGGCATTTGGTTGAAAAGCTTGGCAATATGTTAGATTAGAAAACATACATGAATACAACGCTGGCCCAACGTAATATGCCAACCAAACATTTTTACGTGAAGTTTTTAAAAAGATACCTTAGAAAAACATAGATCAACACCTCACTATATTAAAAAATTTTACATGTTGCAAGAGCAATTTTTGAAAACTTTAAAACGGTTGACTCAACGTTTGCCACAAGTTGGTAGACATGCCATTGGTAATGTGTATGCATATTTATGTTGGGCCAACATTATAAAACCAACATTTAATGGCAAAGTCAGGGAATAGATATTATTAATTAAAACAACGGACCTTTCCTGCACATTATGAAATACAAACTTTTTCACGATACTGCCAATTTTTCTTTGAAATATGTGTAGTTGGTTTTATGCAGGGACAATGTTCGAAACCAAACAGTTCACGATTGTTACTTTTTTTAGTTTGGCCAACATTGTGAAACTAACATATTTCCACAATGCTCAATAATATTTTTGGAATGAAAAATAAACCATAACTTTTAATTTTTGCTTAAAATTTAGGTCTTTTAATACATAAATGATTTGTTTCAAATTTAATTTAATGATCGAGGTTGGCTGAATGTTGGCAATAAGTTGGTAGATATACAGTTGGTAATTGTTATTAATTTTTATGTTGGGCCAATACTGTACAAACAACAATGCAATGTCGAAGTTAGGGAATAGTTATTCTTAATGAAAACAATGCCTATTTCTTATATTATATGAGATGTAAATGTTCTTGGTGGTACTGTCCATTTTTCTATTAGATATGCTCAGTTGGTTTTATGTTGGAAAAATTTTGGGAACCAAATGGTTGGTAATTGGTCATTTTTCGTTAGTTGGGCCAATGTTGTTTAGCTAACATGATTTCAACAGTGCTTCACAAAAATTTTGGGATGAGAAAAAAAAAACATAATTTTCAATTTTTGCTTAAACATTTGGTTTTGTTATATATATATATATATATATATATATATATATATATATATATATATATATATATATATATATATATAATATATATATTATATTAATATATATATATATACTAATTGTATTTGGAATATATTTTGATGGTCATAGTTGGCTGATTGTTGGCAATTAATAGGTAAACATACAGAAACGTTTGTTTCCCAATGTTGACTTAACGTCTGGCTCTGGCATTTGGCCAAAGTTGGAAAATGTAAGTTAGCCCAACGTCAAAATGTCACTCAGAGCAATGTTGGCACAATATATATTTTTGCGTTGGCTGCCAACTGAAATATGATGTGCAACCTACTTTATTGGGCCAATGAAAATAAATGGTTTTCTACACACTTTCCTACATTCTCCTCCTTTGAAACATATGCCATATCAATCTAAAAATCAAAATGCTCTTTGTTGGCTTTACGTTGGTTTATTGTTTATTATAATCAATCTAATATGACAAAAACCCAACTACTAACTAACGTTGGTATTATGTTCGTTATTCATAGTATTTTGATCATTTGCTAAATAATATTCTTTTCTCTTTCAGAAAGACATTCACGAAGTAATTTATCCACATTTAGCAATGTTTTGCGAAGATGTGTTATTGCATACATAATGTCAACTAATAAACATCGTTCTGCCAACGTAACGTATAACCATTATTTTTGTCAATATTAGGGAAAAGGTTTCTTTATGAAAATAATGCCCCTTTCCTGTATTTAATTAAGTGCAAATGTTTTTCACAAATCTGACCATTTTACTTTGAAATATGTTTTTTTTGGTCTTATGCTCGTATAATGTTCGAGACCAAACAGTTGACAATTAGTACTTTTCTTTAGTTAATTGGTCCACATTTTCAACAATATATTATGTACGGGATCAAAAAATTATCAATAATTGTTTATGTTTGATTACCAGTTAGGATTTTAATACATATTATTTTTGTTTCAAATAGATTTTTATAGTCATGGATGGCTGATTGTTGGAAGCACGTTGGTAGACATAGTTGGTAATTGCCATGAATTTTGTATGTTGGGCCAATATAGTATATTCTAACTGGAATATGATGATACATACCTAATTCTGCAATACGGATAACAAGATACAGTACTCTAACGGATAACAAATTGCAGCAGTGGATGAGTTGTAGGTTCGAATCTGATATTTGCCAATGGGTTTCGCAGACTTTAATGTGACGTGGTATGTGTTGAGTAATAATAATATGTTTTTAATTTTTTTTTGTTATTGGGTAAAATTAATTTAAAACAATGGCAATCAGCATCGGCAGAATGTTGTTAATTAGTTGGCATTATGTATTCAATAACATATCTTCGTAAAACATTCCTAACTGTGGATATATTAATGTGTGAATGCCTTTATGAAAGAGAAAAGAATAGTATTTAGTAAATTACTACACATAACCAACGTGAGTGACATTTTGACGTTGGGCCAACTTACATTTTCCAACGTTGACCCAACACTAGAGCCAGACGTTCGACTAACATTAAACCAACAAAAACTTACTACTGGAGCAGGCTGCAAATAAAAAACGCACCGTACAAACATGCCCATTTAAAGCTGCTAAAATTTATCACACACTTGACGAAGGTTCCTCCGTCACAGCTTGTAGTACTTTGGTAAATTCAAAACTATTTTTTGTATATTTGGTTTAGTGATTTGAAATATTATGTAACAGGGAGTGTGTGTGTGTGTGTATATATATATATATATATATATATATATATATATATATATATATATATATATATATATATATATATATATATATATATATAATAATTCAGGAACTGGCAAAACGAAACATACAAATTGAAATTTTCAATATGTGTAATTTTAAGGCATGGTAGTTACTTATTTTCTAAATGTTAGTATAATTGCAAGTTTTTTTAAATGTAGGCTGTTCACAGTAAACTGAGCTTTTTTGAAAACAGTGTTTAAGACCTACTTGTATGTGTATTTTGTATTTTCCGCCTTATGTAAAATTAACATCGCAATGGGCCTCCCCGCGTTGTTCATACGCGTCGGTCTAGCGAAACAGCGAAATTATTAGAAATGTAATTACTTTGCACATCTGATAATTTTATACTTCGATCGATTAAAAAGAAAAAAACAGAAAGCGAAAGAAATAATTTAAGTTATCACAAATGGTTACCTAACACTATTTATTCTAAATTCAGATATGGAACCACATTCTCTCCATTGTTACAAACTTTACTGGGTGCATGTCACTCAGTGCGCCCGTTAAAATATAATGCATGAGCAGTGTCATTTGCTAAGATTGATTTCAAAGTGGTCACTGTATCGCGAACAGCCTTTTCGATGAAGTCCTATGTGGAACATCAAAACCGAACCTAACGCAACTTGCCTGTTTTTTTTTTTTTTTTTTTTTGCTTCAAATACTCTACTAACGTTTGTGCGAACTGCCACACCAAGAAGGATACATATATTGAAATGAGCTTTATATCAAAGATAATATACATGACAGTACACAATAGATTAGGATTACAGAACTGTGCATGACCTCCATCCTTAAGAATCCAGTATGGCGTTACACCCTAACGTGCTGCAATAAGAGCCCCTAAACATCGTGGCATGGAATCAAAGAGGACCTGGGGAATATCCCTCCCTGCGGTTTGTATGTGAGTCCACAAAGTATCAACAGTGGTTGATGGAGGTCAATTACGAACAAGTCGCTGACCAACCATATCCCGACATGTTCGCTGGGTGACATGTCAGGTGTACGTCCAGGCCAGGGAAGCAGTGGTGACCATCGTTCATTGAAGAAGGTTTGCAGATTCATCGCCACATATGCCTGGGCATTGTACTGCTAAAATACGAAATGTGGAGTCGTCTAAAGGAGGAGCAGTACCTCGGGCTCAAAAACCTTCCCTCTGTGGTGGTAGCTGTTCAGATTTTCCTCAATACATAGGAGTCAAGATCGCATGTTGTATCCAATGGCGCCCCAAACTATGAAACTTGACGTTTGTCTGCTATGCCGTTCCACATGCAGGCTGCCAGACTGTGGTCACCAAGGTAGCATCTAACATATATGCGACCATCACTGTAGCACAGGTTGAAGCGGGACTCGTGCGAAAACACTACATTTTTCGCACTCAGCACCCCAGTGACGGCGTTTACATGCATATTGCAGTCTGAAGTGTTTGTGGCTTCGGGTGAATGGAAGCCGACCTAATGGCTTGCATGCCACCAGTCTAGCCCTCAGCAGACGACGTCGAACCATCGACACAGACAGGTTCCCATTCGTTGCAGTGCTCCAGGGTTGAGCCAACACTGTGGACGAGGCTGTATGATCTGTTACTTCCATACGGATGGCTGTCATCTCGTGCTGTGGTTACATTGTGTGGTCCAGTACCCGCTCGTCGCTGCATACGACACTCTTCTATCCACTGGTTCTATACACGCATCACTGTAGTAGTATAATGCCCTGTACGATTCTGATTGTCATGGTATGACAAACCCTTTTCTCGGAGACCGATCATTCTACCCTGTTCGAACTCACTCACGTGCTGATATGGCGCCCTTTGACGTAGACAAGGCATACTGGCACTTGCTTTCACTTCGTTTAACGACTCTTCACTGACTGAGCTTGGCTTAGCATGGACTCTTTCGGTCACACACGAGAGAGCGCTGCTGGTCCTATGTGTACGCCGTCTCTCTGCAGTCGTTATCACTTATTACTGGTACACTGTTCTTCATATCCTACGAATTTGGATTTATTCGGGCCATTCTTTCTGGGTTTTTCAATCTATTAAATTATGCAATTTATAAAATAATCATTTTTTTCTGTAGTTGATTAATTTTTGCAGTGTATGTGATACATCCTTGTGCTGTTAAACTGATTAAAATAGCCAAATTCCCAAAATAGCAGCTTAAGTCTTCTGCCATTTTGGAAGATACTGATAACAAAATATTACTGTTATATGATCATATTATATTCTAGGGACTATTCAACCGATCACTATCAAATCTTGTGGAAATTTCGTCTGGTAGTAAATTTTTTTCAACTTGCATGATCATTTTATTAAAATTTTTGAGTGTCTCGACAAAATAGTTTGCTTGCATACGCAAAGGAAATAAATAATTTAGTTACGTTGAAATCGTATTGTTATTCCAATTAATTGTAAAATTGATGGTATTCACTGTCCTTGCACTGAGTGGAATGGAGAGATTTGGGCAGCTCTTAACATCGACGTCTTGAGTCGATGGGGCTGAAGCGAGGTAAGTATGGAGCGGTGCCGGAATGAAAGGGGAGAGGGGAATAGGAGACCCCCGAAAAAACCTGCCAACCAGCAGCATCGTCCGGTACGATTTCCATATGCGAAAATCTGGGAGTGACCCTGCTGGGTATCGAACGCGGTTCGCCTAGGTGAAAGTGATCGCTAAATATTTTAGATTCAAATTGCATCTTAACTCTCTATTCTCTTGTGAATTATTATTCCTGCATTTTCCCCACAAAATATAGTCGGTGTCATGGCTTCTAGGTGCGTTATGAAAATCTTACAACAGTCAGTGTTCATAATTATCAAGTTGGGTAATAGTCTTGCAGGAGGTTATCTATCAGAATAACCCGTATTTGTCGAGGGTGTGAAAAGCTTCTCTGTTTTAATTAATGTAGTTTAGCCAGAACTCTGGCTATCGGTCTCGCAGATGCGTCAATTTATACACGCTATGAGCTGGTAATCGGAGATTACAAGTTACACATTACAGTTCATAAAAGAATTGTGTACGCATGTATAGCAAAGTCTTTTCTTAAAATAAGCTTTTAGAATTAACAAAAGTTGATGGACTTGTAATTTTCATAGTATGGTGATATTTTACCCTAAAATGCCTCAAAACATATATTTGTATTGATTATAAATTTAATTACTGAATTACTGTTCCACTCTTGTGTAAAAAAAAACTTTTTGTAGTCAAGTGGGAAATGGCTAACCTTCAACAAGAAATACTACTTGGTAATTAGAGACCTCACTTGCAAATCCCATTAGGTGTAGGCAAATTGTGTAATTGAATACACTGTGTTGTTTCTAGCTTCTTCAAATTCATGGGTTAATGCTCATTTTTGTCGGTAAGCAATTCTTGCAAGAAAGATGAACAGGAAATACCGAAAAAATTTCACACGTATTAACATTGCCTTGTAGTATTTAAATGAGAGTTCGCATAAAAGTATTATATAACAAAATAATTAAATGGTACCTAAAACAACAACACAAGAACTGATAGTATTTAAGTTGGAATTTAGGTTGGGCTGCAAACCATGATAGCTGTTCTTTACACACAGTAACGAAATAAACTGAACTACTGTGTTTAAATTTTCCATATATCAATTTAATTCGGCTCACACATATGAGAAGCATGTTGTACATTGAACTGGTAGGCTAACCTTCTGATAACAACAGGTTATTGCGAGTGGCACAGCTAATTTTGTGATACATCAACAAATTTTTGTGTTTTGCATTATCAATATAGTTGATGCTAATTGCAATAAAGGTATACGCACATGTATTGTTTTAGTGCAAATGCATTCGTTATATTAAGAAAACTTTTTTTGCAGGTGAAATCTGCATTCCAAGTAAGAACCAGAAGTGTCCAGTCTAGCCCTCTCAGTGGACTAGGGTAGAAACAAGAGTTCACCATGAGTACTGACGATACAGGCAGCGCCAACCAGCTGCATCGCGTTGCCTAGCAAGGCAGCATGGAAGTGGTTAGGGACTTTATAGAAGAATTCACTACAAATGTTAATGTTGAGGATGCCCCTGGCGACACCCCTCTCCATTATGCAGCTTGAGGAGGCAACAAGGATGTGGTTATTTACTTGGTAGAAGAGAGGAATGCATACATCAATGTCAAAAACAAATTAGAAACCACGCCCTTACATTTCGCTGCGAAATTCGGACGCTTGGAAGTGATTAGATACTTGGCAGAAGAAAGATATGCAGATATATACGTTCAAGATGTCGATGGTGCTGCTATGCTTCATTACGCAGCCATAGGTGGCAGCACTGAGGTGGCTAAGTACTTAATAGAAGTGTAGGGTTTCGATCAGAACACTCAGTGTACTTGTGGTGCTACACCTTTGCACTATGCCGCTCTCGGCGGTAGCGTCGCGATGGTCAAGTATTTAGTTGAAGAAAGGTGCGCAGATATCGACGTTCGGAACGCCGTTGGTTCAACAATCTTGCATTACGCAGCTCGATTTAAGGGCGTGGAAGTGGTTAGGTATTTGGTAGAGGAAAATAAGTTTGACGTTAATATTAAGAACGGTGATGGCGATACGCCATTGTATTATGCTGTTCGCTGGGGTAGTATAGACACGGTTAAGTATTTAATAAGAAAGGGCGTAGATACTGTTCCAAATACTTTAGGCGTCACACCATTACATTTCGCTGCTCGTTGGGACCGTATTGATATGTTAAAGTACTTGACGGAAATGCAAACGTCGTCATAAGTGTTCACAATGTTGATGGTGACACTTTTATACTGCGATGTCAAAATTGAGAGTCTGTTATACGTTATGTTTCTGATTGAAGAAATTTTAACTTATGTAAATGTTGAGAAAAAGGATGTTCCTACACTCCTGCATTTTGACTACCCAAGATGGCAACATTGAAGTATTAAAATATCTGACAGAAAAATACTGTGTTTGCAAATTTTGAGAACTTTCACACATTCACCTCTCAAAGTTATGCTGCCCAAGATCGCAGAGCTAAAAACATGCTTCACTTGAATGAATAAAAACATAGTCGAAAAAATGGACTTATTGTTGAAAGTATTTTTGAGTTTTGTATATCTCACTGCTGTAATAGACCTAACAAAAAAATTATAGTAATAATTATGTGTATTTTTGTGCTGTAAAACTTTTTAAAAACCGTGTCTTATTTAAGTTAAATTAACGAAATAAATCCAAATAAAAACTTAAACTGTCTCCACTAAAATAGTTGAAACTAATATTACTTTAATGCATTAATGGTGTTCTTAAAAACTGCATTGGAACATTATGAAATTATGAATTAAAATCAGTCACTATGCAGGAAAATTAATGCAACAACTTCAATAATACAATTGTAGTATTCAGTTGTGCTGCAGTTAACGGTGCAACATATCATAAAATTTTACAGTTACCAAATGTGATATTGTAATTAGTAACTCCATTATCGCAGATGGCATAAACAATACTGCAGTATTACAAATAGCACTTGGCAGCACAGCTAATCGGTGGGTATATCAAGCTCCCCTCTGTTTCCAATGGCATCCTACATGGTCAGAGATAATCTGTGGGTGTCACAAGCTCTCCTCTGCACCTATCACCTCCACGCATGTCGAGTTAATCGGTGGGTAGCTCATTCCCCCCTTCTCACATGGAAATTCATACAAATCAGTTGTAACGTCAAGTCTCCGATAGCGAGTGACAGCCAGCCGAGTTATAGCAGTATTATAACCAGCAAGCACGACATCATTGTCTCCATACATAACATCCTTGCTAAGGGGAAATCAATTGTTCAGTTTTATAGTAGCCAGATATCTGTGCAAAATTTTTACATGTCCTATTGCCAGTTTCTTCAGCGTTTATCTTAACCTGTGCTATTGTTTACATAGACAGTTCATCTTTGTTTGTGTTGACATGTCGCATACTTTACACCCCAGTCTGCTTTGTTTACATTCAGCATGGCAATGTTTACAGCTATAAGTGTTTACCTATGTCATGTTTGCATTTTTCAGCTAGTGTTTACCGCTACATATTGTCATCAGTGATCACTCTTATTGCTCAATAAAATCTAGGGTTTTGTATTCATCGTTTTGTATACAGTCAAGCTCAAGGAAATATTTTTTCATTGCGTTTTGTGGTTACGATTTGTTATGTAAATGTCACTTCGTAGATGTCAATCTGATATTATACAGTAATTTAGCCCACAAATGTAGTAAAGTCTGCTACTACTGACGTGCCCGGAGCACCTGCAACAACTCTCATCACGTCATGACTTTCAGTCACAGGACGCCCGGCGCCCAGCCGCCCAGCAAGGGTTCAGTGACTGTGTAAGAATCCGATTGGAAGAGTTTGTCTGCGACCCCTCTGCTGCTGGTTGTGCAGCATTCCGCCCATCATATCACACACTACTTACACACATCATGACTGTGTTCTTGCATGCCATTACAAGGTCCCTATAAGGAAGCGGCATCAGTCATTAAGGAGGTTTGGGGCGACGTCCTAGCTAGCACGACACCTTTGCAACCATCCAAAAAACCCTGCAGCTGCATCACACCCTCTTATTGCACCGACACTCGGCGTCTCCAAACCTGGAACAGGATCGGTGACAGGGGCAGTGAAAAGAGTGGGTGACAACCGGCTCCTCGTGAAGAGTACAATAGGGGACAATGAAGGCTACAACAGCGACACATCGGACATCCCACCTCAGCGACCACAGTGCTGCCAGCACCTACCTCAATGCTACCGCTGCTGCGTGAGCAGTACGGCCATACCGCAGCACCACCAACAAGTCATCGAGGCATCAGCATCACTTGGTCGATGCAGAAAAAAATTTCATTTCAATACTTTACACCCAGCATATATTTACTTCGTAATCTACTTTCTACACAAGATGCATGCTAACAACATAACAAGCTCTTGGTAAAACTAGCCCAACATGGCATACAGTCATTACCCAAAGTACATACGCATTACAAAACACAATGTTACTTATAAATTTTTAATGTACCACATAAAAACATCGGTACACCGAAGATGAAGTAGACCATTTATTTGTCAACTTTGCATGAACCCATCATTGACCTAACCCAAAGGAACCCAACTGCCAAAGTCACAGGGGCAACAATAATGCCAGCGTTTGTTTATATCTTAATTTTTAAATGACGAGCACTATTATAAAAATCAAATATTTTTTTCCAACTTGAATTAAATCAAACTGCATTTCAAACTGTTAGAGAAAGTCTAAAGAAAATGCAAGGCATTTCTTTACTATAGAATATTCTAACCTCAAATCCAATCCATGCCATTATTTACTAGCCATAGTGGAAGAATGCATGTTAAGAACTAGTTTCACCACACAAGTTTTACTTATTAAGGTGAGTTTGAGAACGAATTAACTTGGATTACTGGCTGACTGCATTTCACCACTGTAAAAACACAATTAAATTTAACTTACCCGAGATTAATTTTAAATTACCTTTTTGGCCGTTTAATTTTTTAAACTCTGCTTACGATAGAAATATGAGAAAACAATTTCGTTGCGATCACGATATTAATTTCAGTTCCTGTAATGTAGTTTTCTTTGATATTTTGTTATATAAATAAATACAAAACTTGTAAGTTAGATTGTCTATGCAAAATATACATGTCACAAATATTTATAAAACTAAATTAATAACAAATATTCTGTATGTTATGTTAAACTGTTAGACTACATTTAAATGTTGTTTCTATTTCGTCTGCTCTTCAAGTCAATTACAGTGAGTTTGAAAATGAAGTCTTATTCTATTGTTTGTTGCTGTTGTTTGCTATTTTATCTATGTATGGCAGTTATAACAAACAATTTGATGCATGAGGATAATGAAAATAATACAGGCGACCTCGATAGATTCTCGAAGAATTATATTTTTAGGCCTGCGCTAATTAGAATTTTATTACATTTTTTCGCCTCATAGAAATATATACACTTGTTCTTAAATAAATATAATATGTTGGCTGAATTCAAATCCGCAGTAATTATAATTCAAACTTGTGATTCCCCATTCACTTATCTTAATTTTTGTCCTGTAATATTTTACAACATCAAAGTGTCTGCATGCTGTTTCAATCACTTTTTAATATTTTGTTAAATTTACGTATTTATTTTCAACCCAGATTCCAAAGAAAACACAACTCAGATTCCATATATTAGTTAGCAAAACCTTGGCACTGCTTTCTAGAAGTACTATTTTCGTCAAATCTTGGTCACTAAACTCAGATTTACTACACTGGTTTAGTTAACCGCTAAATGTGTGTGGTGAGCTGCACCAACCTTAAATGCCGGTAATTGAAGAGTTAAAATTTTACCTTTCGTTAGTTAAGCCGAATTAAATGAATAATTGGTGGAACTGGCCCTAAATGCTGGGACACAGGCTTTGGTAGTGCGCAGCCAGCAAAATCGGTCTAACATATCTTTAAACTATGTTCGAATGTCGTCATTGTGCATGTGCACAAGCCTGCATCAGCTGTCATGTACAAGATAGGTGCTGTGGTACACTAGACCATATAGAACCGAATTCAGTCCACTCAATTTCTCAAACATTCTCACAAAGAAATTCTTACAGGTTGCAGTCTGTAGGTGAAGACAAATGTAGACTTTAAAGAAGTATAACATGTGATAGTCCTCCAGGCCATTCCCCACGTAGCCAGCAACACCGCCACAGTTCACCACACTGCCACATAAGAACAGCAGTGTACACCAAGCCAGTGTTCTGCATGCACCTTTTGTGGGTGCATCAGTGCAGTGCATTGTTTATTTTATTATTTTATTTTCGTATGGCCTTTCCAAATTTAACATGTGCATTGTTTAATTTTATTTTATTTTATGTGTAGTGTCATGGTATTGTAATTGCTGCATACAAAATAAGGACGACACACATAAGACTGAGATGATTTTAATTACTGTACTCATTAACTGAGAAAAACATTTTCAACAAAATTATAAGATAGTCTGCCTAAAATCGTCAACAACACATAGATAGCTCTACAGAGAAAAAGTTACACTCATCCAGTCTTTCTTCTTGACCTATCGAACCCTGCACTTGTTCGGATCGCCACATAGTCCCCCCCCCCCTGCAGCCGCTTCAAACAGCCGTTTGGGTGGGTGTACCATCAACCCAGAGCAGGTGGATTGTCGTTACGTGAAGTTCTGTCCAATGGGCCGTGGTGCTCCTGTCGCTGGTACCGCAGCCTACTAATGCATCGGCGCGACCGCTGTGCCTGGTGAGACAGGTACATCTGACTGGTCCACAAGAACGAATGCAGGTTTTAGTCTGTCAATAGGGACGGTTTGTTTTCCATGTATCGTCTCCACCACAAAATGTTTATTTCTATGTGAACAAACTTGGAATGGTCCATCATACACTGGCTGCAACAGTTGACGGGAAGTATCATGGCGTACAAATACTGAGTCAGTCGACATGAGATCCGGGTAGACAAAGATGTTCCTGGGCGAATGATGCTCAGTAGGAAATGGCAGCATTGTACTCATTTGCTCCTTGAGCCAGAACACAAGGGTGTGTCACTGGTAGGTCCTGGAAAAAAATCGGCAGGTTGGCCTATTGACTCACTGTATGTGATTTCTGGTGGCACACTTTCATGTTGGGATCCAGGTATGATCGCAGTCCCATAAGTACAAGTGAAAGCTTGGGTACTTATTCGTCACTGAATTGTGATTTGAGAGCCAATTTTAATTGGCGGTGCCAGCATTCGATTTTATAATTCGCTGTAGGATGATATGCAGTGGTCTTAATATGATGTATGCCCACGAGTTTGCAGAGGTGAGAAAAAAGCTCGCAGTCACACTGACAGGACCTGTCTGTCATAATGGTACTTGGGACTCCAAAACAGGCAATCCGAACTGACATAAGGGTTTCAGCAATAGATTCCGCAGTGATGTCCAGGATTGGTGCTGCATCTGGCCATCATGAGAATCTGTCAATAAACGTGGCCAAGTAATGGTATCCCCTGGATGGTGGTAATGGGCCCACAATGTCAATATTGATGTGGGAGAACCGATGTTCAACTGGTTCATATGTTCCAACCTTGCTGTGAGCATGTCACCATATTTTGGAGTGCTGGCACGGTATACACGATCTTTTCCACAAACCAAAGTCCTGCTTGAGGGATGGTCACACAAAGTGTGCCTGGATGAGACATATGGAAACTTTTATCCCCGGTTGTGCGATGTTATGAACAGACTCAAATATCTTCTTTCGAAATTGTAGTGGAATGTAGGGTCTCGTATCCCCCTTGTCGCACACCAATTCGATGCCACTGGGTTGTTGGATGTCCTGGAATTTCTACTAGCGTGAAGGAGTCTTGATCAAGTACTGAAGTTCTACATCCTCTGATTGTGCATTGGTGATATCATCCCAGGACATATCGGATGAGATTATTATGGAGCATATCATAGAACATGCATTGGCTACCACATTGTCTTTCCCAGCAATAAATCCAATATCTGCCATGAAGTACCCGATAAAATCTAGATGTCTTAGTTTTTGGGGTGTCGCCTTGTCCGATCATTGCATGAAGGCAAGCATGAGTGGTTTGTGGTCTGTACAAATACAGAACTCTGGCTTCAAGCATGTGCCGAAAGTATGTAACGGAGCTCCCTGTCATACATGCTGTACATTGTGCTGAGTTGCGCGACCCAAATGGGAGTTTCAGAAATTCAAACAGACTAAATGGTCTTATGATTGCGGTTTCTCGTACATCTGCGTGAGCAGCCGAAATATGATGGAATGCTTGCTCAAAGTCAATCTTAGAGAATATATGCAATACTTGCACAGGTAAATGGGGTGATTTCCACCTGGGAGTGTGACGACATGAAACACGAAATACATTATCATAGCAGCCAAAACCCCACAATTGTTCACTGCCACATACCATACCACTGCACATAACAGCCCGCATACCAGACAAATTGGCAAATTTTCAAACTGTCAGTCATGTTGCCGACACCGAAATGTCAAACACAGGAAATTTAACAGAACAAAACATGTGTCCTCTCATTCGTTAAAATCACATCAGTCAAGAATTAGAAATAGTAAACCACAAGTTAAAAGAGACAGGAGGAGGAAAATTCGCCTGGAAGGGAGCAAAACAAAAACGACAATTTGTTTACCACTCACAACATTGAAACACAACCAAGCCATGAGGCAGAATGTACACTTAAAGCCAGTATTTGACCCTGAAGGGGCACATAACAGTGTGTGTTCGAATATATACACACGCTACCAAAGTAAAGAGTTTGGTGTAATTATCTGTACAGTTGTAAATAGATTTTTCAGTGCAATGTGTCGGAGACTATCGCTAAAGAACTGTTGCACAAACTGACACCAACTGATAGATAAGTCAAAGGAAATCATGCACCCCCCTTGTCCCAGAAATATTTGTTAGATTTTGTGAAGAGAAAGTTATTCAGTTCTGCAGAATCTCGTAGAAGCCAACAGAAGTTATCAAAAATTCATAAATTCAAGGTTAGGTGACCTTGTGCTGAAGAAGACAAGCCACATGAGTTCAGCTATTGACAATTTTACACGCAAGTTATTTTTATTATTCGAAGGCCCATTTCAAATTGTAGCTGTTGTTAAGGAGAATTGTTATAGTCTGTCTACTATAGAGAGGCAGGTTATTGGCAGATTTAACATTACATAATTGAAGCCCTACATGTCTTCTGTTTTTCTTAAGTGTGGTTAATCAATGTTTGTTTAAGTCATCTGAGTGATGTACTAAATATTTTCTTCGATGATACGAATATGCTATATGCAGTTAAGAATGTTTTATTTGGCGGGAAAAAAACTGGAATAATGTTTATTACTATGGTGTAAGTGCAAAGTTTACTGTGTAAGAATTTGTGACGTTTATATGTATGAATTGTAAGCATTTACGTATATTTTTCCTCTGAAGGTTAATGCCAGAGATGATTGATTATTTAGTGAGGGAAGAGTATGTTACTCCTACACTCTGTTACGTTAAGCAAACTGAACTATTATGTGGAATAATGGACCTGATGTTCCTATGACGCTGTTATGTAAATCCTGAAGACTGTACCTAGCTGACTCGAAGAATACAAGAACACATCACACTAGATGATGTGCAAGGTTTTGGTTTACACTATGGATATAATTTATTTGAATTAATGCAAAAGTATCGCCGAAATATTTAATTAATGTCAATAAAGGGAGAAAGCTTGGCATGCACACCCTATCCTTGAACAAGAACAAGTAAACACTGTGTTATATTTTCACTCACCTGCAGACACTTACCTCAGAATGGTTAACCCAGTGAAGATATTATTATATTTAGAATAATAAAAAAATGGGCGTATTTTTTTCTGGTAAATATGGTACTATTATTTATATATCTGTTGCGACGATTTATTCTACTTGTGTAACACACAGATTTTTATAACTTATTAGATTTCATCTGATATTTAACACAGAAAACCCACGTATTTTATTCTGTTTACACTGAGATTTTACTGTACATATAAAAAATGTCATGTGTATTTGAATATCTTCCTGTTGATATATCTATTGTGTATGGAATTTTGATGTTGTTTCACACCGATAATTTTTCCAAGTACATCTTATCAAGGTAGGTCATCGTTGATGTCTTCTTAATGTTGAATGGATTTGAGAGTTATCCAAAGACTCTCCCATATTTTCCTGTAGATTATTGGTTAGCCGTCGAACGAAGAGAAGAAGAGGGTATGATAACCCTATATTTTGAAACAACATGACTATTGAACAATGCGACGTCATATTTCATGTCCTAAAATTAGGAAAATGCACACAAACCTATTAACATGTGCATATTTCACACGTTAAAATGTTATTTAAATTTTGGTTAGGTATAAGAGTACCACCGTTAATTTATCCCTAATGTAATGTTTGTTTATTTTATGTATCTGTATATTTAAATATTGTGTATATAAATTTATTTTATTTCGCTGCTTATGATGTAATAATATTTAATGATCATGAAATATATGAGATGAATTAATATATTTGGAAAGATAAACTATAAGGTATAGTCACATCTCGGCTAATATTTTATTGTGACTGAAAATTACAAGTGAATTTTTAATTATAAACACCAGCAATGGTGGACTGTTTATCCAGTGTTATAACAAGCAAAACTATTTTTAACGATCTTGATTAGCAAGTGAATATTGTGATAATGACATTTTAAAGTGCGAAATGAATTGTTGAACTGATACACCCGAAGATGATGGGGCGCACACTATATGGACACTTACTGCAGTCATAATGATGGTTTCATTTACCACTATTGTTGACGAATGTTGACATGTCTTTTCACGCACTTTGTAGCGATGGACGTAGCAAGACTCACGTTAATTAAAAGCTCTTTACGTGACCTACATTTCGGTGATGCAAAAAACACCAATTAACTTTCTGGAGTGAAAAGGGCGCGTTTTAAACATGACACTTACTGTGCACGACCGCCACAGACGTCATGAATGAAGTACTGTTTCTTCGTTTGAAGATGGCACTGGACTTCGAAAGAGCAGGTGTTATTGTTTGGAAGAGACACGTGACACCTCTGGGTCTCCAACCAGTGTGTCGCTACTGTGCATCTACGAGCTTCAGATTTCGCCAAAGAGAAAGAGTGGAAGAGCAACTACTTCCAAGAAAGTAAAAATATTTATTGTTTTATTTTGAGTTTTAACGAAAATGCCATCTGTATCTTGTGCAATATTATATTGGAAAAACTGAGATTTTTATTTTCCAGAGTTTTAAGCGAAAGGTGTCATGTTAGTGTTTACAGATTGTTAATTTTATGCTAATTAAAGAAAAAGATTTTATTGCAATAGTATAGTTGGTGAGTAAACGTGTGTATGTTTTATTTGTTTCTTGTTAGAAATTATTTATGCTAATGTGTAATGTTAAGTTAATAAAAAGTATTACGTTTAATTTTTTTCTGTATAATTGTGTTTCTTTTGTTGTGACAGTTGTTAATTTTTACATAAGTGTGAATATAGAAACATAAAAATTGCCAGGAGGGACGATCTGTCACAGATCGACTGGACACGGAACCATAAGGCTATAGTTATTATATGCATTTGAGCTACATATATGTTTTGGACAGTAATATTTAATTTATTTCTCTTACTATTTGAATGCTAATATAATTCTTTACACATGTTTATTACATTTTTTGTTAACATTTCATTTCCTTAATTTTTCGATGTATGTGAACTACCAGTCCACTACTCTATGATAATTTTCCCACATTGTTCTGAGTTCTACATATTGTTGTCACAATTTTTATTATTATATTTATTTGTTTGATTTTCTTTTCAGTAATTGTTTCATAATTTTTAAAGCTAAATTATTTATTTGTTTAGGATTTAAAGACATAATATTTTAGGCCTTAATTTTATCTAGTGAAGGTAAAGCCGGACACGAGCAGTGATTGGATGTTGGTTGGTAGGAAGCCAGAAGAAGAGGTTTCTGGGAAAGACATTGAACATGTAAGGCGTCCGAATTTTCGCTGGAATTTTACTTTTGAAATTCTAACACCATCATAAATTTATTTTAGATTATGCTCCCAGAAGTTAAATAAAAATAAGAAATTAATAGGTATTTCAGTTATTGAGACTGGTTGCAAGTCCTTATTTGCTGAAACAACCTATGACGATGGTCGAAAACAAAACACGTGGAAGGCACATGTTTGTTTATGTGCTTGTTCCATGTATTTTAAAGAGGCGAAACCAATATATACATAGAAAATTGAATAAGTGGCAAGTAGCTAAAGGAATAATATGATTTTATTGAGTACGCACAAGCTACGGAAGTATTTGAAATAATTGGACAATATGTTTGCCTTCACAACACTATATAATTTTTACAGCGAAAATGTGTCTACATTAAGCCTGTATGTACGATCTGTAAAAATGTATCATTACTATGATTGAATTTGAGACTGGACATAATATACTGCATTGTTTTACTACACATGACAAATTTGCACCTACAAGTTTTGCACACATTCGACTTTGTTTTGAATTAGAAAATCAAACTAGAGCCCAATTAAAGATGTACAGGTGTGACTGGTGATAGTCATATTTATTTGAATGCGGGCATAGAGTGCTTCTAAATTGCACATGAATATATCCAATGTTATCATCAACAAATTATCGAAATTCCAGAAAGTTCAATTCTGGTTATTGATGAAAGCCAACATTAAACCATCCTACCAGTGTAATTGCTTGAAATATTATCAGCGAGACATTTAATTGTTTATCTTTAAAACACAGCAGTAATGTATGTAACATATAAAACACTTCTATTAAGTAGAAGAATTCGGGACGGTTTTTTGGTAAATGTAAGCCCATTGTTGTGAGGGCAATATGATGTTTACACAGAATATACATTATGTTTAGGGAATATTTAATCAGTGCCTATAGAAGACAACAGTTTCATTTTAAAATTTATCATTAATCTAATATATTATTTTTATGAAGCATTAAATATATATTTGCTTGACGAAAGCTACATAAATATATGTAACCAGTCGAAAACATTACCCGAGTACATAAAATATAAAACAATCAATATTCTGACTAGTAAAAAACAGCCCATGCCTATAGAAATCGTTGAAACTTTTACTGCGAAAAATTTCATTTGGCACTGATAATAATTAAAAATGACATCACAAATCATCACAGAATTGCAAGCCAACATTTCCAAGGTAATAAATTAGTCTCGATAATTTAAAAACTTATATATTTATGTACTTAATTTTATCATAAACAAATTTTTGCACATGTAGTTAGTTGAACAAATCGAATACACATATATTTTTTATATGCAGTGACAACTATTTTAATAGTTTCTTAAGATTGGCCAGGCAAACGATAAATATTTAATGGTTTATTATAAAACATATACTTAGTTAGGGTTCATTTGCAATAATAAATGTAAACACAACATTTCAGGGGAAAATAACGTTTAATTTTTCCTTTCTTTGAAATAATTCTCATTGGTTCGTTTACTCACATGACCACAACACACCACTACCAACCAACATGAAAATGTTTGCAACTTGTTTCTTTAAGCAACGCCCAGTTAAGTCGCACTTTCAAAAGGAGTTTTATTATGGTGAAACACCTCGACATCCTTAAGGGCTACTTAAGCTTAAGCGTCGCTTTCCTGGAACCTAGTTTATTGCATGTTGGTGAAACTAGCCATTAGACTAGAGAGGGTTGTTCTGACCCCCTTCCTCGGGAGTGAGTACGGTGGTACTCACTCCTGAGGAAGTTGTCTAAAGTCACTTCCAAACCATTAGTTCAGTGATATAAATTACGTTAAGTGTACATGGGCAATGCAGCTGTGAAGTGGCTTTTGTATATAAATAATCGCATGATTTTACAGTCACGTGATTTATTCACAAATCCTCCTCACATGGGGCACTTACATGAAAATGTTCGCCACTAGAGCCAAGTGAGATCTGATGCTGTACAATAGTCAAAGACCTACATGGTTTACAGTAACTTAAGCTACGGACATGTACAAATAGTGTCGGAATTGTGGTGTGGCACATGCCCTAGGTAACAAAACAATATAAATGATTTGGTACAAAATAAATTACATTATATAACTGACATGATTTTTGCGAAAAAATTCAGGCCTTGGAGTAGCGCGACATGGGGGCCACACCACTTGATGAAAAGATGCTACATACTGACTCGTTGGCGAAGGGTCTCGCTGATTGGCGAAGCTTCCGTGTGTACATGAAAAAACATGGTAATTAAATAAAATGCAAATGATAATGAAACAACAGGGACAAATTCAGTGCTGGTGAGAGAATGGAGCACAAGAATACTTTAATTTAAATATAATAATTACTTTAAAGAAATATAAAAATATATATCTCGGGTGTGACATAGGTTGTGTTTTTAACATTTAACATCCAGATGCATGTTTTTTTTTAAATGAAGCTGTTGTTGCACTTAACTGATCCCTGGCAATGTTTATTATTTCAATACATCACCAATTAAGCACAATTTTATTTGCATACATACTTTACCCTAGAAACATGGATTTTACACTAACCTGAGCTGGACCATGGGGGGAATAAAGGTTATGTGGATAAGTGATAACGAAAAGTTGAAGTTCTCTGGTGGGTGCCAGTGCTTGGTATGTGGTATATCACGATGTCGATGTAATCTCACGGTCGTTTGGCCGACGACCAGTTGGCCTTCCCCAGTGGTCAGCATCTTGCAGGTTAGGTACCATTGAACTTACGTAAATATACCCATTCTGCCTGGTCTAATGAGGGCTGTCATCCTCCCTCGGATGCCAATACACTCCCATTGATTATTCTGATTACCCAACACCATTAATTAAGCCACATGGTAAAATCAGTTGGCATCAAACAGGTTAAGTAACCGTGATGTGGTTATTACAATAAAAATGCAGGCTTCTTACGGTCGCATAGTTTATTGCATTTCATTTCCCTAATGGGTCACTTATCTTTACAGTCCCACCATTATAGCCTGGCATGCTATTGCACTGCAAAGAGGGCCTTAGGGCCTATATGGTTGATAACTGCATTATGCCTCGGTCATTTAAAAGACGGACTCAGGAGTGAGAGACTATGTACTACTGGCGAGCAAAATTACAAAAATTCTGGTAAACTAAAATTAAGGATACAAAATTACATGATGATTGATTTTAAAGTTGATATGCCCTGAGCACCATGGCGTGGTGGTCACCTCACAAGATCCAAGATGCTACTTAAATGGCTACCTGGCGCCGATCTCCCTCGCTGGCCGAGACTCCCGCAGATGATATCATGTGATGTAGTTAACATGTAACCAAAATTAAATTAAATTAAATTATGTGAACACTGCAATACTAAGGTGATAAGAACTCTAACATACCCTTATTAATAAGGCAAAATGACAAACATTAAAAATTTAAAATAATTACTCTTGTTCAACCATGCTATGTTCCTTGGCAACATAATCTCACATTCAGTATTTATAAAAACAATGCAATATCTTTTCAGGACATCTCCCCAATAAAGTATATTATGTCATTTATTTTATCTGTGGCAACATATGTGAATTCATATCTGCACTCCGATAAACGCTGCTAACATATTGTATTAACGACAAGTAGGCTTAAAAATTTTTTTAAGGGTATTTTTCCCATATTTGTATTTTTCAAGTATTGTAATTAATTTTTTTTTTTTTTTAATTCGACCCTAATGTAGGACAGTATTTCTTCGGGTGGACCTAACCCTCTCTTCATTTTATTCGGAGGCTTTAATTTCCATGAGAACTCCCTTTTATTTTTTGTTAGTATACATTTACTTTAGAATTTCAAGTTGATTTTGAGATTCGAGATTATGTGGTTGTGTGGTGAAGATGATAGTTTTTCTTTTTGTCGATACGAATATATTTTCGTAGTTTTTCGGTAAGGATTTGGTTTTAATAATTCAGGTTTTTGGTTATAACTTTTAGGAAATCGTTTTGCTGTATTTGGTTTCAGATACTTATGCCCCCTCCCTGTTTAACCACCACTAGTTAGTAATGTTTTGTTTGGATTTTAACCTCTAGTAATATTTTTAAATTCTCTTTTGGATTATAGACTGATGCCTTTCTCTTTCTATCTAGAAAGTCCTTTATTTATTTATTTTTGTTTCAACTTCATATTTTAAAATTGACTTCGTCTGGTTGATTTCAATATTTAATTTTCTTTAGGTAAGTGTATTAGGTCGTTCACGTCGATTTCGCTAGAATACATTTTGAAAGTGTTTAAGAAACATCCTGAGTAGTTTGCTGGATGTGTTTTGCAACTTCATTCTGAAATCCGCTTCTGAACTCTTCGTACTGGTCGCAGCTCCTTTACAGCATCAGTAAATTGCTGTCACCATTTGCCTGTTATAGTGATGAACGTGTCCCTTTAGATTAGCGGAGTCAACCTGACGAAGTACTTTATCGAGTAGACAGCTTTAAGCTTGTAGTCTGCTATAGGGGATGGGAGAGGAATTCGTGCTGTGTTTAGCAGACCAAGTATAGGCCGCTCAGGGGAAGATGAGTGCGCTTCAAACTAATTCCATGTTTGTGAGCGATGGCCTGTGTGCACGGAAGACTGTGATTGGCCAATGGCTAGGAGCCACGACCCATGACGCCAGGCAAGGTAAGGTGCACCGTGTTTTGTAGCTGCCCAGCCGTCTGAGCGCAAGGACGTGTTTGTTGGGAGTCCGGGTCCGGAGGAGACCGACAGATGTTCGCAAGGACCTGATTAGTATTTTTTTAACTGTGTTTGTTTTTGCTGGGTCGGAGCATTTTTTCTGCTTCACAGGAAAAGTGTTCTGGCCTAGGCTTTAAATAGTATTACTTTGTAACTTTAAAGGTTAGAATAATAAAATCTCTGACACAGGTCGAGAGAGAGATACAGAGAGAGAGAGAGAGAGAGAGAGAGAGAGAGAGATCATGGCAGGTATTTGGTTAAGAGCAACTCTCATAGTCGTAAGTGAAAAGGGTATAGAATGTGGAACTATTACTGAAATAAAATAGCAGTATCATCTCTTTGCCAGGTTTTCAACCTAAGCAACCTAAGTAAGAAAATGTGTATTTTTAACTGCTACATTTGAAGGTTTAGAAAGTATTCAGAGCTCGTGTTTTGTTGTTGACGAAAGTTTTGAGGTTGGCACAAGTGATTAACATTTAAGATTTTTTTTTTTTTAGTACTCGGATTTATTATTGCTAGTAACAATTTAACTATGACTTTAGCTTTTTTTCCCAGTAGTAAGCTCTCCCCCTTTCTAAATGTTTATGTCCAAATATGATTGATCTAAATTTTAATATCCTTGTCGTCCTTTTTCTTGCTTGAAAATTAAATTAACGATTCAGGCCAATCCCTACAGGAATAAGTTAAAGACATGTCGATAGATAATTAAAGATAAACAGCTGTTACATGTTTTATTGGAGATTTTTTCATGTGTACCAATTGTAGGTGCCTTTGAGGTTAGAAATTAGTATCGAATTACAGAAAATTCCTACGTATCAATAAATAAATAACCGTAACTTGAAGGAAACATTGCAAACAGAAGCACTAATAAATTAATAATTGTGCATTGTAGGTTACTGTGACCTACAGTGACTACAGTCACTCTTATGTTATAAGAGGCCTACGACCCAATGTTAAAGTAACATTGATATTTTAATTTTTTAATTTTTGTCGTCTTATGTATGTTGTGTAAGCGCACCTGCATTGATACTTGCTACTTTTCAAGAATTCTATTCTCACAATTTATTTGCTGTTAATGTTTATTAAGTATTTTTTTATTTTAATAAACATCGGTTGAAAATTTAACCTTATCTAGTGTTCCTTGTTATCAGACCCCCTCTCGCTCTCTGTATCTCTCTCTCTCTCACCAGAATACAGATGGTATTGATATGATGGAGGATCTTAGATTTAACAGTAGTTACTACCCGTATTTTTAAACATAAGTGTCAGTGACCGGGCACAGGTTGGACTCAGAGTCCTTTATCAAACCACATACCACATCTCGATCCTGTTTCTTCCTTACCTCTCGCATCTAACAAGTAGTTTTAGTCGCCCCTCCCTTCCCTTCCTTATAACACCCCTCCCCCATTTTTTATTTTCTTATGCTTGTGGTTTGCTCAAAACTTTCAGAGAAAATAAGTTGATATATAAGAAAATTAAGACATTTGAGATTTAGGTAATATTTTTATTTTTTAAGCAAGCGATGCTGGTGAATTAGTCCTGTCCACAAGGTAGGTAGTGGAGACCACCCTCTCACCCTTAGGTAGGGTGAATGTGTGTGATATTTTTGCAATCAGTGTTATTGTTCAGAATTTTCACCATTTATGGGCTTCAACTGTTTTCTCCTGTCTATTCACTTCACTTCGACGCTGGACTTCAGGCGGACAGCATCGTCTTCTGTTTTCTTCTCGGCGGACCTTGCGGCCTTCGTTCTGTAGCTCTCGCGACACTGGGAAACAACTGCTGACCCGTTGCTCTGGACAACGGGTCATCTCGAGCATAGCCTGTTTAGGTCAGCAGTGGTTGTTTCCTGCAGCGGTTAGGAACACCTGACATATTATTTTAAAAAAATTTACACACACACACACACACTCCAACAATTCAACCTTCTGAATCCACGATCCTGGCTGACTCGATCCCAGGGGGCGGGGATGTGGGCTCGCTGGAGGCGGAAATCTTAGTACCAAATAACACACCACCTGGCGCAGTTATAGCCACACTCGAAGAAAGGGGAATCATTAATTTTCACCAACCTCAAAACCAAACACAGGAATCCCAGGTAGCCGTCATGGACACCACAGAACATCACGACTCAGCACAAAAAACCTCATACCTCACGATCTCACCGCGGAACAACAAAAGTCTTGGCTGCTGGCAAAACACAATCGCCATAAGGCATTGTTGGACCAACAGTTTGAAAACGAAACCTGGATTTTGGAAACAAATCACAGGAAAATATCCCGAGCCATCCGAGAACCGCAGCCCAAGCCAATCGCGGTACAAAACCGCTTCGAAACATTTGCCACCATGGCAAATACACAAACAGCTACACTGACTAACACTCAAAATAGCACATCTGTCCCGTCCACCTCTCACACTGAGCGCCTAACCACAAAAACAATTCCGAAATCCATGAAACTGATCGTGCCTGACACCTCCACATACAACCATCTTATCACAAAAATCCGCTCAATGTACATTACAGGTACACAAATTTCCCTTGTTCAAGACGGCCTCCAGATCACATGCACCCACGAACAGGCGTATCACTCGCTAAAAGACTTCCTCAAAATTGCCAACATTCATTATTACACTTTCAGTATCGCAGCAGAACACCCTCAAAAAGTGGTAGTCAGGCTCCCACGAACAACCCCAACTTCAGACATCAAAGAAGACCTTGAGGCGCGCCACTACACTGTAATCGATGGGTATCAATTAAAAAAAACTATCTCAGACCCCAACAACCCTTCACACACCTGGGAAGAACCACAAGATTTTTTCTGCATAACAGCTGCAAGAAACGACACCCTCAACCCCCTTCTCAACCTCACTTGCATAAACATGACGGCAGTACAACCCCGCCCGTACAAAAAGAGGATTGGGGACATCCCCCAGTGCAAAAATTGCTGGCTTTACCACCATACAAAAACTTCTGTGCCCTCCGAACTGTCTGCCGTCACTGCGCCGGCCCCCACCCCCACACAGCCTGTGAGAACTTGAACAAGAACCCCAACTGCGTGAACTGCAAGGGGAAAGGAGTGCACGAAGCCAATTCAAGGCTCTGCCCAGAATACATCCACCTGGTGCAACTTCGACAGGAGGCCACAGCAAAACGCGAAACCCGACGCCCCACACTTCGTGCACCCCTTGTATTCACACAGGAACACTTTCCATCCCCAACCACAACTAGGAACATTGTTAGGGAAAATGTTTCTTACTCACAGGCAATGCGGTCTCAAACACAGCCCTGCAACACACAACAGTCTTCCTCTCCGATCTCAATCCAAAAACCAACCAACCAGCAACCCATTCCACCCCTCCTCCCTGCTCTGCATCAACCCTCCCCTCCCTCCATGGCCTCTCCCGATATCGGCGATATCAGTTCCACACTCACCGACCTCCGCGACCTGATGCGCTTCCTCCGGGAAGCGAACTTCCTTCAATTCATGACTCACATGAAATCCTACATCCTCCTGGACAATTCCACACCTGACCCACAGATGAAAACCCTCCTGCTCCTGCAGGCCTTGACCACCTACTCCGGGTTCGATTAGTCAAGGATCAAACCCACACAGGTAGTCCCTGTGTCCTCTCCCTTCTCTACTGGAATGCCAACAGTATATTTTATCAAATTTACGAATTAGAAAGAGTTCTAGAAACTTATGGCATAGAAATTGCACTAATTAACGAAACACATTTAAAACCTAGAAAAAGATTTAACATAAAAAATTACACGGCATATTGAACTGACAGAAAATCTAAAGGAGGTGGTACATTAATACTAGTTCATAACGCATACAACACCATTTAATTATTGTTCCAGTCATGGAAAATTTAGAATACACATCCATAAACATTCGCACACAAGCAGGTCACATAACACTAGCGGCTATTTATAATTCCCCCAATAAAATGCTAATCCCAGCGGACATAGATAAAATAACAACACAGCCATACCCATTTTTCTTAGCAGGAGATTTAAATGCAAAACATACTTCCTGGAATAGTAGAGAAAATAATCAAAGAGGCAGAATACTTGCAAAACATTCTAATCAATATAATTATTTAGTTACAGGCCCTACAGAACCGACATACTTTCCTGCTTGTACAAAATACCAATCAGATATTTTAGATATTGCACTTACCAATTTAGAAAATTTAAATATTTCATTTGATGTCCTCACAGAAATAGATTCCGACCACTTACCTATATTTTGTCAACTGGAAGCAAACATACTTAAACACCCAAACACCGCTCTTCTAAAATCTCCGGTAACTAACTGGGAGGATTTTAAACTAGACCTAGAAAATTTATTTGAAACGCACCAAATAAATATTCCATCTAAAGATCACATCGACTCGGCAACTGAATTAATTCAAAATACAATATTGAAAATAAATAAAAAACACACAACTTTCCTAAACCATCGACAATTTTTAAAACACTCTTTTCCGAAGCAGAAATTCATTTAGCTGAAAAACACCAAGCCCGCCATATTTATAAAAAATCTAGAAATCAAGGAGACAAAAAAATATTATAAATTAAAGAAAGAACTCCATAATAAACTCATTACATTAAAAATTAATAAATGGGAAACTTTCATGGCCGACATAAACAATAATTACAATGAATTCTGGCACGTTGCAAAAACCTTACAAGGTCAAACTAAAAAATCAATCTCCCAGCCCATCAAAAACACAGCAGGAACCCTCTTATACGTCCCAGAGGACAAAGCAAATGCAATAACTGATTGCTCTCAGGGCCAGTTCTCACCTAATGCTGATCTAGGAGATCCAAATTTTTCCAGAGATGTACAAACCAATATTACAGCTTTTTTCAACAGAACCATAACAGTAAAACCAGAAGCAATAACACTTAAAGAATTACTTGTACTAATTAAAAAACTTAACGTCAAAAAAGCTCCAGGACACGATACAATTACTTACAAAATTATTAAAAACCTCCCAGCTAATGCACTATTTGCAATACTCTACCTTTTTAATGCAATAATTAATTTCAATTATTTTCCTGTAGCATGGCGAACAGCCAAAGTTTTCACGATTCCCAAACCAGGAAAAAATCACTCTATCCCAGAAAATAGACGGCCTATTTCCTTCTCAACTTCTTTAGTAAAGTCTTCGAAAAACTGCTTCTAACTAGATTATTAGTACATGCAGAATTACAACAGATTATCCCGGCAACACAATTCTGGTTTAGAGCCCAACATTCCACCACTCACGCCCTCACTAAATTCACCACAGACACTTTAACTGCAATGCAAAAACACGAAGTCACAATTGCCATTTTCCTAGACATTGCTAAAACATTTGGTAAGGTGTGGATACCTGGATTACTACAAAAATTAATAAACTTCAATTTTCCCGAATGCTACATACATTTACTCGCCTCATACTTTAAAAATAGAAAAATTCTTTGTTAGTATTGATAATGCCAACTCTACTACTCGCGAAATTACAGCAGGTGTCCCACAAGGCTCAGCAATTTCCCCATTTCTGTATAATATTTTTACCTCAGACATTTCCATAACCCACGCCTCAGTACAAATGTACGCGGACGATACCATAATTTACACTCACGATAAAAAAACTGCCATATGCTATCCTCCTAACTCAACTTCAAATAAACGATTTAGAACACTGGTTTGAAAGATGGAAAATTGAAACAAATCCTACTAAATCACAAGCATTATTGTTAACTCAACGCAGAATCCAGCCTTCACGCCAAATAACTCTAAATAATATTCCAATACCCTTCACACAAACCGCGAAATACCTAGGTTTAACAATTGACTCTAAACTAATCTGGACCAATCACATTTCAACAGTAAAAAAGGCAGCACTGAGTAAACTACCGCAAACTCTTTCCAATGTTAAAAAGCACCAATCTACCCAGACGATTAAAACTATTAATTTACATAGCAGTAGTTAGATCAGCCCTTTTGTATAGTAACGAAGTCTGGGGGAACTTAAATAAATTCCTTCTAAACTCTCTTCAAGTCATACAAAATAAATATTTAAGAATCATAATAAACGCAGCGCCCTACACTACCAACCTATCGATACATGAACTTTAAAAATTATAACTATAAAAACACAATTACTAAACCGCAATATAAATTACTACAATAAACTACTCTCACATTCAAATCCGGCCATTAAACGGCTAGGAGACTACGAACCCGACAAAAACAGAAGAATAAAACGCCCTAAAATGCTTCCCACATAATTACTAATATCTCCTAAACCTGTACACCCGGCCGAAATTCTCCGATCGGTCCGGGACAAAATCCAGTCAGTTTAACAAAACTACCTGGCGCTAGCATCGCGCACATCACTCCGCCTGCTGCTCGCACAGCGAACACACCTCTCTCTACTTCCCTAGCTTTTCCTCAACGAGCTGACTGATTAAATACTTTAATCCTAATTATGCCCCTCAAGTTTTTAACAATGTTTAATTACAAAACACTTGTTAATTAAATCGCAAATTAAATCGCCTTCTCCCCTCGGAAGACAGAAGCCCCGCCCTCGGCTGAGATACAGCCAATCAGAAAATTCCCTTTAAAATGAATCCCCGCCCACTGATAAATACTTATAACATCAATTATTATTTAAACTACAAACCTTAAAAACACAAATTAGTAACAAAAACTGTTTCCAAATACAATTTCCCATTGTCCCACACAAAATAAAACCTTATATATCAAAATTTAACTTACACACACACACACACACACAAATCATAGTTCCACCTCAAAAAAAAAAAATCGATTTATTAACGACATAGAATGAGGAAGACCCTGCTTCCTCTGCCTCTTCCTGACATCTTGCTTACCTTCACAGGAATATTTTATAAATTAATAAAACCAACTTCTTATAGATTTTACCTAACTTTTAAAAGACCTACATTTTTAATTTTCCAAATTCCGTGCCAGTAAGAAACGGAACCCCACCGCCTTTCCCCTTATTTTTGTAGGCAAAAATGAAGGGAAAAAAAGATTGGAACAACCGTGGCCCAGGGGCTATACTGGGTCAGAAAACTACACTCCTGACATGCGAGCGCCGCACGTGCCAGGTTAAAGTGCCTATATTATGGGGGATCAGGGCGGGGTGGGTTAGCTGCCCCTAACCCTGGTCCATTCAAATGATTACCGCTTGGGAAGACAAGGGCCTCGGTCTGTACTTCCCCGCGCTGAGAGGCTTAGCCTCAATGATGATAGATATATATGAAATTTTTTTAACAAAACTTGATGGGCATAAATACTTCGTAAATGAATATAAATATTATTATTATACATAACACGTGCCACATTTGCCATTCATGTGGCCATTTGAAATTCATACAAGATGACGCCTGGAGTGCACAAACTGTCAAACACTTCAAATAAATATACGTACACTACACGGCACTCAAATGAACAAAGAATAATACAGGACACAAAAGAGACTATTTGTCTCGTACCTATGTGAGGTAAAACATAACACAGAAGAATAAAACACTGTTGACATAAAACTTGGCAAAATAATATACAACATAAAAATTTACAACTCTGTAACATAAACATTGGCACGTGGTGTGCGTCTCCATGTGCATGGCGTATTTGTAGGTTAGATTATTATATGTGTCAAAATGGATATGCACCTGTTATTCCATCTGTGTGCACTCGTGCACAATGCTAAACAAAATAAACATGACACTATAAATGCTGCACAGAATGATAACCTTAATCTAACAGAACACTGACATGTGGCATTGCAGCAATACTTATGCAAATAAACAAACAGGATGAATACACAAAACACTCACTCACACTCTCCTAAGCATTAAAAAAGACCCTGTAAAAATACACTTTCTACACTGTCTTGTTTAATGCTGCACTTAAGAGACGCACATGTAGCACTGGTTCAGTGATGCAGGTGCTGCTCCGTGACATTGGGGTAAATTCTGACATTCCAGCTCGCACGATGTGGGGAATGGCCTAAGTCAAATGCGCTGTCAACATCAAATACCCTCCCATTCGGAGGTCATTCACTCGTAGTGACATCTACAGTCTTCATTGCAGCATCTCGCTAGCATATGAAGTCTCCTCTCATGGTCGAAGCCCGCAGACATGTGGCTCTTTTTGTTGGGATGATATGAACCGTGGTTGTGAACTGTCAACACGTGCTCCCTCATGTTAAGGTTTTGCTCCGAGCGCACATGGCCACAGATTGCAAACACTCGGTTCACTGTGTTGTTTTTATTCTGCTGACCCACATGGCCGTTAAACATAAACACGCTCTTCCTCTTGTTGTTGTGCTGTGAAGTCACATGGCTGTGAACTGTCAACACACAATACTAGATGCTGTTGTTCTGTCACGAACGCACGTGGTCGCAGATTGCAATCATTCGGTTCTCTGTGTTGTTGTTTTGATTCTGCCGATCCAAGTGGTTGTACTGCTCGCATTGGTGGCAATGCCGTGTGGGTTGCGGCTGTGCCAGGGGCGTGTCTGCAAGCTATGCATGTGGTGTGCCGATGCTGCCATGGACGTTTTTAGCAGCAGGAAGGGGCCGAAAGTTCCCCTGTTCCCGACTCTTCGCTGCTACTGTCCTTTTCTACATGTGGCCTGTGTCTGTTTCGAAAGGAAATATCAACAACACACGTTCCTGATGTGTCTCCTCTTGTCGGCACACTTCCCGGTGTTGTTGATGCTATCACCGGGTGGAGGGTTGCTGACTTCGCAGGGGAATTGAATTTTCTGCGCATGTATCCTAACGGTTTCAGGTTGCGATTTGTTGTGATTCCCTCCTCAGCACCATGGCGTCGTGGGCAGTTGTTTCTATTGTAGATGTGTTGACATTGGGTGTGACAGCTGTCATCAGGATTGGCGGCGAGACGAATAAACTTCCAACATTCATAATGTCGGTTAGCGATGTCGTGGCTCCTTCGCTCTCCTCTTGCTTGCTTTGATATGATACAGTACCAGTTGTGTTTATGTGGGGGTGTGTGAGTCTGAGAAACTTGCTGTGAATAACTGTCTTCCTTCGCACGCTCAGCTGCATTTCATAGCATGTGTACCACTTTTTTCTGGTGATGACATGAGGCGGTTACATTTTTTTATGAGCCTCGCAAAAACCTTTTTGCTTTGCAGATTGGTAGTGTGCTTATGTAGACCGATTGGCCTGGCTTGAGTGGTGGCTGGAGTCGGGACGACACTGGTTTCCACTCTGCTATGTAGCGCCGCTGATTTTCTCTTCCCACACAGCGCATGCATGCCACTCTTCCCTTCTCTCGCCACCATCGGTGCCACTGGCAAGATCTCTGGCTCTGCTCGCGAACTCACCTGGGAGGGGGAGATCACGGACTGGATGTGCTTACCGCTGTGGTGAGTCGATGATGATCGATGCACTGTTTTTTGGGGTCGTGCGGCGAGTCCTGCTCACTGTGATGTTACATTCGGTGTGATGAATAATAGAGGTGGAGGTAGGGGTGTAGAATTCTCCTGCCCGTCGCACCATGATGAGAAATGTGGTTGTGAAGGCATGAGGGGAGGGGAAGGAGGGATGTCTTCCCACCCCTCTCCTGCTGAGTGGTCTATCAGATGCTTGACATAATGTAAATAGAAATACAATACGAAAGATGTGCATGCTGTCACTCCGAAACAGCAGGTGTGAATGCTGATGAAATGTTTTCTTGCTGGAAATGTCATTTTTAGGCGAAATGTTAAACTTCCTTAATATTTTGGTACAGCTTTGATAGCCGGGACACTCATTTTAGTTTGATGTGTGGACATGTCCTCTGTGGTGGCGTAAAATGAAGTGAGCAATTTTCGCACCTGAGGTATGGTGCAGTAAGTTCGCAATGTGAAGTTGCAATTCAGCAAACTACTGCACACAGCTGTCTGCGCGATTTTTGTTGTTGTTTGTTACTGGACACTGACTGTTTATGTTTCCACCAGCACGAAGGTGGTTTCATATATTGCTCCCATTACATGTGCGGACTATGCATCGTTACTGCTTGGCTGCGGCTGTTGAAACTTGGTACAAAAATGATGCAGCAGGTTTTAGTAATACACTTGGTAATTGATGAGGTGCTGGCGCTGTTCTACATTGTGTTCACTGTTGCTGATCGTTCAGCAGCGATGGTGCATACTGAGAGCTGTTGCTTGGATGTTTCCTTCCCACTTGTCTGTTCCCGCTGCCTTACAGTCTTGACGGTGGTTTTTCGTTGTCGATTGCGACACCTACTATGCCAATGGTACCTAGTTACTGGGCAGTACCTGGAGGGGTGGTTTGGTCGTGAAGTTGGTTACGGCATTCCACAGTACCGCTGCTGTACTGTGGTGTGTGGTTGGAGTTGATATGTTGTTGCACTTAACCACACACTGGGTTGGTGCATTACCTGCTGTCGATATCTTTCAGCCCATCTGGCTGTGTGCTGCATTGTTGTATTCGCCAGAGTGGGTGTGGCAGCAGGTTGCACTCGGGATCCATACATCTCATTCATGCCATTGGAAATAAGGACTGTGGTTGTCGCAATGCATGATCTTGCTGTTGGCACATCTAGCTCTATTTGTTGAGATGACTGAAGTACTGAAATTGTTTTCGGTGGTATGGATGATTGTTGAGCTGGTTTCTCGGCATACTGTTTTGGTTGGTTGCCCTTTGCTGTGAATGATAGCCATGCTGGGGCAAATGATCTGAATATTGATGAACAGTTGCAGGCCGGATGATGGGCAGTGACTATATCCAAATCCGTGCTTTTCAACTTTCCACACTGTTGGCATGTGATTGGCTGCATATCAAACTGGAATCCCATGTTTTTGGTTAGATGACCAACACGGCTGTGATGACTTGTGCGGAAATGCGACGTGGAAGTACTTGCTGCCTCACTGGACCACGTGGTCTCACGGTTCACAGCTAACACCTCCCGCACAGTGTGTAAGGGGTGGTCCTGCTGGCATATGTCACATTGATGGAGGGTGGGAGGTGGTAACTTCCCCTCATCCCTGACTGTCCAATAAGGCCGCCCTACATCACCAAGCCTGGTACATGGTGATGAGATGAACTGCTTCAAAATGGCGGCTGACAATGGCATTTTTGGCACTGTTTCCCACTTCACGTTTTCCTGGATTCCTGTGTAGCTTGTCCAAGTTGTGTTGATCTTCTTTGCTTGTTGAGTGATATAAAACCCCACCTCCAGCCAGAATAGTGAGCCTAACTCAAAGTAAATAGGCTATGCACACCCATGTGGATGTACGCAGTATACATGATGTTGATGCGAAACACAAGTTGTCGGGAGTGGTACTGCCTGGTCTAGTGAGAGCTCTAGACATCCCTCATATGCCAATACACTAACAGTGGGTCATTCTGGCTACCCAACACCATTATTTAAGACACGTGGTAAACTAAGCATCAAACAGGTTAAGTAACCATTATTGCTCTTATTGCAATAAAAATGCTGGCTCTTGCCATCACTTAGTTTCTTTCAATTTATTTCCCCAACAGGCACTAATGTTTACAGATTTGCCGTTATAGCCTGGCGGGCTCTTACACTGCAAAGATGGCCATAGGGCCTATATAATTAATAAATGCATTAAGTCTCGGCCGTATAAAGGGCAATACCGAGGAGTGTGAAAGAGTGTACTCCAGGCGAGAAAATTACAAATTTTACGGTAAACTAAAATTAACAATACAAAATTACACGATGATTGATTGAAAAGTTGATGTTCCTGGAGCCCCATGATGTAGTGGTCACCTCAAAAGATCCAAGATGCTACTAAATGGCTACTTGGCACTGAGATTGCATGTTGGCTAAGACTCCCATTGGTGATATAACACAATGTGATTAACACATACCACAATTATTTAAATGAAATGATGTAAACACTGCAATGCCAATGGGATGAGAACTCTAACAAACCCGTAATAAGAAAACAAAAATATTTAAAATATAAAAGTAGTAACTCTTGTTCAACCACGCTATGTCGCAGTGGCAATATAACCTCACATTATGCACATATAAAATGTGGCAATATCTTTTCAGTGCCTCTCCACAATAAAGACTATTTATTATGTCCTTACTAATTTTATTCCTTGCAACATGCGTGAGTTCATATCTTCGTACTGATAAACACTGCTAGCATATACTTATAGTTACAAGTAGCGATTTGGCTAAATGGTAATGAGCACCGGTTAGGCTTGGTGCGTGGTTGTGGACAGTAAACCAAAATGTTAGCTTTGTAATACTTTCTATATTGTGTTTATGGAATTCAAAAACAAATTATATATAAAAATACTTAAACAATACTTGATGGGCATAAATACTACATAAACGATTATCAGGAATAATACTATACATAACGCATGCCATTTTGCCCTGCTTATGGCCATTTTCAATTCGCACAAGATGGCGCCTCGAGTGCACTAACTGCCAAAAACTTCAAATAAATAAACATACACTACATAGCACTCAAATTAACTAGGAATAGTACAGAACACAAAAGAGACTATTAGTCATGTACTTATGTGAGGTATAGGGTAACAAAGGAGAATAACAGAAAACATTGGCACGTGGCGTCTGTCTGTGTGCTTGATGTATTTGTAGGTTAGTTTATTATAATGTGCCAAAATAAATGTGCACATGGTATTCCAACTGTTTGTACTCGCACACATTGCGAACAAAACAATCATGACACTATAAATGTTGTACTGAATGATAATCTTAACCTAACATGGCACTTACATGTGGCAATGCAGCAATACCTATGTAAATAAACAAACAGGATTAATACACAATACACTCACACTCTCCTAAGAATTTAAAAACTCATTGGAAAAATATACTTTCTACACTTTCTTGCTTATCGCTGCACTTTACAAATGCACATGTAGCACTGGTTCAGTGATGCCGGTGCTGTGGTGACATTGCAGTGGATGCAGATGTTCTAGCTGGCATGACATGGGGAATGGCCTAAGACCAACGTGCAGTCGACATGAGACTAAATACTAAATTGGAAAAAGAAAGGTTATCCGACAACTTTGATTCCATACACATTTCACACGGCATGCACAAAGCTACCCTCGGCCATTAATACTGGACCACATTTCTATTGCTATTAGAAATACTAGTGTCATGAACTGAAAATGTAAAGCGACTGTGCACATTCCTGTAGGCTTGTGAATAAAATATAATAAAATATTTTAACCAACACACCACTGCACTCTAACTGTTAGTGCTTGTTTTGATACTGTATTTTTGTACCTGTGCATGTCAGTAAAATAGCTTTCTTATTATTTGCACGACAATGAAACATTTTTTAATATAAATAAAATAACACATTTCACTATACTGTTAGCGCTTTCAAAATACTTACATGGTTTGTAGGGAAACATTTAGAAAAATGAAAATCATGTCTGACGTCAGTGACATGTCAACACTTGTACATATAAACAAATAATAACATTCAATTTAAATATATCCACAAGATCATGCAAAATTAATAAACACGTATATAAACCAAAACACATCTCCTCCCTTGCTTGCTGCATTGATGCAACCAGTGAAACCAATCTTGAAGAGTGTGCCATGTGAGTGCTCACATGGCACACTCTTCAAGATGGCTCATAAAATTACAATTGAAATAATGAACCACTACATATAATAAATAATTACCGAAAACAAAACACTGCACGTAATATTAAGATGGACCATGGAAATATATATATCAACACTTTAATATAAAACATCAGCACATGCAGCCATGCACACTTAGACAATGGTTGCTGCATGCTGGAGCCCTCTCGTGGCGGTGTGTGATGTGTTTTGACAGGCAGTGTGGTGAATGGCTCCCCCCTCCCTTCGGAGACCATTCAGTCGTGGTGACACTGCTCTTCTTCCTAGCTGAAACACATGGCTAGTGGCCGGAGTTTCTCCTGTGGCCGCAACTTGTAGCTGCTGCGATGTTATTGTTGTGAATGAAGTGGGGGGACTGCTTCTCCCACCCAGGAAGCGACGCTGTGTCGGCTGCGGTTGGCACTCGGGTTTCATATTCATATAATTAGGAAGCGTTTGTGTAAAATGTCTCTGTGTGTGTGTATATCACTAGCTTTTGTTTTACTAAAACAACTATTACATCATAAAATGTAGCCCTATATAACATGTCAGTCATTGAGTAAGTTAAGAACGGTTCTTTTTGATGAACTGGAATGTTTCGGAAAATCGGAACAGTTACCATTTCTTTTTTTTTTACTCTCGTCCAAAACATTTTGCTAAGTGAGAATATCAATGTCATTATTTTTCACTACATTAACATCGCTTTATTCGTATTAAGCTTGTTTTTATGACTCTCTATCATATATTGTAATATATTACTCTGTCATATATGGCAGTACTGCAGGATGGAGAACAATAAAATTAATATACTATTATCTTATTATTCCATAGTGTTAAGTGGCACTGTGGTGCCTCAGTGGGTATAGGGGGAATTTGAGGAGCAGTGAATTCTTGGAAAAGGTTTTACACGGGGTGCCAGACATTGCTAGACAGTGTCGTGTGAAGTTGGCAGAGCAGATTTTTCTTACAGGGTCGCTCGACCGATAATCATAGCTATCTTGAACTGCAGCTCCTCGTAAATGATGACATAAAATAATTAATTTGCATAGTGTGGTGTGGCCTGTTCGGGTCAGCTCACAAACCCATATTACTGATTGACATTGCAAGCAAAAGCTCACCAAATATTTCCATTTGTGTTTGACGCCGTGACTTATTGGCTAGTTATACAAGTGCAAGTGGCAGCACATTCCAAAAATCTACTGTGACATGTACTGCCAGCACAAGTAATTCAAATGCAATAACAGAATACAATGAAGATGCGGTTGTACTTAGTAGTACCATTGACATCTCAAATGTAGCTTTTGGTTTAGGCCAAGAAAATATTGCTCAAGTAATGGAAGATCTCTCTGGAAGTGAATATTCCAATGTGTGCATTAGTTTTGGTGTTTTTTTTTTTTGGAAAGCAGTAGAAATGAATCAACAGAATATGATGCTGAAAATGATGAAAAAGTGCGTGAAAATATTGTGAGATATTTGGGTTCCTAGGCAATTAACTTAAATACAATATATAACTTAATGCTCTAACTGCTCTATTGAAGATGCTTAAAAAAACAGTCAACGTTTCGAAATATTCCTTCTGTTGCTCGTTCATTATTGTTCACTCCGCATAGCATAGTTACATATGACATTTCACCAGGTAAATATGTACATTTAGGGTTGCAGGGGGCATGTGAGGCAATGCTGCATTAACTAAGAAAACTTTCTGTGTCTTTTGAAAGCTTGCATTTGATGATTAATATTGATGGCTTACCACTTTCCAAGTCATCATATAGTTCCCTGTAGCCAATCTTATGTTCTCTAATGCAAATACAGAAGGTATTTATCATTGGTGTGTACCATGGGATTGAAAAACCTGCAGTTGAAAGATCATTCCTTCAAATGTTCGTAGATGACTCTATTCATTTGACTAACAATGGAATAAATATTAATGGGAAAACGATTCCAATCAAAATACATGCTTTAAACTGTGGTAGACCAGTGAATGCTTACATTTTGTGTTTCAAAGGACATAGTGGTTATAAGCTGCACTAAATGTAAGATTTAAGGAGAATTCAAGGCAAACAAAGTTTGTTTCCCTGGTACTAATTTTGCTAACATAAGTGATTAAGAATTTTATAATAGAACTGATGAAGACTATGATACTGGAGAAAGAGTTCTGAGGGACATACCAAACTTTGGTTTGGTAACCTCCATACCATTGGATTATATGCATTTTGTTTGTCTAGGTGTTATGAAAAAGCTGTTGATGATGTGGGTTGGTGGATCATTCTCCATACGTCTTTCTGCATAATAAATATGTGGAATTTCACAGCAGCTCAAGAATTTAAATATTGCTGCACCAAATGAGTTTTCCAGGAAACCAAGATCTCTCAGAGAATTGCGGCATTGGAAAGCTACCGAAATTAGACAGTTTTTACTATCTCTCCACGTAGCAATATCTCTTCTAGTAACTCCTAATATGTGCAAAGTTTTGAAATAATATGTGGTAAAGAAAACATCTCTCATAATGTTCATGGGTTAATGCGTTTGTATTCTGATGTTATCAAATATGGTAAGTTGGATACACTTAGTGCATTCAGGTTTGAAAGTTATATGCTAACATTGAAGCATATGGTCTGGAAAAATGAAAAACCACTAGAGCAGATAGCAAAACGATATGCTGAAGCTGCAAACTATGATGTAGTCGAGCACAATTCTTACAATGCCGATATAAAACCACAGTATTTCAATCGTCATACTGATGGATCTGTCATAAATAAATAATATATAAATCACCAGTTCAGAACTTACCAGAAGTTTTTCTTGTTAAAAAGTTCAGATCAGAGAAACAACTGCTGTTGTCTTTTTGATGGGAAAATACTCTTAGTAAATAATTTTGTGTGTAGGTCTAAGTGTCAGTAAGTGTTACATGTCATACTTACACCATACAATAGTTTGCTATATTAATGCAGATGATGCAGGCACAGGCTACACAAATGCAAAATGTGCAAACGCAGTTGCAGGAACAAAGTGTGCAAATGCAAACAATTGTAGGAGGTGAAATGCAACGTGGAATCACAGTTGCAGTAACATAGCGCACACATGCAAACACAGTTGCAGGACATACAAAATAAGCTGGAGAGCAGTGCGCAGGCACAAACCACACAGCTGCAATCCCATCTGCAAACCCACAGCTATTTAGTACAGTGACAAGTAGCTGAATTAAAGGAGGACATCAACGCTAACCTGTGTCAAGTTACTACGGATTTGGTTACATCTGTCTGGAAGTAGCAGAGGCCAGGGAGGAGCTCTATTTAGTGAAGGCTAACTACACAGTGCAGGCTTGCGAAGTAGAATACCGCCTGGGTGAAATCGAACAATGGCCAGTTCCTCCATCTGATCGCACAGTAATAGAGGAAGTTGTGACTAGTAGGTTTGAATCAGTAAACAGCTGTGTAGAAACCAATTTAGCTCAGGTAGAGGGAGCATTCTAGTTTAGATTTTCCAGTGTGGAGGGCAAAGTAGATCAATTGACACAAGTAACTGCAATCATACAAAACTTGCAATTAAATACCAACGAAATCTCCAGGGAGGAAATTCAGCTACGGAATTCCAGCGCCACACAACTGGAAGTAGCTAATTCATTTCCCAGTACACCTTCTGCTGCAACTACTTCAAATGCTCAGGCCCTGGCGACACCACTCTCAACATTATTACATCATCCTTTCAAGTTGTGGGCAGAGCAGCTGCCAAAGTTTGAGGGACGCCCAGGAGAAAACCATATAAATTTTCTCATTAAGTTCGAAGAGTACGCTGTATTACTTGGCCTGACAGACAGCAATATGATGCACTGTCTTAATTTATTCCCCCTCTCAACAGCATATTACTGGTGGGAGCTGTCATGCAACACTATTGCCAATTTTTCAGAATTCAATACAAAATTTGTGGAACATTTGTGAAGCACAAAAGTTCAGGGGAACGTAAAAGATTTTTCCTGGAAAGGGCAAAAGCCTAGCGGCCCACCTATCTGATCTGTATAAAATATCTAGGCATATGAAAGATCTAGGCATCTAACCCCTCCCCTGAGCAATGAAGAATTCATTGCAATGGCTTTAAACCAATTGCAGTACTCTTACAAGGTGCATTAGACTGATCGTACAGGTAATGATTTAGTGCCTTTTAGAAAAGGTTTATTGGCAAGCAGTTCGTGAAAAACATTTTGTAACAGAAAATAGGTATTACATGAAAATGGGTATTTAAAGATAGCAGCAGAGTAGTCATGGCCAAATTTGAATTTGTAATTGATAACATTACAAATTCGTGTTATTCCCATTCCTATGAAAAGTATTTGTAACAATTTAAATGTATAAATGGGGATCAGGGAAATTGTGGGGTACAAATTAAAGGTAACATCACAAAAAACTGAAAGCCAAAGTCAACTTAAAGCTCCAGAAAATTGATGACATTCAAATATGCACAAATTAGCTGTCGAATATAACAAATTTAATGACGGCGGTGTTATTGGGGGGGGGGGGGGGGGAGTCGTAAATGTGCTTCATGAGTGCCCTTTATGCAATTGACGTGGACCACTTACCCATATGCTGTTCTGTTGACCATACCATCAGCTACACCTGCCACCAGTAATTTCTAGATTGCGTGTGGGCGATTTGTGAGTCAAAGCCAGTGACCCATGTGTGTGCATGAGTGTGCACCATTGCAGTGCGATTGAGTGTGTTTTTATATATTTGGAAAAATGGCCCTTTTTATCGTTTTGAGTTGCAATTGTATTTCTGAGTTCAATATGGATTTTATAGTGCATTGGTTAGTCATCTTAGCAGTCACGTGTGCAGTGAAGTACGGCGCACCAAGCACATTAGTGAGCCATGTTGGAATTCATGGTGGGAAATCCCATTGCCATTTTAAATATTTGTTGTCGCCTATGCGACACAGTGTTTTTGGGTGTTTTAGTTCTAAGAGGGTGTTATTGTATTTTGTTTGTCATGTATGAATTTATGCCTAAAATATTTCCAGTGTTGTCATGTGCAAAATAAGTTTTAACAAACACGTCACTCAGCCACATGATACGGCGCACCATGTAGGAAAGAGTATTTAATTTTCTTCACCAATATTTATTTACTTGCACTTGCATGCTAATTAGAATAAATGATAACTTTCCCTTTGGCTAGTAGTAGAGCCAGTATAAACACTACCCTTTTACAGTATTCTTCATAAGTGATATTTGGACCACATGTACATATGACTTGGCATATAGGACATGCGCCGAACATTGTAGGACAAATAGTAACTAGTTTTTAAGAGTAATAATTAAAGGGTTTATTATTATTGTTCTGTTGTGTATCAAAAGTAATATTGTACAAATGAATGTGAACAAATCATTACACGTGCAGAGCCATTGACAACCTGCAACTTAACACCAAATTGGAGGTTATGTTACCAGCCACATGGTAAGTCTTACGTTTAAGTTTAATATATGTAATTTCTATTCAGTGATTTTTATGTGTAAGATGTTGTATGTTTTATGTTTCATTCTCACAGATGATCATGTCATTTCATTTCATTAATTTAACATTAAATGTTTTGTGTATAAATTGATTACGTGACATGGTATGGAACTACAGTTACTGAGCAGGCAGTCCGTTGCCATGTTTTCCAGTAGCCTCTTGATCATCATGTGAGGTGGACATGCATGTGTGTCCTCCCTGGGAATTCGCAGTTTCGTGCCAAACCATGTAGCTTTCAATAGCGTAATTTAATTTCTGGAACATTTGTTTTTGCAACCCTGGCAGTGAGCCACCTCAAAGCCTGGCTATCTTGTACATGACGAAGGCATAGCATAACGTAATTTTCATCTTAGCCTACCACCACTTTTAGAGTGTTAGTGTAATAACCCATATGTAAGTGCTTCTTTGAAGGAACAACAAAATAAATAGTGTTCAAAGTGAGACATTCTATTTTCTTTCGCCGGCCACTGATTGGCCATTTACCCATTTCCATGTGTCTGATTTTTATTTATTAATTAATGTTGTCAGAGGAGACCAAGACAGTTTCCATGGGAGTAATTAAGTATTTGGGGAAGCTTATAACCACCACTAGACTATGCCTTGTGGGATTTAATTCAACATAAAATTTACATTTTGTAAAAATGGTGTGGATAAGGGCCAACACCTCGTGCTAGTGCAGGCAATCATTCAATCAGTTGGAACAACATCAGTTTACTGTCTGCAGCATCCAGAATGGAGGACTACAAAGGGAAGCCACGCATGGGCCGTCGACGTCACGTCTCAATCTATCCCTCATGCTCACTGAGGTGACGCCCTTAAAGGGTATGTTCCTTCCTAACCTATGCCAATTTATATTCACTCTGGAGTCCATTTCATCTCGTCAAATCGCTTGCCAAAGCATGTCACTTTGTCTTGCTGCCAAGCATTCCAAAATTTTACAGCGCTTTAGCACCATCCCTTCATCACTTCCCTTATGTCTTTTCTCGCCATATTGTGATATTTCCTAACCACATTCGAACTGCCTATATGTTTTCCCACGTAAGTTTACTCCTGTGTCATTCCTTGTTAAACCTTGTTTCGTGTCATTGTCTTGTGCGCCACGTGTAACAACCTACCCCCACATGCACCACTTCATTTAAGCCATGGCTCCATATTTTCCACTTCTGGCAGAGTTTCCTGTTGTACCATCGTCATTTCAAGTCAACATGTCGAGAAACAGCAATTATAAAATCGCCATTAGTTTGTGGGAGCCACTCAAGTCAGCCATCTTGGGTCTACACTTCGCCTGTAATGTCAGCCAACCATCACCATCTTGGCACTGGCCAAGGGGTAGCGCACCACCTGCTGCTCCCCTATCCCTGAACTGCTTTACGCCTGCAGGGACACCACTATCATTCTGTGCCATGTGGGTGTTGCCATGGGGTGACCGACCAATCGGTCGGGCAAAGAAATGTCCAAATGAAGGCCCCGTGTCGTCCTCGTGGCGATTTATACTGTGAGTGTTCAGACTGGCCAACATCTAATGGCAAACCTACCACTATGTGCAACCAGTGCTTGAGACCAACACCTAACCCAGATCCGTTCTCGTTAACGTACCTCCAGGGAATAACTTGTGTGTGTGGTGACGCTACAGTGGTCCAAACAATGCAGGAGCAGGTCGACCTGTTAAATACAGAACTGTGCGAGGGCGCATGGGCATGGACAATTTCGGGACAGCCTGGGGACTTGTGTGCACGATGCCTCCCACCTATGTAAATACAAGAATTTTCCAGTCCAGTGTGTACACCGAGTCTGTTGTGTTGCACAATGACACCAAATCACCTGCAATCACCGCCATCCCCCTTCTGCTAAATTTTGCGAAAGTGCACGAATGCCAGTGTTTGTGATGAACTTGGAGCTGCAACCCTTGGGTGCAATTGGTATTGGAGACTATACCATGAGCAGTGCATTTCACCAACCAGCTACATCAGTCATGGATCAATGGATACAGCACATGCCGTAAATTACTATACTACAAAAGTTGCAGATGCGAGTCTGAGCCAGAGGCAACGGTGAGTTCTACAACACCGTTCAACAAAAGCTGTATGAACAAATTCTGGAGTTTCCATGCCCACTTGTGTGTTCAACCTCACTCCTGCAAACCATACTGGTTCCGGAGGCAGAAGATGCCCACATTCACACATCAATAAACAGCAAACTCCGGCAGACAGTGGGCAACGCCCTTACTGCCACACCAGCCCAATTCCAGTCATTACGACACTACAATGGCGCCACTAATAAAGATCCTATGGGATTTTTAAAAGTTTGTGCGAGCAGGCTAAGCCATTACGGAGTTTATCAAGAGGATTGGCCGTCGTGTATCGGCGAGCACATGGGCAGCGATGCTAAATCCTGGTGGTGCGGACTGAATCACTACTGCATGCTGTGGAGCGAATTTAACTATGTATGACACCATGGAAGTAGGTGTATTTTTAACTATAGATAGAACTAGATGTGCTATGTTTTATCTGTTTTAAGCCTATTATTGTTGTACGACTTTTACTGGATAATATTCAACTGCATATAATGTTGTTTTTAATTCCCCAAGAAAACAATCGAATGTAGTATCGAATCAATCGAACAATCGAATGCGTATTTACAAACTACACTTATCTTCAGTGGCACGAAATGAACTTAACCTCGATCTCCAGTCCAGCTCTGAATGGTGCAACAGGTTTCTGTGTCGATCTTATAGACAATATCAAGTTGCATTTCGAACCACGGTGGTGCAACTGGCCCTAAGAATCCCATTACAATTTCGTCACCAAAAATACCAGTCTCATGCACTCCTAAAACCCAGAACTGTCTTGAAGAACATTTTGGAGGTGGGCGTAAGTGCTGCCCGGCATGAGAATCGAGTCGCCCTCGCTCCGGTGATATATTCATCGGAGAAAGATTTCGTTAAAACAGTGATGCTACTGCATGCCAGTATTCTGCTCCAACCAAGCCGTGTTCGCGACCAACCGTGCCGCGATAATGAGTCAACCAAGACCCGGGACATTTGAACTGTGAAACCGTGTCTATATCGAGTGCCAAGGGAACAACAGTTGTGCCTCCTGTGGTGCCAACAATGCAGGCAACCCGCAATGCAGTGTACAATACCGCTCAACCACACCCGGCTGTCGGTCACCGACGACATATACATCCTGTCGATGGTGCGTGGGTGAACATTGGGATAGGGATTGGCCTGGAAGGATGGGTCTGCCAAGTAGGACCCCATGGAGATATACACGCCCGGGAAATGAGCAGATGGGGTAAAACTTCTGGGCGACACTTGCCCCCAACAAGAAATAATGATGCACCTTAATCCACAACAGGCCCATATCACCCAGATTAGCAGTTCATAAAATGGGTTTATCAGAATTTGCATACTAATCAATAATTAGCCATGCCATGCTTTAATCGACACAGTCACCTCAGACAATTTTATCAAGTAAAAATTTAGTAATGCCAAAGAAGTTCGAGATGTTTGACATACTGTTCAATTTGCAACACAACATTCCGGGGAAATGAAAGTTGAATCTGGTATTGCCGTATATAAGAGATACATTGAAATGTCAACAACAGCATTTGTGACAGATGAAATTCATGAAAATGCCATTCTAGAATTGCCGTGGCTTACTGATCAACATACCCTGGTGGAACCAGTTGCAAGATGCATCCATTTTAGGAGACAAGAACGGAGAATTGTTTATAACCTGGTTCCTCGGCCAGTCGACCAACCACCAACCATATTGTTGGATGAACTGGACTATTTCATTCTCCTGGAGTACCAGGATGCCATGCAGCGATTATTGCTGCTGCGGGCCCATTCCGTCGCACGACAGTGGCTGAGCACAGAATACTGCTCATCAATGAAACTTAAACTTATGATAGCCCAAGCAGTACTGCCCACACCAGTGTCAAATCATACGTGATCAAATTAAAAGGAATGTTGGATGTGGGAGTGATCGAGCCCTTGAAGAGTGACTTCCAGGAGAGCCTTGCACTAGCCAGATATGACCTGTCGCAGCACCACTGTGTTCAAACTGACGCCAGTGAGAAGGGATCTGTGTCAGTGGTCTTTCAGCTGGCCGACAATGAGAGCCGGTGTATAATTGATTTTGGTAACGCAAAATTCGGCACAGTAGAGCTGCAGCATGACTTAAACGAGATAGATTGCCTCGCAGTTGTATGGGGGTTTAAAAGTTACCATCCACTGTTGGAGTACAGACACTTCAACCTTCGCACTGATAACTCCTGCCTTCTGTGGTTGCATACCACAAAGGAGAGCCACAGCAAGCTAGCCCACTGGGCCCTCCTGCTGCAATCATATGATTTTGATGTTCAGCATGTAGCTGGATTGGAAAACTAGCTGGATGATTTACTGTCTCATTCGCCTGGCAAGGCAACAGTGCTCAACATTGAGGAGTGGAATAGCATTCTTCCCCCCACCAACACAGCACACTATGCACACCCGAAATTCAATGTACCATCTTCACAATGCTGCCAACCGTCTTGACCTTGGCCACCCTGCACGACGAGATAATTATGAAGCACTAAAACTGCCCCATTGCAAGTAAGTGGAGAAATGCATGCGCCCAGCAAGAAGTGGTAAACTGGCACGTTGTTGATGGTTCTGTAGAATCGAGGCCCAATTTAAACAGTGAAGTGTAGTGCATGTATGCACCATTAACGGCACATGAGAGAGTATTATGTCATGGCCACTCCACTCGAGTCATCTTTCAAGACATCCAGGGGCAGCACAAACCAAATACAATGTGTAATTTTTTTTTACTGGCCTTGTGTAGCATTGCATATTACGGCATTTGTTCGTGTAATCACTTCAAAAGTCACCACAGCGAAGGGCAACCACAACAACAACTGCAGGAGCCCAAATAAATTTTCGAGACTGTAGCACTTGACTTTATGGTCAATCATGGTGTCAAAACACAACTGCGTATTCATGTTGGAGGTAACCATGTGTCGTGGGCGGAGCACCTCCCCACCACTTTGTTTACACTGATAACCCGTACCAATGAAGCAACTGGGAAAATGTTAGCCCAACTTCTCCAAGGCCGAGACCTACCCCTGCCCGGTGATTTTGTAAGTCGCCTGAGGGACACACCACACACCGAGATGGAGAAACAAGGGAAGAGGCAAGAGAGAAAAAGAGGGAGAGAAATAGATGCAGGAGGCGAGGGAGAGAGAGCATCGTTATGCCGCGCAGCGTAGACTAGACACCCCCTGCCGCCACCCTCAGCTGTATCCTGGCCAGTTTGTTTATGTACAGACACACCTCTAGTCAACTGAACAGCAGGGATACTGTGCGGGCTTTGCCTCCAAATGGAGCATCCCCTACCAAGTTGTGTCGGTGTAGGGGACATCTGCTGCAAAGTCAACCCAGGCAACATGCTATTTACCACTGTGACACACTATGGATCACCGCCGCCGGCATCGGGGCACCTGAAACGACTGTTGACGAGGCTTCTGCAGACCTGGCCAGCAATGTTTTCTATATGTCTGATGGGAACAGAGGGTATATTACACCATGTGCAACCCCTGCCGGTGCACCCGACACCGGGACGTCTACACGGGGCCCAGCAAGGCATACTGCAGAGATAACCCCCTGTTCACCAGACATATCACAGTTACCTTCGGCAGCTATTTATGACATCACCAAAGACGAGCCGGGGGGGGGGGGGGCTAGGAGGGGCTCTGAGGACAGTCAGGATCACCAGGGGAGAGTCCCAGCTAAGGGCGTCGTGATACCGAGAAGATGGTGTGCGAGTTTGGGCACATCTGCAGCTGAGTTAGGCCCTTCGCAAAGGATTGGGGTTTCTCAATCACCTATCCTGTACCGCCCGTATTTGAGTGTCTGTAGTAGCAGTGATGAGTCGGGAGGAGTAGTCTCCTCCCTCTCTGCCACTCGAAACGTGCTCGTTTCACCCGGCGTGCATCGCACACAGCCTGCCGGTGCAGTTGCGCACCCAACACAGCTGAAACTAGCCATATGGCAATGCGGGAGCAGTAACAGCCACACCCACTTTCACCCAGTCACAATGTTTATGACTTGCGCCCACGGGGTCAGATACGCCCGCCACCCAAGTGCTGCAGTTGAAAAAGTCAACTGATGAGTCATTTTTTAATAGGATCTTTCTTTATTTCCAGTGGGAACACCAACTTTGTGTTAATGTGTAAAAATTAAGGATTTTTTATTTTATTTTCTTGTCGAAACCGAAATAAAAATATATGTTAAGGTTATTGGCATTTATATTCTTTATCTCTGACAATAAAATATTGTTTTCCCTCGTTGGTTAAGTAGTAAAGTCATTAGATTATATATTAATTTATCTGCCGGTTCTTACTTCAGAGGGCAGCACCTGTAACATGTAACGCATACTGTTTTTATGTACATTTTGGCAATTTGTTCAAATCACTAATTTTACCATCGTATTAAGTGTGTACGAGGTATTTTATTGTCTTTTATTTATGTTACTATACACATTCCGTTATTTCTGAACCATACTAGATAGTATAGTTTATGTTCATTTGCCATAAATAGTGCAGAAAACTGTCTATATTATAACAAATTGTTATAAAATGAAAATGTATTTAATGTGTCAATATGTCTCTATGATTGTGTCTGTCTGCCGCTAGGATAGAAAGCAGCACTAATACCATAATAAAGTAAAATATTTGTATCAAAATTTGATTTTCTTGGGAGTAATGTGTTACGTTTGCTTGCTACCTTTATTGTAATTTATTTAATGTCAAGCCTTTTATTTGTTTTGTCGTTACGTTTATTATGTTTAAATGCAAAATGAAATTTATCTGTTGTATTTAATGAACTATCCGATATGCGTTTTCGATATTTCTCGACTGGTTATTGTGCGAGTTTGGAACATCCTACATTCACTGTCGTATGTGTAGGAATGTGGTGACCGTGTATTGTACGACTTTTACTTCCACGCGATGTTGTTGGTTTTGAAAATTTACTACATGACTTTCAGCTTTATTGTGGCATAAGAGACATGCTTCACCGCCTAGATGAGTGATTTGTACTTACCATTTGGAAAGTTGTTGCGGTAATTGTTTGTTGTGTTATCGGTTCTCATTTACTGTGGTTCCCGTGTAATTTTGTTCAGTGCGGTTCCCCGGCTACACGACCTAGCTATTTTGGTGATGTGATCTGCCTCGTGTTTTAAAGTGATGGGACCGTGGCCCACGCTGTGATTTAAGCAACAGTGGTTCGTTGACTCCTCGGCCACCTCCTTTTCATCCTTTTGGTCAGAAATTCATTTTATTTTTGCAAGCGATTTTTTTATAACTGCATGACACCACGACAGTGGCTGCCTTCAACTTGCTGCACGATGATTTATACTGGACTCAAATATCCTTGAAAACATGTTAAATATGTAATACTTACCTTGTTAGATGTTTTTGTCATGAAATGGTGTGGACAACCATAAGAATTTTCTATTTACAAGTTTTAAATATTCGTTGGTTCAAAAATAAAATAAAGGAGAAAGCCAGGAAGCTGTAGCTAAAATATTAAACTTCGGGTGTACCCTAAGGTATTGTTGCTGAATAAAAAAAAAAAGAATATGCAAACACACAAAAAAAAAGGGGGTCTGTTACTTTAACTAGTTTGAAGCAACTGTAATACTCAGACTACCAATTATGGTTTTCTTTGAATACAATATATGTTATCTCTTCTCATTGTGTGTGTGGTAATCAGGAAAAAAAGGTCAAATAAAAACACAAACCAGATAACAATTTTTTTATTTGTTAAAAAAGTAACTAATTCCTACTACTTTTTTTTAGTGAGTACATATTCATGGTTGAACTTATTTATTGACGAGAGTTCTAGTGTATTGTTGTTTTTTTTTACGGGAGAAACCCAAAAGAGTGTACCTGAATGGAGAACAAGGTAAGAGAGTGAAGTTAGATGTTTAATAATTATTTTGGGCTGGGATTCCTTTCTCCATGGTTATTTGTTTCTACACTGAAGGATTGCATGTGGAAGTGGGGATACTTCATTTCAGGTCCTCCTCTGGGGCACCTTGATGCTTATGTTGGGGGCCAGCAGCTGGGGTTTTCCTTTTGTTGGAAAGCATTGGGCTGTTTTTCTTGTATCCTGATGTGGAACGCTAAATGGTGGCTCGCTGATGTCTTGTGAAATGCCTAAAAAAAGGGGGCATATGATTAGGACCATGTACCTCTTCCTTATTCTGTCACCATACTACCAGCTACACCTACCAATAGTAACCTCTACACCACATGTGGGATGTTTGTAAGCCGAATCCGGAATCCCACGTGTGCGCGAGAGTCTGCATCGATGCTATGCAGTTCAGTGTGTTTGTTTATATTTGTTTAAATGGCGCTTTTTTATTGTTTTGAGATTTAATGGTTTTTTGAGTTCAATATGGGTTTTCTAGTGCATTACTTAGTCAACTTCAGTCATGTGTGCAGTTATGTGTGGTGCATGAAGCACGTTAGTGTATCATGTTCGAATTCAGGTTCTAATATCCTATGGTATTTTTAATTCTTTGTTGTCACCAGTGCGGTGCAGTGTTTTTATGTGTTTTAATTTTAATAACTAATTTTATGGGCAGTAAAACCTAGATAGTGTGCAAAAAAGTTTCATGCTGTTCGCCCACCACAACTCCAGCCAGCATCCACACTCTGTGTGCAGTGTAGAATTGTATGTTTTAGGAGTAAGTCAGTGCAGTGTTATGCCAGTTTGTTGTCTCCCCCCCACCCCAATTTGTGCATGGATCACATTATTCGGGAAAATGAGGGAGCTAAATGTCAGACTCAGTAAGCAGTTTTTGTAGGGCGAATTTAAATGGCAACCCTTTTAATAACTGAAATAACTATCGCAAATGGGGTCATCAAAGATGCCCTTAAGAAAAACTTTCATGTTTATATATTTCTGTTTTTTGAAGTGCACATGTTTACAATCCATATGTTTCACCCACATCTCATGTCATAACAGAGCAAGTGTGACATATTATTGCTCAGTAAAACTCTGAGTATTTATTAGTTTATTTTTCATTGCAAGTGTTGTATTTGTTTAAATTTCCATTCAATTGTCCTGCACAAAAAGTAGTGCCCAGTGGGTTGAATGCACCCAAGTCGATGTCACGAGCACTCGCGAAGCCTAAGGTTGTTCACATCGACCTACTGGCACTGTATGAAGGATCTGATGTTGGAGAGTCTGTTCGGGACGACAACACTTAAGGAATGATTGACAGCAGTGAAACCTGGCTGCCATCGCAGCCCTCCACTTCCCCTGCTGAGGAGCCAACAAACATGTAGAAGGCACAAGAATATTCTGGGAATTAGGACACACGGCACAATGCACAATTTAGAGAAATTACTGAGTGATGGCCTACGACCCTATAAATACCACAGCGGTATTGCGGCCAGCAGTTTCCGGCGATTACCATGTATCTGAGCGTGGACGCGAAGTTTAATGTGGTACGACTGTGGATGAAGTGCTTGAGGGTGCCGCATGAGGGTGCTTGGAGAACTCTAGAACATTGTGGACTGGCAGTATATGGACTAAACTGAGGTGGTAATGAATCAACATGTTATATGGATTTTACTGTAAATATTGGAACGCTTGAATATGGACACACAATTTATAAAATAATAGAGTAGGTGTTGATACAATGTCTATTGGGACTAATTTTTTATTATTTAATTTCTTTATTTTCTTTGAGGTAATCATAAATTGTATTAATTGAAGTCAGTAAGCATAAACAATAAGTGGTATTGGTTTATTGTGAAATGTTGAGTCGAGAGAATTTTGTTTGTAGTTATTGTAAATAAAATTAGGAAATTATAATTAACCCATTAATTTAATCAAGACCTCCATCCTATAGTGAACTTGGGTTAGCCCACTGAACTTAGAGAGAGAGAGAGAGAGAGAGAGAGAGAGAGAGAGAGAGAGAGAGAGAGAGAGAGAAATTGTAACACCATGCTAGTATTACAGATATAGCAAACACCAAGAAAACCGAAAGAATATAAGGACCTGAGACAATAGCACTCTTCTTTCCTGGTCGAAAATCTACTGAAAATATGGTTCAGGAACAGCTTGTCTCGTTTTCTGAATGAAAACATATTGTGTATGAGAAGCTTGTAGGTGTTTCGATCTAGTAGTTGTACTTACCATATGTGAGAGCGACAGTATTCACAGCAGAGTCTCGCATCACTAGAGTATGGAATAAATAAAAACAGATAATTAAACTCGATTTAATTATGTCATAGGCCAATCAGACTTATCGCTATTTGAAAACGGCACATCTTCGGCTTTTACTTTTAGTATATATACACATAAGTCGTACTTCCAAACTAAGTGGTGAAATGTGACCAGTTAGTTCTTGCTCCATTTAGGTACTGTGAATATTAGCATGATGATATAGATAAATAGCAAAAAGGGAAAAAAAGAAAATCTGCAAAATGATTTTAATAACTTAAATTTTAACATAAATTATTGGGATTGCAAAAACACAGTGTTTAGAACCTCTACTTAAAGCGTACTATTGGAGCAAAAATACAGGATATTATTACCATACATAAAAATAGCATACAAATACCAAACTTCACAAAGTAATTTTCCAATATTCCTTTTCTCTCTGCGAACTCATTACTGGAGCTCATTGATGGTTCCAGGTTGCAGGACCAGGAGGGAGTGTGAAGTTATGTGGATTGGATGTAGGTTTTTGATGGGTTTTTACCAGGTAGGCTCCAGTCTGCTCCGCAGACATGATGTACTCTTAACCTCGGGTCATACGGCCTATCGCCCATAGTGGCTGCTCCTCCAGTCCCGCCATCCACAGCATTGCCTCAGGTGGTGATGATGTAGTTCTGCTGTGGAAATACTCAGGCCTAGATTAGTGAGGGCTGTTAGCCTCCCTCGGCACTTTACTCACTCCCGATGGGTGTTTTGGGCCCTCTCATGACCGAAAAATACGGGCTAATGTTTGCGAGTTGCATGTTAGGTTATGAGGCTGAGACATGGCCTAAAATAAATAAACACGTGAACTCGTTGCCACACTATTAATTTATATCAATTCCCAATACGGCACTTACATGTTACACTTCACCACTAGGCTCGGCGAGCTCCTATGCAGATGAAATAAGCACAAGGGTTTACATATATGGTATACAAGGGTTTACATGTATGTTATGTCCCCAGCATGTACAAACACCAGGGTTGATGGATGGTACTCTTTCCAGGCTATAAGAAAAACAAGTAAAGGTTCCAGTAATTAATAATTGACAATGACATGATAAAAGATTAGTTAAGAATGATGTAGGCCTGGAAAGGCCCAGTACGTCGACCGTCCCACTGAGTACCAAAGACACAACTTACTTGACTTGGCCCCTAAGTTCTCCCATTGGCTGATCTCTAGTGCATGATCATAAGAAAATACATAAATATTACAAATGAATTATAATTAATGAAATGGTGGCCTCATGTGTGGACTGATGAAGATGATACACAATAATTACACTTTCAACTGATTAGTAAAATTATATAAAAATACATTAAAGATCTAACTTCAATAGTAATTGGCCATGTTGTTGAAATGGGCCTTTTCCTTAAAGCCTAACAAAAAATAAACATTTTACAATGATCCAATCTGGCCCTAATGAAATACATTTCACTAAACCTGTTATGTGTGTGCAGACAGGGAAGCAGGCAATTTATTATGTACATCTTAATTCTAACATAAACTCACTTATAATAAAAATTACCTCATTAAGGGGTAGCTTATCCCCGTGGTAGCATTAAGGTAAATGCTAGGGTAACTGTGGGGTAACCGTAATCTAACTCTCCTGCCAGTGTACTGACTTACTACTGGCCGATACTGGTCTGAATGAAATTACAAATATATTTTAATAAAATGTTGCTATGATGAAATTAATATTATAATAAATTAACCTAGGCTTTGTAGGTACATACTGACATGTGTCTATGTTCCAAAAATGAAATGCACTATGGTGAGTATCTTTTGACATATCTGTGGTCCTTTGTACAAAAAGTAAACCACCCTCCAGTTACTATGGAATGATACATGTAATATTTCTTAATATTACAACTCAATATCAAGAACACATATAGGCCCTTGAAAAACACCATTAATAAATAAGACTAACCAGTATGTCACGTGACCTGCTATGATGGTCATGTACATAGCACATGAATGACACTATAAAATATTAGCAAACAAAACACATAACACTACAATACAAAGTGAACATATCCCCTACACTGCACAACATGACCTAACAAATATTTACACAAATCCTTACAACAAAATCATTACTTAGCATAACACGAGTCACACAGTTATGCGATGCACAAACGTCCTACACATGCACATGCAGCACACTGGCTTAGGTTCTTGTATCATTCTCATGATAGTGTAGGATTGTGGAAACTGATTAGGGAAAGAGGTGTGCAACAATCTAAAGCAGGAACATGTGGGATACATAATTGCACTTCCCCTTCTGAGGGCGTTCTCGAGTCTTTAGTAGGTCCCCTCCTCAGTCATTACAGCAGGTCACCGGTGGATGAATCTTCTCTCTCGGCCGAAGGTCGTAACTGTTATGGTGCAGTTGGTGTTGAAGTGGCCGTGGCTGCTGTGTGGGTTGTGGAGGCAGGTGAGTTGTGAACGAATGGCCACAAGCTGTGCACATAATGTGCTGGGTGGTGCAGGATCAATTCGAGCAGCGAGGAGATGATGTCATTCATTCTGCACTGGACTCCTCACTGCTGCTGCAACTGCATGGATAATGCAGGTGGCACAGATTAGGTGTATGGGTGTCCCCAGTACGTCTTCCTGATGTACCGCCTTCTCCAAGGGCCGATGATCCCGATGATGCTGCTTCTGATGTATAGTGATGTTCCATTTGCAGTGTGTTGACAAATTCCGGCTGTTCACAGGAATGAGCGTCCTGCATGTCACTGTCGTTGTAATTGTGAAAATGGTAGGGGCATCAGTGTGAATGAAACTACTTCACTCGCATAAGCCCCTGTAGATGGGTGTGCGTCGTGTGTTGCCATGGAGGGCGAAGTTCGGAACTTTCTGAATTATGTGATACATTATCTCTTCTAGGCGCTTCGTCGGTGCTGGACGACACGATGCTGGTCGAAGCATGGCACAGGGTGTCCCTGTGGATCACTGTTATGCACCATGGACTGATTTGTATTTTGAGAAAATGGTCCCCATGGAATTTTTGATCAGGTGTGGACTGCTGCATTCCTTTGCGAAGCCTGCGCAGATATTCTTTTGAACAGCATGTGTTTGGGAGCGGGGAGGTCGTGTGGTGGTAGGCATCGACTGCTGTACGTAATGGGCCTTGTTTTCCCGTGCCTCGCACACTTCCATCTCTCTGTGCTCTTCTCTCGTCTCCTCCCGCCAGACTAATGGTGCCCAGTAAATAGTGTACCATTGTCCGTGAATACAGTATACGGGTAACCCAATGTGACAATAACTCGTTTTCCAATACTTTTCCAATTGTTCTGGCATTTGCACTTCATATCGAGTAAGCTTCGATCCACCGAAGGAACAGATCGGCTACATCAAGGATGAATTGCTTACCGGTTGGAGTCCATGTATATGGGCCAATCAAGCCAAGGGCGATGGTGCCAAATGGCTCGGAAGACAAACATGCAGTTTTCTGTTGCACGCCAGCAGTTTACCGGCTCTTGAAATGATTGCACGGGATGCTGTTGCGGACGAATCTTCTAACTTGTGTGATATTCCGGGCCAGTGGAAGTAAGGTAGCACATTGCGACATGTTTGGGCTGCCCCTGGGTGTCCGGAAAAGTGGTGTGCATGCGCAAAATGTAACACGAGATGGCATGCGAAAATGGGAATAAATGTGTGCCACACGTCACTGTTTCTTTCAATTCGTAATTAAACACAGTCTTTATATACACACCAGTGCTGTATGGTGTGTTTGGCATATGCGGCATGCAACTTGTTAGTAATCGAACATTTTGAATGTTCCATTTTCACGTAGTCCTGGAATTCTGGTAGCGTGGTTATGGTAGGAAACACGGAAATGTTTGGTATTCAACTCTCGGTGTTTGTGTCGAGAACACTGGCAGCAGAGATGGCAACACTGTCTCTCACTACTCCTCTTTTACCACGATTCCGCCGGGGTTGCACAGATGACCTGCAAGTTTATTTTCCATACTGGCTACATGTTCGACTTCCAAGTTATATTTCATTCTCTTGGCAGTCGGTTCAGCTATGGTGTTTTGTTCCACGAGCCATTGCGTGCCGAGAATAACATCCTAACGTATGTCATCAGAGATGAAAGCTGTTGTGAATGTTTCAATGTCCCATATTTTTAACATGATTTTTACTTCTCCTGCAATGGCCCCAGTGTGTGGACGTGTTGCTAGTTGGATTGTCTGTTTCAATGGTCTGATCTGACGCACATTGACTAAATGAGATATTATGAAATTGTGCGATGCTAAAGTGTCAATTAGAGCACATCAGTGATTTTGTTTACAGTCACACCAATACAGATGAATCTGTTGTTAGATCCGGAAATTTGTGTTAACTAGATTTGTTGAGGTGTCTGGTCCAGTTGTTTTGATGCAATTCTGGGTTGGACAAAGTCTGGTTGCCATACCTCCAATCCCCGTTGCCGTCGGTGCACGTGATGTTGGCTGCTGTTCGTAATTGGCCAAGGTGGTGCAATGGTTGTTCCAGTGCGACCCACCGCACCAACGACATGGCAGAGGTGGTATGCAGGCCTCTAGACTGACGGAAATGTGCTAGGTCGTGTGTATCCTGCATTGCACAGGCTGCTCTTGAAGTTCCCATTGCTTTTGTTGTCACTGGCATCGTTTTGTTTTGGTCAGCATGGGATCGCGATGCAGGTGGTTCAGTACACTAGCAGTCAACAATAACACAGTCTGAATGAAATTGCTCTCACTTGGTGTGGATGACAGGTGCTAACGCCGCCTGGTATTCAGCCCATGCTGAACACGTGATGACTTCTAGAATCTCACACAACAAAAGTTCTGGATGATGTGTGCGTATTAATCCGATCATCTGTGGGGCGAACTGGTATAGATATTCCTCCCCCTGTTCGGCGAGAATGACTTGAGTGTATGTCCATAGAGATGCGAAAGTACTAGCAAACTGGTTCTTTAATGTGCCCTGGAACTCTTCCCATGACATGCCATAATGATTTATGCCACATCACCACAGATGTGCGTCGCCGAAAAATCGCTTGCCTATACAGTTTGTTCAGTCGTCTTGATCTAACCATCTTTAGACTACTCATGCAATCGTTCAAGAAGGTAAGAGGGTCTTCAGTGGATGGGCCAACATATGTAGGCTGTGGTTGAAATAGTGCAAGTGTCTTGAACATGTGTTTATCTCCTGAGCATAAGTGCATTGTTGGGACAGTGGTACACTTTGCTGCTCGTGCATAGCTGACTGTCGGGTCTTCACGCTGTAGCGGAGTTGAATGTGCAACTGTTGTCAGGCCTGGTAGCTATCATCAATGCCGGCAGTTTTTGTGGAACAACAGTGGGGCCTTTTGTTGTTGTTGCCTTGCCAATCTACCGAACATGTCGTCCTGCTGCTTGGATAGGTTAGGTTGCTGTGGTGATGAGGTAACATGACAATGAATACAGTGGATGTAGTGCGTGTCTCTTCTCATTGCTCGTTCTTCAGCGGTAATGCAGCGATCATGATAGAACTGGTAACAAATTCCACACTCTAGCAGAGTATTGCCCAGTCCATCGCATGTTGTTGTTCTGGCACACTCACGTAACGTTCTGAAAAAATGCGAGATTGTTGGTTCGTTGTGTGTTGGCAACACACAATACTCAATGGAGAGTTACATCGAAAGAAAAGCAAATTTAGTTTCGAAGAAGAATTCTCTCCATCTACTTGTGAAGAAGCATGTCGCACAGAAAAGGTTATACCAAAAATAGTAGATTGTTTTTCAGAAGCACAGCAGTCTGTCACATCTTTCATCACTCTATATATAAAAAATTTAGTTGTTGATACTGATTGAATTCATTTCATCACTGGTACATACTTTTGAACCTTTTGGGTAGCTGTCACTATTGTTGCCAAGGGCTCAATGCTTTATACAGAAGGTGTGGCTGGAAGGTATAAAATTGGATCAAGAATTGTATAGGGGTTAGGAAGAAATGAGATGGTCTAGCTTATATTTCAATTGAAATTATGGAGCTTTCTGTAGGAGGAACGAAATAAGGAACTAAATAAGTGCTGCCTAAACATAAAAACATTTGATATCATCAGCTGGAATATTCTTTTCATTAATTATATTTTCAATGATCCAATGCGAGCAGAAAATAGATGCAATATGTATAATAGAAAGGCGTCGATTGTGTGCAGGTTGCAAAGTTGGTTTAACCCTCAATTAAATATTTTAACTTCCACTGTTGTGAAGTTAAGATCCATGTACTTGTAAGAATGCCACTAATGAATAATATGTTTTTAAAGCCCATCCTCAAAGGTCAAAGAACACAGTTTGAAAAGTCACCTATGGAGATTCTCCGTCTACATTTTTGGCTATTCACATGCTTTGCTGGCTCTCATATGGCAAGAGATAATTTTCCAGATTCTGCGTATGTTTTGAAAACAGACTCATGTGGAGGATGTGCTGACAGGAACAGCGGCAATGCAGGAAGCAGGCCTTCGCCAGAAATTGGTAGACATGATGTGATGTAGTGGTGTCTGTCTAATCGACAAGTAACAGTTCTCAGTTTCTAGCAACCATACCCTAATCCAAATGTCATAATACAATGAAGAAATTTTTTAGTGATGCTGATCGAAGCACTACATTAATTGCTCTCTGTACACAGTAGGTGCCGATCAGTTACACATTTTCTTGCGAGCAAATATCACTTAATGGAACACTGACGAAAAGAGGTGTCATAACTCATTTTGAACATACTTTTGAACCTTTTGGGTAGCTGTCACTATTGTTGCCAAGGGCTCAATGCTTTATACAGAAGGTGTGGCTGGAAGGTATAAAATTGGATCAAGAATTGTATAGGGGTTAGGAAGAAAATGTTGACGCAATGGAGGGAACAAATCTTAGGTGTTTAGCAGATTACCATTCCCTGGGGACCCTTGGTGAGTCCACCATATTCCATGCTAGAGCTTCACGTATTCTAGGATTTCTTCAAAAAAGGATATGCCGCAACTTTCACAGTAATACTTGGTCCGTGCATACAGCAGACAAAGCCTTACACCTTTAGCATATAAAATATAACCAAACAAAAATTTGTCTGGAAGAGTAACATGAGCTAACGCAGCACATGCAAGTGACTGCTAACGAAACACGAACATCTACATCATTTTTCATGACACAAAAACTAACTTGCAAATGCCTACATGAAACCCATAGCATATATATCCACTTGTGAAACAACACAACTCTAAACGGCACCTTCCATCAAGGTCACCCTGGCTGCATCACTCTCGGATTTTCACAAGTGGGAATCGTGTAGGACGATGCTGCTGGTCGGTGGGTTTTCTCAGGCATCTCAGGCATTCTGGCGATGCTCCATTCTCACCTCATTTCATCCTCATCAGCTCTCAAGACCTTGTTAACAGCAACCCAAACATCTCTACTTAACTCAACTCTAATGGACACACTAAACATCAAAATGTAATGCTGCCCGCATCCCCTCCTCATGATGTTGCCGATTACAAGCTTGGTTAAATTAAAATGAATGGCGATGGACACTATCGCTATGATGGTGAGAAAATGCTGCTGTGTACAATGCGACGATCTGAAAATCGTCACCAGAAGTGACTATATTTTAATTACCGTTGGTAACCCTGTGTAAACATAAGGGTCAATCATTTAGTAAGTAGTTTTTATATGTGTGGCGTTGAGTTACCGTTTGTACCTTTTGGTAACTGTATTTGTTACATATTGGTGGCTAAATTTTACTATTAATATTTAATTAGAAAAGGCCGACCTTGTTCCTATTATATATGTATTCATGATTGCATGTTTGTGTATCACATATATATATTTTATATGAAAGTATGATATAATAATTGTGGTGAGATATCCTTTTGGTTTATTGTTTACAAACGAAATGTACGAGTAGTGTGAAGGATCGCCGTTAGGCTTTGTTCCTAGCGGGCGCATGACGTCACCTGGTAGGATGCGCTGGTGTAGTGCCAGTAAGTGTTCGATTAGGCAGTTAGCTGGGAGTCGAGCAGCAGGCGAGTTGCGGGCTGGACGCTGAGCGGGATATTTGTGTGGTGTGAGTCAGGCAGTGGTTATGCTGCGAGGGGGCACGGTTTGTGAAAAGTAAAATGCAGACAGTGCCGACAGACGTGAAGTTGCTTTTTGAGAAATATAATGAGAACTAAACACGACTACTTAAATTACGGAAATATGTACGTGGGTCGTGTGAATAACATTTCTATTTAGAAGATATGCACGGGGCTTAACCAATGCCTAAGAATGTTTAATTACGAGTCCATAATTATGCACGAGCGTGATTCGAACGTCAGCGTCGAAGATCTGCCGCTGGGCAAAGTGACCATGCACAGTAGCATTCCTGGCAAGTTCCGGGCCACATTCGACTGCAACTGAAATTCACCGAGACTGTTCCCGAGTCGCCGCATCTGGTTTTCTGTATGTAAAGCTACGACCGGCTTGCTCGCTGTCTTGTTCCTGTGTACATGTGTTGACGTTCTCCTGCGTAAGGTATGTCCACGGTGTACTTTGAGGTTTGCTGGAACAAGTTCTTATATTGACATCGGAAGTCGCCGTACTGTGTAAAGAATGATGATCCCGCTACAAGCGAAGAGCCGCACGATTTCTATTGAAATAAACTTTAGCCAAGTGATAGGCCAAAATCTGTAATAATGGGAGTTAATCCAGAAATTGATATAAAGATTTTAACAGTGTGTCTAACACACATCATGTTTGTGCACAAGTGAACCACAAGGACAGGCAAATATGGATGATTTCATAGAACTTTCAGTTTGGGGATGAGACAGGACCACCTAAACAGATAGAGTGTGGTACTAGATGTTCTGTAAGGGAAGCCTGTGGTCATCGGGGCATGCGTCTATGCTAAGTTTGAGATACTGCATTCAGCTGAAATGGCTAACAAGAGCGAGTTGATTGGCCAATATATATTGATTAGCAACTTGGAGGTGGCCAATAGGAAAGGAGAACTCTCCACGTATGTGTCACATGCTCATGGGACTGACCACACAATTGATGTGACATTGATGAATGCCAGAGCAACAGGAATTGTGAATTCCTGGATAGTCACAGAAGAAATCTCCAGTGATCACAGATTGAATATATTTGAAGTTGGGTTTCTGGTTGGAAATGTGAGAGATCAACAGCAAACAGAACAAGTGGAAAGGGAGACAGAACAGAGGTATGTTCATAACAATGCAGATTGGAAGACATTTTACCTGGCTATCTTGAGGAGAAGAAGATCAATGGAGGCAATTTTCGGAAATCTGCAAGGGAGAATCTCAGCAGTTACATAAATAATCAAGGACATGGTGTGAAGAAGTTCTTCGAAAACAAATGTGGACTTCCTAATTCTCCTGGTGGGATCTGGAGTTAGAAGAGAAATAGTGTTCGAAGAGACAGAATGAGACTTCGCAGGTCAAGAAATGAAGAACGAGAAGCTCTTGCGAGAGAGTACAAGAGGATGAAACAATCCTACTTCAAAAGAGTCAGGGCGATTATGTCACCAAGGTTGGAAATAAGATCCTTTTGGGGTGGTCTACAAAATAATGACAAGGAAAATATAAAAGGCCACACCACCGCCTACAATAAAGTTAAATTGAAACCTGGTGATTGTTCTTAAAGAGAGTAAGTATGTACTCCTCCACACCCTGTTTCTAGATGACTCCTTGGTAGGTGAGGGCGAGGAGTACTTACTCAAGAGGGTTGTCGTGGAAAAGATGCTAGAAGAGCAGGATGCGCCGGATTTTACTTCGGAAGAACTGGAAGAAAATGTCTATGCTATAAAGAATGGGAAAGCTCAAGGAATGAATGGTATCGGAGCAAAAATAATTAAAAGAAGTTTCTCCAAACTAAAAAGGCAACTTCTGGATGTGTATAGTTGGTGGCTCAATGAGAGAGTATTTCCTCGCCCTTGGAAGCAGGGTACAGTAAAAATACTGTATAAAGGTGATAGTCGAGACTGTGTTGAAGTAAAATTATATAGGCTTCTGACATTGCTTCTGGTACTGGGTAGAGTATGTGCCATCACTTCGTCGCTGAACTGTTTTTCAACTCCAGTTGCTGGCTTTGTGCACGCGCTCCTCAGGGAACATGCACCCTTCCTCTGTTCTCCCTACTTGCCTTCCCCACCACTTTTTCCCTCCTCACTCGGCTTGCCAGGCCTAGCAGTCGTACGCCGCCATGACACTCGCTCGCCGGCCCAGCCAGATCTAGCTTCGGGACTCGTCGCATCTGCCTCGCCAACGCTACGTGCCGATGGGAACATGTCAGATCTCACAGGTAATTTTTGCGCTAAGCCTAGGGGTTTAGCCCCTTTTCCGATGTGGCAGTCCTGACATCTGATAAAATTGGTAAACTTGGGACCTGGGGCGCAGGTTCTTTTTGAAGTTCAACATTCATCAATGATTTTGGAAGGTTTGCACAGAAAGATTTCATAGGTAATAAGTTTAATTGGCTTGGCCATGCAAACTGGTAATGTCAGTGGTCTTTTGCGAGACCTGGTCTTTTGCGAGAGCCAGTCGATGGAAATTTGAATATTTTTGTCTGACTTGTGGTCATTACTTAGCATTGAATCTGGTTGGCCATTATTTTTTTCATGAAAGGGGCCATAACTAATTTTGGTATAATTGAACACCTAAGGTCCTTCCTGACTTTAGGGACGAGCATTAGCTACTCTGAAATTCTGGTCTGGTTATACGACGGCTCTGAAAGGGCAGTGGGTGTCGCCCGGAGAAAGCTGGAGCGGAATTACAGGTTTTACCACCACGTTTTGGTGAGGATAAATATTTTTTAATGAATTCTTCAATTTGTGTTCTGGTCAGTATCTCTAATGTAGTTAAAGGTAGGTGGCTTCCCGCTATTCCTTTTATTTTGAAGCCTTGTTCGAGTATTTGAATGGGTTTTCCTTTCTACTAGATTTTTGTCCAGTTGAGATTGGTTCGTCAATGACTTTGAAAGTCAAATATTGGATTTTCTCACTCCCCCGCATGTTCCCTTAGGCAACTATGTATCAATTCTGGAATTCCATTAGTAAGGTAATTTTCTTGGAGGAAGTTGGTTATTTTAAGTGCTTGTCAACTATGCACGAAGAGTGATATGCCCTTAGTATTGGCTTTAACTGAAATATTTCAAATAATAGTATTGTGTTTTACATTTAAAGTGTTCGTTGTGTGATCACTCTCTTAGATTGTTTGTATATTGGCTTAGTGATTTGCATAATTGGTAATCACATATTGAAACAGGCAGATGAAAGTGTTGTCGAATGTACGTGATGCGGAATTGGATAAGACGCACGGATATTTAAAAATATAAATATAATTGAGACTACATCGAGATTAAATGCTCATAGAGCTAAAACAATGGTTGAACCTAGAGACATATATTTAGGCTTGTTCATGAATAGAACTTTATATGCTAGCCCCACATTTGGTGAGCCTTGAGTAGCTCAATTACAAGCTTGTATGAATTTTGTATGGAAAACGATACTGTATATTTTATGTATAGTTTATGACCATGAAATAATTGGGCATGATCATGATCGGCTTATTTTTTTTGTCGAGATATGGCATAAAAACATTATTTTTTCTTAATGTGGCACTAACTTATAAACTGGCTGACAAATATGGCGGTGTGTTGGCCCATTGATGCTTGTAGTAGACACTTTCATTATACGTAATTGGTTAAATGTTAGAAATATTATTAGTATATATAATCAACTATAAGAGATAAAGTGAGTTGATTTGTTTATAAGTAACTGCTAATCCCAGAAACTACAGGGCCGATTCTTATAATTATTTCACTGTTGAAAAGCTACATTCTTCCAGATGCATAGGCTATGTTTAATTAGAGGATACCCGGTTATTACCCGAAGACACCGGGTAATGCTCGGGTACTCGGGTACCCGAATACCTGGGTAACACTAGGCCTACTCCAAACACAAAGGATATATATCTTCAATCACATGCTAATAGCATTGAATAAAACCTTGTTTTCTTTCTCGTCTACCATGGAGAATGGTCACCGGGGGTCTTAAATTTCGAGTAAATGTAGCGAACTTCTAGCATTTAAAAGTTCGTTATTGGAACTATATGATTTGTTATATAACTAAGATTCTACAATTTTTTAGTTATCTGATTATACTTTTAACCAACGATATATTATAAAATATAAACATTTTTATTTATCTTAGTCATTATTAATACTTCAGTTTAACAAAATTATTTGTATGTTAGCCCACTCTTTGGTCGGCCAGGATCGACTTTTTACAATGTGCAAAACATTGAACTGTATTTAATATTGCACACCTTTAGGTTTTTTTATTACAATTTTTAGATTTATTCACTGTTTGAGAGAATAATGAGCGTTCTTTAACGTTATGGTGATTGCAGCTATTGAATTTCTGCGTGTAAACATTCCTTGAAGAAAGCCAAAACAACAGTGTATTGTATAGTACAGTGTGTATTGCAATTGAATGTTCATATAAAAGTACTACTGTTCCCAATTTAGGGCACAAGTCCATGAAAAGCTAATTAATATAAGACTTGTGGCTGCATTGAAGGCCAATGGGATGCTGTGTGAGAAACAGCGTGTTTTCAGGAAGGGAAGCGGTACTGATTTCGCACTTGATGTTAAAATGGCAGTCACAAGAAGTACTGATAAATATGTGATGGCAATTCTCTTGGACATTACCGGAACATTCGACAGTGCCTGGTGACCGGAACTGATGTGGCAGCTAAAAGGAAGAAATGCCTAGACAACATATACAGGATATTTCTGGACTTCTTCAGAAAACGACTTGGTACTCTGCCAGAACCGTACAGATGAAGAAAACATCAACGAAGTGATGTCCCCAGGGGTCGGTCCTAGGACCGACTCTATGGAACATTCTCTTTGATGGACCGCTGGAGACAACTTTACCAGAAGGATGTATGATTTGTGGGTATGCAGACAATGGACTTATCTTGGTCAATGGGTCAGCGAGGAGATGGCTTGGAGAGAAGGCAGCCACGATCATGAATCATGTACAAGAATGGGCGGCTAAAGTGAAGTTGAATTTCTCAATGAGCGAGACCGAGATAATGATGTTGAAAGGCAAGCTAACCAGAACATCAACCATTAAGTTCAATGGTGAGCTTATTTAGTACGCCAAGGATTACAAGTACCCTGGAATCATGCTGGATGACAAATTCAGCTTCCTGGGACATATGCAGTATACAGCAAGAAATGCAGTAATGGTATTCCACAGATTGATAACCTTGAGGGACACAGAATGGGGACTTGATTTCCTCACTTTGAGGAAAATATATACGGCAATGTTCGAGGGTATTGTGGCATATGGTGCAGTGATATGGGACACTGCAATGGATTTTGTGTGGCACAAGAGAAAGTTCATTAGTGCTCAGAGGGCGGCACTGCTCGCTGTTTTAAAGGCATATAAAACAGTTTCAAACGAGGCACTTACTGCCTTGGCTGGAGTTCTAACAGTATATTTGCTTTTCCGAGAAAAAGGTCTTGTCACAGAAAGATCAAGAATGGGAAGACTCTCAGAGAGAAAAAGAAAGAAATAAGACAAGATACTTTGGATATTTGGCAAAAGATATGGCAAAAATCTGAAAAAGGAAGAACCACATTTGATCTTCTACCAGACGTGGAAGAAAGAATACAAAGGGAATTGTTAACTGTAACCAAATAAAGTGTGCAACTGTTCACTGGTTATGGCCACTTTAAGGCAAATCTGCACAGTCTTGGGTTGGTCACCTTCGCACTGTGCGACATATGTGGAGTCGACGATACATTAAAACATGTCTTAATGGACTGTATCAAAATAGAATACATTCAAGAATGGCTACAGGGGGTGATCGATCGGAGAGAACTGCAGCTAGATATGGGCAGGAAAATTGCCAACGAAGATCGTCACCAGCTTTCAAATAGTTTCGTTTTGCCACTAAAGTGTAAAAAAAGTCTTGAAAATTATCACTGGTAGCAGCAGGCACATTCCGATCATCCACGAAGGCATACTCGGGTAAAGGATTTAAATTATAAAGCACGAGTTTTACCGAATAGCGAGGAGGGAGGTTTTACTGAGAAAACCAGCGGAAAGCCGTGTATGAAATTAAAAAAGGCACAAGACACAAGATAAGAAGAGGAGAAAATGCAGAGCACTGTATTACTCATCCTAGTATATTTACAGTGCGGGAGGATGGAGGGTGTGTCGGCCTTCGGCCCGTTAAACCTGTACATATATTATTAAATAATTTTGTTAAACTGAAGTATTAATAATGACTAAGTTAAAAAAAATGTTTATATTTTATAATATATCGTTGGTTAAAAGTATAATCAGATAACTAAAAAATTGTAGAATCTTAGTTATATAACAAATCATATAGTTCCAATAACGAACTTTTAAATGCTAGAAGTTCGCTACATTTACTCGAAATTTAAGACCCCCGGTGACCATTCTCCATGGTAGACGAGAAAGAAAACAAGGTTTTATTCAATGCTATTAGCATGTGATTGAAGATATATATCCTTTGTGTTTGGAGTAGGCCTAGTGTTACCCAGGTATTCGGGTACCGAGTACCCGAGCATTACCCGGTGTCTTCGGGTAATAACCGGGTACCCCCTGGGTATCCGAGTACAAAGAAGCAGGTACCCAGGTACCTGCTCACATAGAGCCTATTACCCGGTACCCATTCTTTGCAATTGTGTAATATGTATTGTGTGATCGAAGAGCAGAAATACATACTAGTTCCTCCAAATCTACATTCTAGCTGAACAGATCTATTGTAAAGAAAATATATGTTACTGTATGTAATGGCTGTTATGGCATATAATATAAATCGCACATGAATAGGCATGTAAATAAATTTGTTTATATATATTTCCTGTATACTAGCAAATGTGAACAGGGTAGATTTTCCTTATGGGAAACAGTAATGTACCCATAAATGTATTTAAATATGAATATTTTACTCAGACTTTATTCGTTTAGCGTTCATTCACATTAACGTAATTTGGACCTTCGATGGAACTTACAAATACAACATAAGGCCAGTTTATAATAAAAATAACTCCTAAAGACGAATAACCATTCAAATCATAGGAGGGGTCTGTTGTAATTTTTGTTACAACGAATGTTACACATTTGTTATACCAAAAATAACAAAGTAAGGAAATAAATTAGTGCTCCTATTTAGGGGTTTAAGAAATCTCGGGTTGTGTGCAAAAATACAAATAAATGAACCTTCTCTGGCACAGACAACTATGTATAGAAGTTACTATATTGCCTACTTTCGAAACGGTTCTCTCTGAACTAGCGGGAAATGCTGGACATCCTAAATATATGTTTGCTAAAAGAGTTAACATGGATTAAGACTTTTCACGCACTTTCCACCATTCAAGAGGACCAACATGGTGTCCAGCATGAGGTTCACTAAGGTAGTGTTCAAACTGGAAGGTGCCATCCGACCTCTGTTTGGGTGTATAAAATATAAAGACGAAATCAGAATTCCTATCACCTGATTGGTCACTAAGCTGGTCTTCTATTGTATTTGTGGAAAACTCGCTTACCATCTGGCGAACATATGGGATGACAACATATGCGGTCTCGTCTTCAGCACGCAAATCCTTATACCGGGGATAAAGAAATGAAGCAACCTGCTGTGGAATCACCAACTAGGGCATATTTACAACCTTTTAAAACCGAGAAGGGGAACTCGATAGAGAGGTTTTGAAGGTTACTGTCGTGTCACTGGCCTTTAAATTATTACAGAAGAGGTTGTCAAGAAGCCTTCTAATCATTGGGCAGACATATGACAAAGTTACCCTACTTTCACTAGAAAGAACATTGGTTGCAGCTTTCAGAAGCTTCAACAGAGTAATCAGTTCTTCTTGTAGAGACCAGTCACGTTCACATATCTCAAGATTAACGGCGATAGTGTTATTTGTGTATACTCGATATGCCACGACAGAGCTGATTGGACTAAGATTACGTAGAAAAGTGTCGCACATCATGAAGGTTGAATCCCACTGTGCAGCGTAACTTTGTATAAGTCGTTCATGGTTCAGACCAAGCTAGGTTTTTTTTTTCCACAATGTAAAAGAAGCAACAACGGAATGCTTAAAGTGACTGGCAATGTGGCTTACTTAATCACAAATGGTACAATACTCCTGTACACTTTTTACAGTAACCATTATGGATATTTGGAGTGTGTGCGCCGAAAATTTAATACTGTGCTTGACATCACCTAAGACACAAAAAGCAGCTGTAATAGAACTGGCATTATCATGAACAACAGCGTGAATACTATCAACTATGCTCCAGTATTCGAGAACTGTGTTTAGATCCGTCTTCTCCTTACACCCAGCTTGGTTGTGGTATTTTGCGATTTCCTCTCGTTAAACTGGATGTAACGAAGAACGTTACCTGCTGTTAAGACGCGATCAGGTAAGACAAATGATAATGACACTAATGAAGTTCCTTGCACTATGACTGCGAGTGCTATAACATAGTAGAGGAAAACCAAATAGCTGAAGGGGACAGCGACCCGAGTGACAATTCATGACACTATTAAGAACGAAGAGGGTGCTGCTGGAATGGGGACACAACAGACACAAAAAAAACCTAAAGCATTGCCGGATTATATATATATATATATATATATATATATATATATATATATATATATATATATATATATATATAAATACATATATATGCAAACACCTTCTTACCGGGTACCCGAAGCATCATGTACGACACGCACTATGCGTAACGAGTAACGAGAACCAGAGTATTCGAGTACCTGTACCCGACCTAATGAGTACCCGGGCATATTTTCTGTATGGATACCTGGGTACTCAATTACCCTGGTCTCGTATCAGCCTTAGTTTGGAGTGCTGAGTTTTCTGTATGCAAAAAGTAAACAACTATAGCTATCAAAAACTTGTAATGAGTTTACTCAGTAAAATAAGTAGACAACTATAGTTATCCACTTAGAATTTACTTGTCCTGTGAATTCTTTGATCAGTGCTGAGAAGTGGCATTATGGGTGAGCACAAATTTTGTTGCTAAAGAAAAGTGAAAATATTATAGTGCAAGCTGTCGTTAGGATAACAATCAATAGACATGGTGCTAGAAAAGCAGAAAATCAGAGTAAGTATAAAATATTAATGTTTCGTAAGGGCCATGTTTGTGCATTAACTATACAAATAAATATGGATGTATGAAAGTACTGAATAAGGATCACCAAGAGTAGGCCACTCTTGATGATCCTTATTCAGTACTTTCATACATCCATATTTATTTGTAAAGACTTCGTAAATTCCTAGTGTTTGTTGTAACTTTGTTGCATTGCTATAATTTATTTAATTTATTATTACCTTAACGTGAACAAAAATTCACTATTAATTAACCTATCATTAATGGGCTTAAATTAATATTTAGAACTTGTCTGTTGATCATTAATACAATTAAGTTTAGGGCCATACTCAAATATATTTCTTGTTTTCCGAAATACACATATTCATATTTATCTCCCCTTATTCCATAATGTACAGCATAATTTTTGTTTTATTTCACATTCAAACTCGGTATTTTATGTTCACGTCTTTTGTCTTCCTTTTGCATTACATAACACTGTCGGAAATTTCGGAATATCGGCGCCCAACTTTTTATGCTCCAAATTAACTTTGCCAAATAATCACATGTCATGTGATCTATATCATAAACACAACATATTAATGAAATATAAAGGATATTTAACAATCGGTACTCACATACTGGAATCCTGAATATATTTTAAAATATATAATGATTTTTTAGCCAACACGTTTTTATTAGTCCGAGTTCGGTGATATATTTTGAAAACTATAATCATTTGACTGCAAATATTTATATTTATGTGGTGGTTATATTAATCTATTTCAGATAGCGACATAAAAAAACCTCTTGAAATATGGCTTTAAACTGCCATCTTGCAGCGAAGTACATTTTGATACATGTTTTATATTAGCGGGAAAAAGTATACCTCTCGTAGACCTTTAATGTCAGCAGTTATGTGGTTTCAATGCCCTCATTTTGCTGTCGTATTCAAAGGAATAGGCCAACCGTTTAAAGGTTGCTTAATCAGTAAGACTTTATATTGAGACACCTGCATTTTGCATGGCAATGCTTTATTCAATAAATGTGTCTATAAACAAGACACTTCATAAAAAAAAATACAATTTTCAGTGAATTTCATAACTGTAGTGGCGTTAAAATTATTTTTTTCCTTCGAATATTCCATGTTAAGTGAACTATATTAACTGTGCAACTAAATAACACCTATTGCTGAATATCTTCAAAAGTGATAAAAACATTTCTAATAAACAAGTACAAAATTACAAAACTTAGAGCAACTTTATCACAAGTTATAAATTCAAGGCGATAAATGTCACAGAACTGTTTTTCGCTTTTATACATTTGCGGACAAAAATATGTCTACCCATATTCATAAACTATTTTGATATGAACAGTATTCAATTCACAAAAATATGTTGACATCTTAAGATATTTTCTAATATAACTATTTAAAACAAATTAATATATCATCTACTAATTAAAACTTTACAATTATTATGAAATATCTGTATCACTAATACGTTGTATTACTTACAACTAGTGTATATATATATAAAATTTATGTAACAGTTACATAAAAGTATGTATGTAATAATTATATATTAATAGACCAATTTTCACAGCACGCCTTCCTACAATTTTTTTTTGGCAACTATACATATTCACGGTCAAAAATATATACAATAGAGTAATTTATCATTTCTTCAATGATAAAGAGGATATCTCAAAACATTTCGAATTCTGAATTGCGTTACCAGTATGCTATTATACATTGTTATATTTATTACATAATTTTATACAAACATATATCACTTGCCAGAACATAAGTTTTATTACATACATAAAAGCAACACATCAAGCAGGAGAGAAACATTCTCTCCTTTAAGTACGAATTCAGGAAAAACTATAACTAGGATGAGTACATATTTTTTCTTAAAACATTAAACAGTTAAGAAAGAAACAACCAAAGTACAAAAACTTCAGGGGAGTAAAGAAATGTTCAGTAACATAATTTGTGTTTTTTATCAACAGTGCCCTTGTTATTTGAATTGTGACTGTATGTAATACAGACATCATTTAGTACAAATATGATTTAATCTTATGTGCTCATCAAACAAAAACTGCCTTACAACAGTAGATTCAAAAAATGGCTGTTTCAGTCTGTCAGGGAAAAACAATAAAATTGTCTTACCGCATCGAGTCCAATATTAATAAAATCAGATTTAACTGACGGAAAAGAAAAATCTAATAACTGAAAACAGAAAACATTTGGAAAGCGATTGCAAATTTATTGCCAGACTTCTTTGTAGGACTTCATCACTTGATAATTGTATACACAGATGATTTGGTATATTACAATCAAAAAGTCGACACGAAGAAATTAGCCTAGCCCCAATAAAAACTATATTCTGTGTCCACACGTTCGTGAACTCACTATAAGGTCATACTATTTTCTGGAAGTATACAATGAGAAAGAGATGTTCAAGGTCACAAATTAAACTCGCTCGTTTCTGTGGTACTAAACGGGACTCGCTCATTCATATGAGCCCTCTCGTGTGCAATGTCGGCCCAGACATTCGAGGCTCATGGTTGTCCATGGAGCACTTTCACATGGATTGTACATAGTGAGTCTCGGTATGTTCGAACTCGCTCGTTCGCCCAGACGACCATTCTTCCGCCTGCTGTCGCGACGTTGCCAAGACACGCACACTCGCAAATCTACGCAGCGTTCGCGAAACAACGTTACTGCACTATAGAGACACAAAAGGACGTACAGGTCCCGTATATCCCTCGTTAAAGGTACTAGAAATACATCGTTTTTAGGTGGTACCAGTGAACGTAACTCATAGAAAATAAGTGAAATGACATTTCCTACATAAACATCTTTTGAGGCAGATGAAACTATCAAACAAAATCAATATAAATCACGTAATGCTGGTTACATTGGAGACTGTATATCTCGCACCACGTGTATATTGCCATGGATGAAAATAAAATCGTCCACACTCTCAGGCAATATGCGACACCGTCTGTTGGTAATGATACGTCCAGCATTGCTAAAAACACGTTCCCTTGATCTTGATGCACTGGTGGCAGGTATGCAAAGAACTCTGCATGCCACGTCACAAGGCTGTCATCATTACCGATATTGCTCTGCTCGAGATATACATCCACCTCAGCCTCTGGCGGAAGGAACCTCATCGAGCTGCCCCTCGGTAAACATACTTCTTCATTTAGGTTGTGAAGGTAGCATGTTCAGCCCTTCTGGTCCTCCTTGGTTGCCGCCCTGCCTAGATATATTGGCACGTAAGATGCGTACGGTATTGTAGGTTTGAGTTCTTTCGTCTTCAGTAATAGCTGATAAGCACCCGTAAAGAAGGCCACAAGAACGTTGCTATGAGATGTAAGGAATGTACCTCCCACCTCAAATCCAAATCTAGTTGTGCTCTGTTCTTCAGTGCTTTGACTCTCTGAAAATAAAATAGATGTAATTATACAGGGTTGCTACCTTTTTCCCGTTGGAAAATTCCCTAACATTTCCCTGATTTCCAGACAAAAAGCATCTTTTTACCCTGACCTTTTTCCAACTTTTTTTTTTCTGTAAAGATTGGCTCCTTTGCATTATAACACACTTTTAGACCAAAATACTTCTCTGATATTACAATATTGCTCACCAAATAGATTGCAAAGAAAAATGCCTAGGCATTTAGTCCATAATCATTAAAACAATTGTATATGATTCTGACAGCGGTGCATGATTGATGACGGAACTCCGAAATATATCATGCGTATCACAGAATTCCCTAACATTTCGTTACCTTGTTTCAAATCCCCTGACATTTCTCTGATTTCTCTGGCAGTTTTCAAACTCCCTGACATTTCCCTGTTTTCCAGATCTCCCAGACCTGTGGCAACCCTGATATAGTAAGAACGGGCATTATGTATATTTGTATTCTAAAGACAGATTAAATGAGTACGAAACCAATAACACTTGTATGGCGTGCGATATTGAGCCTTAATGAGGAAATGTATGTCTTACCTCAATGTCCCTCTAAGTGGTGTCCAATGGGATTTTAATTTGTATAACCACAGCAACACCAACTGAAGGGTTGGGTCTTTTCCGATCTCAGGGAGTCTGTAGCTTCTTTGAAAAACCAGAGTGAGATAGCAACTCAGTACTCACTTCATCAGTATAACCTTCAAGTTTGTCTGAAGCACCTACATCACACAGAATCTTGCGTACAGTGTTTCGTCTATCTACGAGTGAACTGACCCAATCATTACGTACTTACTGTTACATCGTGTTTCCACATTTGAAGAACAGTCTACGCTAACTAGTTCACATGTACAGATCTTTCGAGATACGTGACAATAGCCTTGGCTACGTTTATAGATGAGAGCACGGAATAGATTTCGTCTTGCTGCGACTCGTCGTCCAATATGTGCCGCAAGATTGTGTTGATGCAGTGAGCTGCACACGGTAACCTCGCTCAGACTTCGAGCGCATTTTCTTATGTTTGGTCCTTGGCAGGTTACAAATGTCACGTTCTGCAACACTTCTACAGCGATCCCAGTTCCGTCAAATAGTTTTGAAGTTCTGCGCAGATGTTGTTTCCACTCCTCCGAACACCTGGGAAACTTGTCATCATCAGTACGTTGTTTATCAGTCGCCATTCTTTATCAATGAAATGGGCAGTAACAGTCAAGTAATGCATTTTCTTAAAATCATAGGTTCACAAGTCCATAAACTTTCCACAAGCCCTCTGTTCGGCAGCAGATTGTACGTTGGGCATTATCTAGGCTCTTCAAATCCTTGTAACGTCCCCAAATGCCGTGCGACAGTGCTGCGATGGGGCAACACGTTTGCTGCGGAAATGTGTCCATAACTTGCTCCTACACTAATAAATTCCTGTGTAAGTTCCATAAAACCGCTACCGTCAATAAATGAAAATGGTCGTAAGTCTTTTCCACCATCATGGCACATTTTCCGTTACGCTGCATTTCACAGAAACAGGGACACGAGCAGAAGCATTACCTGCTGCGTTTTTTTTTTTTTTTTTTTTTTTTTTTACTGCAAACGTGACGCTTTAAATGTGTTGTCCCAGAACCCGTTTCAAATCGACGCACAGCCTTATAATTGCGACACTAAACCAAACCGATAAGATGTTTCTACGTAGCATCTCTAATTAATGCAAATACTTTGTCTCCCTTTTTCTGGTCACCCCTACTTGTTATCTTCTTGGACTAGTCTTTACTATTCTCGGAAGCCATACCGTACAGTCGCTTTAACACTCAAAAAATTATCCACTTACGACTGCAGTGAAATACAATACTCACGAGGATTTTCTGAGTGCTTGTGGTGTCGACGCTGTGTTGCAGCACCACCGCGGTCATGGGGCGAGTAAGAGAGTGGGCGATATGGACAGCGCGCTCGTTCGCCGCTCATAGTACTTCGGCCGGTCCGCGTTTTCGAGTAAAGCGATTTGAGCGACCAAAGTGCATGTTTTCAGCGAGTGTTACCGTGCCATTTTCGAGTGCTCGAACACACTTAATATTACCACCCATTTGAATCCACATCACGAATGTTAAATATAAGGTGATCAAATTCGCTCAATGCATATCTCTACACATTCTACAAATGTTATGGTGATTGACTTTTTTTTTTTTTTTTTTTTTTACTTTTTTGTTCCCCAACATCCTCCGTGCGATATACATACTATTTGGAATTGTGATAACATTGCATAGAAATAACTTCAAATTACCTAACTGGAACGTTTTAAAATATATTACGATGACATAGGATCGAGTTTTCGTTATTAGATTGGGAAAGTTGTACTTTCATCTACTCTGCTGTAGACTGATAAGTTTTATGTGGCCCACAATTTACAGATAGGAATTTAAACATGCAATTTGAATGGCAAGTGTATTGAGACTGTCCGCATTCACTCTGTAGTTAATTAAGTGTGTTACATTTTACATTCAACAAATTTGTATATTAGTTGGAATAGGAGAATTCCTGTAATGCTTTCCTTAAAATTATTTGATTCGATGCCCAGGCAAATAGAACATGTTTTACTGACCATGGCTGACCACCCCAACTATAATCTCATTCTTTTCAGTAGTGTGAAATGTTTCAATTATAAAATTTAATTTAAGAAAAAATTTTCTTATGGTAACATAACATGAAATCCAAAAGCAAATGCGAGGCAAGTTTATGGAAATCACTAAAATAGCTAATTTTTGCTATTAGGAATATACCAGCAGAACAATTTTTCCTTGCGAAGAAATAAATGCCGTTCAATTAGAGAGAAAATAAAATTTTTATAAAAGAGAAAATTGAAATTGTGGAAATATTTATTTTCGAATAAAATAAAAGTAATGCCGATGTCAGTAGTTGGAAACTATTTAAAAACGCAATTCACTCTTTAAGATGGAATGGAATGTTTAAATATTTCATTAATTTATGTGTCTGAAACACATAAAAAACAATCTAAGCAATTCATTAGACAAATCCAGATGATGCACAAAATAACAAGGTGAAAGTTAAACTTGATCATGGAGACAATCGTGAAAAATTCAACTTTAGTTACTTTGTTTTTTAAATAATACGTACATGTGTATTATTCAGGCGTACATAAGTGCAACTTCAGGAATATTTAGAAGATAGCATCAAATTTTAAAAGAATCTGACACTTTAAGGTCTATACAAAATTCCAGAAGAGTGTTCATGTGATAAATAAAACTAATCTTTAGGTATTTGTTACGCTGAAAATAACTTCGTTAGGTCACACATTTCTTTTATGTGCTTATATTGCGTGGAAGATGTAATAGTTCATATTTGCGTGTCACATTAAAGCCCGAAAATTTTCCAAATATGTTTCGTAATATATTCCACCCCCCCCCCCCAATTATATATATATATATATATATATATATATATATATATATATATATATATATATATATATATATATCACAAGTTACATTGTTTACAACAAACTTTTAGATTACTTAAATTTTTTTGAAAAATATAATGAGATTTTTTCCCATTCTTTTAACGTGTAGGGGATCTAATATTAATTCTAATTACACAATGAAAATATTCCAGTAATATTTTTTTAAATATATCATGCACCCATGAATTTATCTGAAATTATGCGACCAGACATTTAGCACTGCTGCTATTACGTTTTTAACTGGTGGCAAAGTAAATTTTATGGTACTTTCTTTAGAGTTATAGAAATATGTTCATACACATCGATCGGTGGCCTGCCACATTTACTAGCCACTGTATTTCAATTGTGTACTCACGAAGAATGTTGCATTGTACTGAGAAAAAAATATGGTTCGAGTAACCAAATTTATGTATCCATAACCCGTCTAGACTACAGGAACTGCAATCAGAAGTTTGTTGGTACCACATAAATATTGTCAAGGTAGATAGTAATAACAACAGCAATGTCTGTCGTAGTCCTGGCTGTGGTTGTATCTGTAACTATACATTATGTATCTACAGAAGATTATATATTTTAGTCCATACAATTCCAGTAATAATTGTATCGTTTGAGCAACAACATGAACTGTAACTATGAGAGCATTCCGGTACAGAAGTTTGTTTCATGCTGTCCTGAGACCTGATTACAGGACTGTTTCCTTTTTCACTTCGGTGATGACCTTTTTTTTTAGTACGATGAGAAAAATTACACATTTCTATATATATATATATATATATACACACATACACACACATACACACACTAAATAACTTCATTTTATCGATCAAAAATGGCTGTTTACTATAATACAGAGAGACGTATATAATAACTTGTAATATTTAAAACAATGTGATTAATAACTGTGGGTGTTACCGAGCCTAGTAAAGACAGTACGTGGTCGGCTGAGCACCTTGAAAATCGGCCCTTAACAGGATTATGTATTGGAACATTTTCTGTAAAATCGTTGTATGCGCGAATACGGTTATCTCGGTAAATAAAATTTCTAGAAATACAACTTTTTGCCACAAAAGGTATAAAACAATTATCTATGTCCCTATGTTTTTACTTTTAACATATTATGTGTATTCATGGAGAAAAAAATTGTGAAAATGGTCAAATATTGAATTTTTTTAAGCTTGCCTCTGTAGTTTCTTTAAGCGGTAAGAGAAAACGTACGTAGTTTAATCTGTGGGCTTTCATCGCGTGTTATAAAGACTCACTGTTACAGATCTAATTTGCACAGTACAGCATCAAGACCAAAACACTGCACGCCTTGCGCGTAAGAGCAATGAAGTACTAGGGGTGCGTGTTAATGTCGCCCGTATCGCTCCCTCGATCCTTGACCTTGAAAGCGCACTCTTAAGAAATTATTCGGAAGTTTATCAAATCAGTTATACACACAGTAAGAAAGCGCGAATGGCTAATTTTTTTTCCCTATACAGCCACGGTAGCGTTCGTACATTGGCTAAGGAAAAAGTCAAATGCATAGGTAAATTCCGAGCTGCATTTTCTTTATCTGCAGCTTGATTTGCGGGAAATATCCCATATCCCATGGGTAGAATCCTCCATTAATGTTTAGGAAATTAACTAGAAAAAATTTTAAAGGGTGAACATAAAAATTTAAAAGTTGACACGACATGCAGTGCAGGACTTCTTAACAGCATTTTTGAATTTCGTACAATTTCGGTCATATCTGTATTTACCTATGCGGGCAAACAATTTTAAATTATGTGGGAACTTTTGGTAATGGTTCTAGATGAGGAATGAGCAACAGGAGAAAATATGTTACATTTCGAAATAACTCTTAAAGCTGGTTCCATAATACTGCGATGCGATGAGCTGCAGCCAATCAGGATGAAGCAGCAGTCGTCGCAATGCGTTACTCGAGACTTTCGCGTTGCGATTGTCGGCGATCGCTTACGACGGTTTAGCAGAAGAATAAGCGTTTGTTTACAATAAGAATGAAAACACCTATTTGTTTACGTTTTATAAACGCCAATCGTGTTTACGCCGTTGTCTTTGTGTTTGTATTGTTATTGTTAGTGCGTTGATATACCAAATAAGAGACTAGACTTCTTATACATATGTCACCTGTCAACATGTAAATAATTGTCCTTCATCTTATATGTGGCTCGTTCTCACTGTACGTTACTGCGTAGTTTTCATCGTACAACGCGTTCACATCACCTTGTTTATTTTCTACCCACTTTAAACTTATATTTCCAATGTTTTCACGAGTCTTTTGTTACATTCGTGAGGTCTACAAATGTAATTTTCACCCTTGAAATAGAAAACAGCGCCATCTACGGCAGCGTCCGTCACCGACAGATCATCTCTACAATTGTGAAACACAAAGTACCTACAGCTCGTCGCATCGCAACGCGTCGTTGTATTGTGGGACAAGCTTAATGTGTTCTCATGGCATTGATAAACTTGGTTTTTAAATATTGAATATGAAAATAAATTTATGGATATATACGTAAATCTAAGATTCCACGAACCTCTTCCACTTGAGGGCGCTAGTCACCGAAACAAACTAATTATTTTACGTTTGTAAGAATTGCTGTCCAACTTGTAGACATTACTTACAAGTATTAATTATTTGCACAAAAATCTCGACATATTTTTCACACAGTTGCCTGTTTAAAACACAACTTCTGTGTTATCGAGACGTACAGATAATAAAAATTAACTCACCTAAATTAAATAATGCACAGTAAAACAAAATACCATGAGTTACTTCAATAAATATATAAATTCTCGGCATTAAATGTTTTCGCTATTGTTAAAAATTGCTCAAAGCAAAGAAACCTATTTGCATATCTTTATCTGTAAGCGTCAATGATATTCTGTAAAATTAGATTTGCCACTCATGGCTAAAAACGTATTAAGACATTGCCTTCAAGTGACCGTATTAAATTTTCTGTAAACGAATTCAGTTATTTGTATTTGTAGGTTCACACAAACACTTGCGATGTTGTCATGCCTCAAGGCAGAATTATGCGTTTATAAGCAATGCCTACATGATAAGTGTTGTTTCGTGCAGGGAAAGTGTGATATAATGCATAATGTGGCGAGCAGTGTACTCGGTGGTGCAAGGTATCGTCTCGATCAGACGCCGATGCAGGTGTGAATGGTGTCAGCTGACGGTGTGTCGAGTGCAGGGCTCAGATGAGCAGCAGCGTGTTGTTGTAGGGAGTGGCGGTCGTGCGCAGCCTCATGACGCGGAAGTTGACCTCACGGGGGCTGTACGTCTTCCTGAAGAGCTTCTGGAGGCGCGAGCTAATGAGCCAGAGGTTGCCGGAGTCACGCTCTGCGAAACGCACGTCGGAGGAGAACTGCAGGAGCTGAGAGTCGAGTGCGAGGATCCTGTTGGAGTTGGTGAGCGGGTCCCAGGAGGTGAGGGCATAGTCGGACAGCGGGTTGAGCAGGACGCCACCATCCGAGGGGTCGACGGCCAGCGCGGCGGACTGCGAGGACTTGTAGCCGACGAGGGACACGGGCAGGGAGTTCTCGATGGCGTTGGGGTCTGGCGTCGCCCTCAGTGCGGACACTGGCACCGAGAAGATGCGGTCTGAGGCGAGCGCCTGGAAGTAGAGCACCTGCTGCTGGAAGTGGGACAGTGGCGCCGGGGACAGCGCCATGCCTATTATGCCGTCTGGTAGAGTGAAGGACTCACCCCCCACCTGCGTGCACAGCAACTCACACATTCACATGACCCTCCCAACCGCCACACTAGCATGGCTCTCTCCACCACCACATACAGGTAACTCTCCCCACCACCTCATTCACATGACTCTCCCCACCACCACACTCACATTACTCTCCCCACCACCACACTCACATGACTCTCCCCCACCACCACTAACATGACTCTCCCCAGCACTACACTCATATGACTCTCCCCACCACCACACTCACATGACTCTCCCCACCACCACACTCCCATGACTCTCCCCACCACCACACGCACATGACTCTCCCCACCACCACACTCCCATGACTCTCCCCCACCACACTCACATGACACCCCCACCACCACACTCACGTGACTTTTCCCACCGCCACACTCACATGACTCTCCCCACCACCACACAGCTGCTCTCCAACTACACTTTCACACTCGGCTTCACCTACTATACCCAAAGTCTTCGTTTTACTCTCACAATTTCACTTTCACAGGTATTATTGAAAATGTTTCATCGTAGAAAATATACGATCTTCCAGTTGTTCAATACTTTTATATCTAATTTTTACTCTATGTTATTTCCTGCTTCCAAAAAGGCGGGAACATTTCGATGAAATATAAATATGTCCCTTACGTTTTACAACAAGTATTTGACACACAAATTTACACACAATAATATTAAATGTCTTTTATAATGAAAATTTGCAACAATTATACATTACCAGTAATTCCTATGAATCCGAAATTATGACGTGAAAACGAAGAATATCCGGAAAAGACATGAAGCCGAGCCTTATCCTTAAACTACGGCTGGGAGGAAACATTCACACCAACTCTGTCTCACATAGTGTCAATACTCAACTCTTCTGCTTTCTACAATACAAGAATATAATCTCTTAAACCAAAACAAATTGTTCTCATTGTAAAGAAAATTAAATAAAGCTACAATATGTTTCAACTTGTACTTACAATTTGATTCCAACATTTTATAAAACACTTGAATTGTCACAAATGGGTCTAAATAATATTAAACAAGTAATTTGTCACTACTGGTATCAAAACGAACTAATAGTAAATTTGTTCAAAATAAATAAGGTCTTTTTGAAGGGGCGCATAAAATTTCTTTTCAGCTTTTTATATTCTTTCACCAGTTAAGAAAAAAATTCCACTCACTTATAAACATAGTTTAAAAACATTATGGGCTCTTAACAGTTCAAGTCCGAAGCCATTATAAAAATATAACTTTTCTGGTTATATTGTCCGCTGGAAGGGCCTTAAAAATTACTCACATTATCGACAATTGCCTATAAGTTGGTTGAATTACACAGCTCTACAAATTTTACAAGTTAGCTTCAGATAAGCTTCGCAGCATTGTAAAATGCCTAATAAATTTTGACGTTAACCCCATAAACTCAAGGCATCGTAATAACATTATGAAACGCAAACACTTTCCTGCATGTAACTTATATTAGTATTAAACTTGAAATACATTTTAAAGTACAGAGTAATCATTTATTCCCGAAACACGAAACCAGTTTTAGTTAAGGAAAAATGCTTGTTGCTTGCCATCGAAAATACATAAATATCTCATTTATGAGAAAATCGCCTTTCGTCTGTTGAAAGATCATCATTCATTAAAATGTGTAAATATCAGCTGGTTAGTGGGATACTTATAACTGAGGTAACACAATACTTCGGCAGGCAAATTTTGATAAATACTTTAACTGTTGTAATACTTTTTTATGTACATTTATGTTTTTGTATTGCTACACCGACATTTTACTGTCAACGCAATATGTTTTAAAATTATCTTTCTATTTTCTTATGATGGTAATATAACAAATAATTAAAACCATGCAGGAATGTACGAAAGGCTGTTGGCGTGTATGGTGTCCTGTTGGTTTTGACCAAATATTTGATTCCAACAAACACCGGCTTTTATTTACATATTATATTTTCGCTAGTTATTAAAATAAACACCTCTACTAAGATACACTAAGTAAAAATTATCGAAACTTCCATCTGAAGCACGAGTTTACCACAAAATGACAAATTACTTTAATGAAGTTAAAAACTGTCTCCTTGGGTATTATATCTGTCGCCAAGAGCCTTGCACATTCAATCAGAGAACACTCAGATATATGAAAGGAACCATCACACAATCTAATGTGTGGTACTATATAAGTTGACGTTTACATAAGGACTGAGGTGAGACTAAAAGACACTCGTGAAAGAGGATATATCACTGTAGGCCAAAGTGTTAGTGAGAGACACGAGTGTAAGCGGATGTCTCACCTAGACAAAACCGAGAGTAAGAGGTTCTGCTGACCACAACTAGAGTAAAAGAGAACGACTGACCGTGTATGTGGCGTGGTCGGGGCTGGGCCACATGCTGGTGTGTGAGACGCGCCACGTGTTGTCGCGCTTCATGTCGTAGACGAGGATGCCGGGAGACGCGGTGTCGCTGACGTAGATGAAGGCGTCGTCGCAGGTGGCGCCCGCCTGCTGGTCGATCACCAGGTTGGTGAGCAGCGAGTGTGGTCGCAGGGCGGAGCGCGGGAACTCGTAGCTGCGCACCACGCGGTCCGTGCGCAGATCAAAGGCGAGTAACTTGGGCGGGCAGATGGGCCGGTAGTCCTCGAGGCTCGTCATCACGCCACTGTCTAGCACCCACAGTCGGTCACAACGGTCAGCCCGCACCCGGTACACCGAGATGAGGCCCGAGCAGTTAGCCTCTGCACGGTGCCACTCCCAGCCAGGGTACGCCTGCACACACTCCCTACTGTCAGCCATTCTCCCTCTGTGGCGAGCAGTCAACACAGCTAACACATCTGCCATTCTGATCATGAACTCTGACCACCTCGAAATCGACATGCATAATTATTTTGAAATGCCAATATAAAATTTCAACATCAAGGTCTGCTTTTACCCATATGGCTGATATCCAAGTGGAATAACATGGTACGAACTGATAGATGGTAGATGCTGGCCCAACAATTACAAATGCGTTCTGTATTAAGATTACTAAAATACACTTTTCTAGAAAGCAGTGTTTTACACTACGTGTGTCACTTCTCAAGCTCAAGCCATCTACCAATTATACAGCTCGCCATGGTCAACTAAGCACTTTTAAAAGCATTGCTTAATTAAATATTCCAGTCTGCGGCATATCATTCCATATCTTATAAGTATAAGACAATAATTTAAACACTGTATGTTTCAAACATCTTAAGATATGGAACTGCATAAATTACCCACGTATACTACTACGGAGATTACTTGTTAAACACTTATTGTCAGAATTTATGCAAAAGTTTTATTTAAAAGTGCTTACTAAATAGTAAACCAGTTCAGACCATTAATTTTTGCGTATTTATTACTTTTTCCTACTCTTTCAATACACACGGAAATATGATTGAAAATAGAATATACATACATGTTAAACCCACCAATACAATCTGAGCTGGGGAATTAACCAACATACACCCCTGAGATCAGCAAAATCATTAGTGGCTTAGTTTCATTGGGGCTGTTCAATGTACAAGGAATAAATTCTCAACAACTTCCTCGAGCAGACCACCCGAATTAGTTTGAGCTAGTACTATAGGCCTTTAAACCTACCTACCTTATAATGACATTATAACTTTTAATTTTTAAAATATTTGTAATATTTATTTGTTATGTTAACCAGTCTACCAAGGTAATTATTTTAAACATGCTACAATATACTACCACAATTAACTTCAGTTTTATTGTTTGGCAAATTTATAAATAATATTTCTAAAACTTTAAAAACCTATTTTTAGCATTGCTTGCACTGTTGATTCTCCATCGTTCATGTTAGTCTATATTCATACCAGCCTCCTACAATGACCATGCAGGTCCCAAGTCTGCATTCTCACTTTCGGTAAACACAGTAGACTTGTCTATGGCAGATGTGATGCTCCCTGAAGTGTGCTTGTTTTCGATCAACACGGAGGTCCGTTGGCGCTGCATCCTAAACTCTTACCTTACATTTTTACTGAAGGACGAGGAGACATTCACTTCACTGATGGAAACACTTTGTACACGTCAGGCCTTCTATGACAACAGCCACATATTGAATTCACATCATTGTGATTGGTGCCCCCCCCCCCGCCGCAAAGTGAACCTAATGTATTAAACTCATATGCTTGTGAGTGCAGCTAAGCCAATAGCCTTACAAATGTATGTGCTTGGGTTTATCTGGAAACCTGAATCTTTGCTGTGGGAGGCTTTATATGTTTGCAAACTATTAACTTATAAATATGTTTGATAATATTTTATTGAAAATTTCAATAAAGGAAGATGGCGACGGCGTCAGGTTTAGATGAAAATGTCTCTCAACAAGTGAAATTTCTAGTTGATGATAAATGTGGAAAGTGTTTACAAAACGTTAGGAATGGGATTCTTTATGACCACGTGAACATTGGTATATTTTTCTAAGTGTATAAATGTCAACCAAGCTGAAATTACTCAAGATGACTGGTGATGCCCTAGGTGCACACTGCAAGTACAAGATTACGAAATTAATTACATTATAGCAGGTTACCGTATCACCCATATGTCGTTTATCAGCAGTAAACTTACCAAAATAATGAAATTAGTTCCCTGCATAGAGTTATTGAATTATTAAATTATGAAACTACAGCTCTACAGACGCTAGCTACGTTTCAAAATGACTATACAAGTAATTGTAAATGTACCAGTGATTCATGGACGAGTGTTGTAAAGAAAACTTCAAGATCAGTGCGCCTCAAGAATTCTGGCAGTTCAGTTCAGCAGCGAATTGAGGTAATCACATCAAATCGTTTTTATGTTCTGAAGAAGCCAGAAGTGAATAGGCCAAATGACAAAAGAGATAAGCAAGTATTTCGAAAGAGTGACTTTCTCAGGCACTCGAGGGAAAGGCAAGCCGATTACTAGCATGGCAAGGAAAGTATTGATCTTTGCGGACAGTAAAGAAAGATGTTTAACAGCGTCAGTTTTGAACAGTCTTGAAAATGTTGCAGTAACTGGTATCGTTAAACCAAATGCACCACTGTATTTTGTTACTAATGGACTGAAGAAGAAATCTGATCACCTTACTGAAAAATATACTATTTAAAAAATGCCGGGAGGGGGGGGGGTGGCGAGGGGGGATTAATGATGTCGATTAAAAGGAAGGCAGTTATGTAATTTCTACTTTAAGAAAAAAAATTTAATCAACTAAGTCGTACTAATGTTGTCATTGCAGATGTTCCACACAGAAATTATCTTAGCGGTGATTCATGTGTAAATAAAGAAATTAAAATGTTTAATGGAAAGATAAAACTTATGCAGCTGCATTAATAACGTATCTGTAACTAGCGCAAATTGCCTCGCTCGTGAAAATTACACGAAACACGGCTTACATATAAATGGTAAAGTTAAAGCACACCTTGTCAGTGAAATTTGTAAATTAGTTTCTGGGTCTTGCAAAACTAACAAGTGAAGAACTAAGTACTTCTAAGCCATTGGCACTGGGTCGACATCTATCGCAAACCCAGAAAAAATACTAGATGTCCCCGCAGTTACATATAATAATTATAGTTTAAACTTGCATGGTTATTTTCAAAAGAGGCCAAAAAGTCGATTACAGACATATGAGTTTCCAATATTTTATCATAACATATGTAGTATAAATAAGAAACATGATCATCCAAATATCTCTTATTAGAGTGTAAAAAATTTAGATGCGAGTGGATTTAAGTTAAAGAATGTCTTGTTAAACAATTTCTCGTGTAATTTTAAACGTCAACATTGTTTCTCAATAAAAGCTAATGAAAATTTAGTTATTTTTCACCAGAACATACAAGTTCTTTTTAGTAAAACAGATAAAATAACCATTTGTGCTGAAAATTGCTTCGATTATGCAATTAAATTAGATTTTCTTTATGTTTAACAGAACATTATTTAAAATCTCAATTATAATACATAAAAAACATTTCAGTTAGAATTTTCTTACTGTAAAACTAACCTAGAAAAAGGAGGTGCCTGTGATTTACTTTTCTATAATGCTATAGAAGTTTCACAGTGCTGTGAAGAACGGAACGTTGAATGTTGTGGTGTTCAAAAAAACATCCATGGCGGGAATGTTCTGTTCCTTACACTGTATCGGGCACCTAAAGGTGATTTTCAGAGATCGTTAGACAAATTGGATTTAATCATGTCTAACTTATTCACAGTCAATACACAATTTATTTCGTGTGGAGACTTTAATGTTGTTTATCTTGTTGAAAATGCACATATGAGGCAACTAAATGCTTATTTAAACTCTTTTAACTTGGTTTATAATGTAAATTTTCCGATAAGTGTCACTGGTACTACCCAAACTGCTATTGACAATGTATTTACAGATAGGCCTAAGCCAGGATTTTATAGTATTATCCCCATTATAAATGGTCTTTCGGACCATGATGGGCAAGTATTGTGCATCGATTACAGCCCATGTATAAAAAAGCTCTTGATAACAAAATTAAAATATAGGCAGACCAAAATAATGAGACACTTGCAGTATTGAATCATCTTTGAGGGAAATAAGATGGGAGTTGTTAGAATGCCTAAATGAACAAAATTACGAATTTAATGTTTTAGTCAAACTGCATTACTTCGCGTTGAAGCATGTTGTCCTTATAAAAATTAAATAACTTTATAAAAGAAATAATAAATGCACTACTAAGGGCAAAATTACATCTTATTATTCTGCTATTAAGATTTTCAACAAAACTCCCCTCGAACTCAATAATTTGTGCAGCAGTGCAAATGAAACATTGAAAAGAAAATTTAGAGATTATTTGATTTCAAGTGCTTACTATTCTCTTGATGAATACGTCAATTAATTTTGCATTATGTTACCGTTGTGTCAGGTTATGTATTTTTCTGTAATCCTTATTTTGTGATGGCATAGTTTATGAAAATAAAGTACGAATTTGGTTGTCGTATGTTTTTTTATTTAATTTATATTATTTTTATAATTTTATCATTTTTGTATACACACATTTACTTGATGCAGTGTTATTGTATATACTCTTATGTTTTATTTTATGTAGACCAATGCATTGTATATTGTATGTCTTTGACAGCACCTATAACCTTTGCGCAATATGCTCATAAATATGATTTACTGGTAGATAAATGAAATAAAAAAATAAGTAATCGATTTCAACGGATAGGCAAAAGTCATTATTTCGGAATGTGTTATCTTAGAGGACAGTCAGCCTTAAAGAGCACAGGCAAAAGAGGCCTGTGGAGCTCATAAACTCTGTTAGTTGGCACCTCCGTCCCTACAGATTACGTAGAGCAATAAGGTGGACAGGTCTCCTCTGTACCACACGTACATATACGCACCTCCAAAAAGTTTTGCAGCACTGTCGGTGTTAATGAGCTACTAGGTCATTCACGGCCTAAAATAATATATGTGATAAACATACACACTTTCTCTACATAACACTACGCCACAATTGAGGAATGTAAGCGTGTTTCTGTGACGCTCCGACTGTACCGGCAAACATATTTCATGCACAACCAATCACAGGTGGCGCACGTCTTTCTCTGAGTGTACTTCATCAAAACACAATTTCTAGGTTCAATGTATGAAACCAGAATCAGATAATACACGCATGATAATATGTTAAAATTTATTTTGTATTCCATATTTTTTCTTAAATTACTCTTCCGCTTAATGTTCCTATAATAGAAGTTTCTCTCAATACTTAATATTTTTACCTGTCTTAAGTGAAAATGATATGGATAGACGTGAAACCAAACCAATCTCTGAAGTTATGTTGGACACGCTATCTGCCCGGGCCTTCAGAGCGCAGAGCTTTAGTCATATAGCTGTTATTTGACAATAGTTTTGAATTCTGTAATAGTACCTGCCTAGGAATTGAATTCAAGAAAATTTTCAGACATGAATGGTAGTATCCGTTTTCTATTTCCTTCTCTATTATATATTTACTAAAAGTGTAAAAGTGTCATTAGGTATAAAACTTGTGGTACGGTCTACATAACATACGCACACGCTGCACATATTTGTCTTTATTATTACACCCTAAAATGATAGGGTCGCCACGGACAGTACTACAAAAAGCAAGCCAACGAAACAAATACTTCATATAAGTTCAGTGCCTTGTACATAAAGGTGACCAGATATTAGTTATGCGTGCTTAAATCGCTCTTAGTGCACCCACACTTCTAGACTTCGGACATGCAGAACATCTCCAGCCAAATGACACCCTTAAGGACGTTCAAGAGATTAAATTTATTTTGTATATTTTTTTTTAGCTACTGCTTTGTTGATATACGAAATAACTATCGGAAATTAAATGACAATGAAGGAAATTTACTTTACAAAAATTAACAATACAAGTTAAAGAAAATTTATATATATATATATCTTTTTTTTTTAGTACAAATCACAAAATGGAACAAACTTTTGCATTAAGATATACCTCAAAATAATTGCTCATATTACTAGGGTGCCATTAAATATTTTTCTTGGAATGTTATCATGCAACTCTGTCCAATTTTAATTTTAACTTTTTAGGAAAAAATTAAAATAAAAAATACCAAGAAGGTAACATTTTGCTTCAGGTAAACTAAGTGTAGGATTTCACAGAAATTGCATTATGTCGCATTTTTTACTCGACTAAAATTTTTTTTTTCTGAAACCATTGTTTATGTTTAAAAATAAACTTCTCTTGATGTGTACAAATAATGATTAAGTTCAAATTTTTCATTTTAATGGATTAGAAAAATAATAAATGATTTGTTTTAAAAGTTGTTTTTGTCAAGTTTCCATCTAAATAGTTTTACGAAGCCTTTACATACGTTTAAAGATAGGGGGGAAAATGTCTCTCCGATAGCTTTATGTAGTCATGTAGCCAGTAACTAGAAACCTGCAAAATTCGCGTTATTATTTGCGGACAAGCTAAACTTCAAACACGTGTACCTTTGCAAAAGGTTTCACATTGAACAATACGTTGTCTGAAACATCCTGGGTAACTCTGCGCCAATAAATAAACACTTGACAATTGTGTACCCCAATCACATGATACAGTCTGTAAGAAAGGGCGTGGTTTCACTTCTATGCAGCAGCCAATGTAGAAACGACGCTGGCTCCGGTATATACAGTACTGTGAAGTTCAGCCTGATACCAAATAATAACGCGAATTTCGCGTGTCTCTGCCCATAACAAGTTTCGATTATTAATATAAATGTATAAAATGATGATAGGAAGAGCAAAAAGTGTATCCCAGACGGACTTACGGCAGGTACGTGAGGAGTACAGTGTACCTTGAGCATGGGTGCAGTGCCGAGGTGTCCCTGGAGGTCAGCGCGAGGTGCAGTAGCCAGTGTAGCCGCGACCCCAGCCCTCAGGCGAGGCAAGCAGAAGAAGATACGCCCCCAGCCCACCTCCAGCCCCGTGAACACATTGTTCTCTGGCACGTAGCTGCCCTTAGGGAAGTCCTCAGGCACCTCGAAGGGCAGGAAGGGCCACTGGTTGATCACCTCCAGTTGCCCTCGACATACCAGCGGCCCCAGCGCCAGCACAACCACCAGCTTGCCCGCCAGGGACGTCATTCTGCGGACACAACACTGCTGCACTTCTTCGTGTGTCTGCCGATGTACTTCTGCTCCCACCTGTACAACAAGTAAAGTAGTACATTCACTGACACAATTCTCGGAGAAAACACCATTAAAAAGGCATGTGAAAGAAGAAAGACTATATTTTGTAACACTGATGATATTTTTTTTTCCTAGAACTTAATTATTTAAGAGTTTAGAACTCAATAACTAAAGTGTATTTTTAACAAAATTTAAGTGAATTAATATCCACTATGGGCACTTAAGAAAGAATATTTTGTAAAATAAAATCGTCTAGTTATCATAATATATAATCTAACAGTATGTAATGAAAATGAGTATAAATGTTTACAAATATTTTAATAATTGATTTTAGGCACATCTGTCGCTCATATTGTCAGCGTTGGCAACTGAAACTTGTTTAACGCAACATTTTGTTTCAACAAAAAGAAAACAAGTTTACTAAAGACTTTAGTACGATGTCGTTTCAAATTTGAGAATATAACACGAACACAGGCTGTGAAAAACGTCTCACCTACAAAGCGAGTCGATGTTACTACGCCATATTCTGACAATGGTCGATAATCAGTGGGGCCAACTTTTGCAACTAGACTTGTCTTGTACCCAATGTAGGGAAACCAATATAAATAAATATATATATATATATTTTTTTAGTTAACTACACATTAATCTCACACACGTATGTAGGCGTACACTGTGCATATTCCCCAAACAAAACCTATGATTTCAGATTTAATCATGGTTTATCGGACTCGACTTGTGATTTACAAATAGGTATGGGTGCCCTGACATAAATTTACGCTTTGTGGATTAATTAGTTTCAGTGAAGAGAGCATTTCTATTGTCTGAATATTAGCATCTGCCGTCGGTGTCATTTTACATTTTACAATCATTTGATATCTCGGAAGTGTTGTGTACTAATATACATTTTATATATGTCTCATTGAAGCTGATATATGTGACCATTTCTTATATATCAGTTAATAAAACATATTGTCACTTTTGTCATTATGAGGCAAATTATATACAATAAAGAACAATTACGAATATGGACAAAAATTACATTAAATTTTATAGTACAGAACAGTAGTAAACAAAATCTCAAAAATTAAGAATTTTAATAATAGCCCAACACAAATGCTATTTAGGCCTACAAGTTTATCTTATAATCGAATGCTAGGAAGATGATATATTACACGTTAACTTTTATTGGCGATATAAATTACGAGCAGACTACCGAAATGTATATCTACTAAATGGTCAAGTTCCGCTTATACCATCATCTTTTCCTCATGAAGATGGTGTAGACCATGGACATCGCAGTATTGCACTACGAGGTTAATATATGTGTTTTCGGAACCTTTGTTAGATACCTGTTGCTGTAAGAGTTTGGGTTGAAACAGGAAACTTAATTTTTCAAAGGAGTTTTATATTTTTTATGCAATAACAATTATTCATATACAAAAATTCCTTATAGTAAATTACTTTGCAGATCAGGTTATTTCCAGCATTTAACCGAATCAATTTTCTGTGTAAAATATAAACTTTTAATTTTGCAACAATTTCATATAAACGGAGACATGAGTTTAGAAATGAAATCTCTGACTTTCAATGCAGTTAGATATCAAGACATAAACAATCAATGGAAAACCTACGTTAGGAACTTTGCAGTTTAGATTCCGACCACGACATACAGTCACAAAGTCGATACTTTTAAATACGACCATTTTTCTTCTTTCGTCCCCGTATCCATCCAAATTCAGTGTAGTGCTAATGTAATTTAACAATTGGGAAAACTATGTTAGCATCACTAAAATCTTTGTTAACAATAGACTCTTCCCTGCTTCGGTGCTCCGTATGCATTAGCTACAAAGTGAAAAGAAACATATCAATTAGAGTTCGTCCAAGATGAAAATTACCGCCTTAACGCAACCATGTACACCTAAACATTCTCTAGTACACACGATTGGGTTTGGACATGAACTCCTGTTTACAGGCCTGGTGCAAATTATTTGTATATTTCATTTAATATAATCACAGGGCTCTTATTCTTTCAGAATGGCTGTACTTTCTTCTTGAATGTTACTATCCTTCCAGGTGGAATTTTGCACTGAAATAAAAATAAACTTTATTTGAAAACGACTGGCATAGCGTACACGTTTTTCTTGCGGATTAAATATTACAAACGATGTGCCTTGCAGGTTGCGTACAGTGTGAAAAAGTTTAGTAAATTTTACTGAGAAATTCTTTATATATTTACAAATAGGTACTCGTAATAATACAACAATACACCTAATTAAATTTCTCAATGCTTCGAGAGCCGTGTTTGTAATATGTGTAGAATAATGTTTGTATTGACCATGAATTGTTTTAAGCATTCTTGCCTTCTGCGTTTCATTCACGTTGCAGTCGAAGTCTATCACGACGTTTCAGTACACATCGTAATCGCCATCTTAAGGGTGGCCAAGAATGCTCAAGCGGTGGCCATTACTAATCACACTTAATAGGAATTTTATTGGGGCTTCACGTAATTTGTAGTATTTACCATGGAATGTAATGATGAGGAAGGTTATTAAAATCGGGGTGTTTAAGCTTTAAAACACGTAATTTTTATGTCAAATATATTTATTTCGGGCCGTTGAATTGTGTTTAGTGCGAGGACGCCTCTGGAAACGAAAGCTTATTTTACAAAACGTCAGTCACAAGGTATGTTTTTGCCTATGCACTAAGGTTATACAGCTATGGACCACTGTAATCAAGCAGTGTCAGAATACTATTTAATTCATTTGAGGGTTTTAAGGCTTGCATTATCTATATTTGCGGGAAGATTGTATTAAGTAAGATATACGGAGTAGAAAACAAATGTATACAGTATACCATTAAAAAAAGACGCTCATAAGTGTTGTTTACAAGCAGCTGACGTGTATCGCCATGATACATTCGTCGAACAATCATGCACACAGACAGGAAACAAATGCGTATAAATTAATGTTTACTTGACGGTTGTAAGCTGCAAGTGCGCGCAGATTAACTGCATCGTGCTGTATATTTGACCGCGCAAAGGAGAGTGATTTATGAGAGCTATTACACGTCTTTATTTGCGATTATTTCCATGTGGCGTGTAAAGTCGACGGATTTTGAGGAAATGTGATTTTTTTTTTTGGTATTGTTTCCATGAGAAATGTTATAATATTTTTATTATCGCCCGGTAATACGAGTGTTTGCAGGGTTTACACAGATTCTACCGATGTTTACGTGTCATATACGCATGTTATCAGCAATAAATCACAAAGGAACCATATTCGCGGCTTAAATGGGCGAGCAACGTAATTTACACTGTAGTATTCACGTGTAATGTACGTGTAGCTAATGTTCCTGTGTCGTATTGCATAGGACTGGGTATTGAAGGGCTTACGCAGTGCTGCCGCTAGCCACGTAAAATGCAGAATACCTGACCTAATTAAACCTAACTTCATGATAGGTGAATCACATCGGTGAGCTTACTTATTATACTTTTTCTTACACGCTATCTCGTGTTGGCACACTGTCCTCTTATAATCACATATCGTGAAGTTAGGTTATGTTAGGTAGGGTCTTCTTGCATTTACGTGGTTAAGAAACCCAAATGACGTGTAATAAACATCTATTTTACATGTTTTACCCCAAAATTTCCCTTATCTTCATAACCCTTCCCACTATCGCATTTGGTAGTAGGTAATGCGAATAACTTAAAGCCCCTACTAAATTCGTGTTCCGTGTGATAAGCAACGTTGATATGTACCATTTTGCTGGATAATTTTTTGTTATTTTTGGAAAAACCCTTCTTCCGAATAATTGCTTTATATTTTGTAGGTACCTAATGCAAATATCTGCTGTCCCGACGAAAAGTATAACAATAATAATCCACATTATAAATAAGTAAATGTATTTTCAAGCCACCTGGGCATTTTAAATGCCATTCTGAAATGTGTAGCATTTATCTAAATCACTAGTCTTAATTCATCTCAAGAGGGGACAACCATGTACTCATGCCTAATTAAATAGAAATATTACATTGGCGCTATCAAAAACGCTGTAAAATTTGTTATGCGAAGTGGTTTAAACTATTATAGAAACTACGCTGATTCGAGTACTTGGGCACCGCCAATATTTTTTTTAACACGAACATAAATCGAAAAATACATTTTTTTTTTTGCCTCTCATACAATTGTTTATTGCAGTTGTTTTTAGAAATCAAAAATTAAATGTCAATTTTTTACTTCTCAATCACATAATTTGAACTATATGGGTGTAAGATTAGAAATATATGTATTGCGAATTTGGAGGAATTATTTGTAGTACCAATATAAATACTTTTGGTAACGCAATTTTCATAAGTAGTCTTGTAAAAGCTCAGAAATATATATTTTTAGTATATATTCTCCATCCTGATACTTCTGCAGGCGAGCTGCCATCACATGAACATATGAGAACAATGTCCTGAGTGCCGTGAATCCGCGAAGGCCTTGTAGCAGGAGGTGGGGGGGGGGGGCGACCATGCGACATGCAGCGACACATGCAGCCATGCCCGGACGTAGTGCAGGAAGAGTCATGTCGGCGATGACATGCGGCTCCGATGTGTACATCACGAGGTCACCTAGCGGACCGCTCGCTCTGCCACATCTGGCTGCATGCGCGCCTCACGAAACTATTTGTTTGTTTCATTTGTTGCACACAGACGGTCATGCGTGATTCATTCTGTTTGGCCACAGGAAAGTAAGCTCTATGGAATTAAACTTTGAAAAATATCATTGTTCATTAAGAGCATAACTGCTACTATACACAGTGACATATGCATAATTCAGTTGACAACGAAGTAAAACAATACATTACTGATATGACAAACAAGTCTACTTTCCTCTACATGGATGAAACTAATTTACTACAGGGTTCTTAAAAGCTTGTAAAGTTAGAAAGTTAGAAAAAATTCTTAATTACGGGCAATACTGGCAATCTCGACGGTATCAACAAAATTTATATGATAATAAGCAGCCCAGTTATTCAATGAACTCACATTAATAATTGCTCTAAGTTGAAAATATAATATTAAACTTGCTTAGTGCCTTAAAACGTGTACATAATGTAAGTTTACATAAAAATATAAAAGTAGATATTCTTTACTACACGGTTTATGGTCAATGTGTAAGGAAGTTCAGACGTGAACGAATCAGCAATATTATATTTCGCGTCGTGTGAATAACGCCTTCAACAGATAAGTTTGTAGGAGCAAAGGATAGTCCGAAGTCATGTATTGTATTTATTAGAAGACTATTAGAAATACTAGAGTTTTAAAAATATGTCTGTGCTACTTCAAAAAATGTAGGTTAGACTTTGTTAACAGTCGTGTGTGATGGGTAAAACAAGAAACGTGAACATTCACTATGAAACATAACATTCATGCACACGTTTTATGGAAACGTCTCTTATTTGCAGGACGTTGATCGGGAATGGAGTCCCATAATTGTAGGGCGCGCCGCGTACATACGGACTGAGGATGAGCTGTTTGCAAGCGATGCACGTCCTCGGAACAATACAACGGCCTGGGTCGTATAAGGCGGAGCTTTGAGACGCACTCATTTCCTGCTGGCTAGCACTGCTTGCTGTGAGGCGCCACACTTTAGGACGTTATTAATGAACACGATGTCTATGAGTGACGGTGTTTGTTAGGGATAAATTAAGTTCCACATTTAATCCGCGTCTTCAGGCGAAAAGGAAGTGCGTAACTTGTAGGTATAGTTTCTTGTGCTTTCCAAGTCCGCAATAGATAATGAAGAAGTACGAGGCTGGTCGGTGGTAATGGGGAATTTTTTAAATTTTAAACACACTACAGATGACATTGGAAACAACATACCGGAAATTGGTGACTAAAGAGAAGACAAGTTCGGCAGATTTCTCGTTTGTTAAAATATTTTAGTTTTATTGTTATAAATGTTGTTATTAAGGTATTTCTTTCTTTATTTATCTCATAAATGGGTAGTAACTATTTTTTGCTACAGCTCATCATTCAATACTGTTATAACTATATATAGTTGCGGGTACGAGTGGCATGTTTTACTCCACCCACAAAATTAAGAGGGTAGGGGGTACGATGTACACCTGTAACCCCATGCTACTCAAAACCCTGGGGCAGTACACTCATCTATTCTCTCATTGTGGGAAGCTGGTCATCTTACTGACAGAAATGTAGAGAGCTGGGGTAATTACATCCCAGTAGGGTCACATTCTGCTGAACCTGGGCTCAATTCCGTGTTCCGCTACACTGACATGCGTTTTTCATGATTTTACAAGATAGTTCCAGGCGAATACTAATCTTTGCTTACTAAATGTCACCCAAATGATTTCTCCCCAGATCTTGACTCCGAGAAGACAGTTCCGACCATCATTAACTACTCTACTGACAACGAGACTACATAAAAATATAAACATGGAAGAATATCCTACAGAATATTTCCAAAAAAAACCACGTGTCACGTACTAATGTATATGATGTTTTACTGGGATAACCTCTTGTTATTTCATAAATATATGTTTAACTAATCCGCAATTATATGCAGTTAACTGTAGAATGTATATAAAAATATTTGTCGTAAAATTTTTGTTAAGGTTTCCTGTAGCAAAAATGCAGTTTTCTTTCATTTCTTAAAACGCCAGCTTGCGCTAAAAGTTTTACGACGAGAATAAAATGCCATTTCCTTATGGCATTTTAGCAGATCTTGTATTAACGTAAAAATTACGTAAAAAGCGAAGGTAAAAATATAATTTATTATTGTGGGAGGTACATTTAGAAAGTTATGACAGCATTTATATTCTATCAAATCTCAAAGTTCTCTTAGTTTTTAAGGTAGGCAAGAAAATTACTATAACTATGAATAAAAATTCCCTTTAGGTCTTCGTCCTTTGTGAAAGAGTGTTAACGAATTTGTGTAATAATCATTGTCTAACACGTTTTACTCTTACGAGAGAATATTAAACCAATGTAACCACAAGTGTGGTTTTAACCTCGCCTTTTTTTGAGGCCCTTCAAACTTAAGTATCTGTTGTGGCATTTCTTCACTGCTACCGTTTTCCATTATCATATTGGTTGCCATGACTTTGTAAGTGACCCTCTCATAAGGATATTTGAAATTTTTGTACTGCGTTTTTCCATATAATAATATTTAGCAACGAAAATACATATAATGTCATACAAGAATTGTTTTTGTCATCGATATTGCTACATTTATTTTTTGAAGTGCCGTTTTTTTATATTCTGCCTGTCTAATTATATTAGAGTGGTACCTCTTTTATTTTGAATTAGGCTTATTGTGGACCAACCTTATTCCTGTTATGCTGAATAATATGGACTTAGCAATTTGTATCTGACGTTTATGTAAAGTATATGTAGTTTTACTGCAGAGTGTTAAAACCACAATGTTTGCAAAGTTTTTGCCAATTAATAAGTTAAAATTTCTTCAGGTATGTGATATTTACAAAGTGCATTAAAATCAGTAATGAGTTCATTATAATAAACGGGAATAATTATGTATAAAAAATGTAAACATTGAAGTTACCAAGAAGTAAAAATTTTTTTATGGTAATGAAATTTACAATTTGAACTTTGTAAGCAAGTACACTGAAAACATAATATATGTATTACAGCTGTTCAGGAAACATTTACTAATGCAAAAGTGCTAGGTATGTGCGATGAACATCTTAGAATAACGTCCAGTGCTTGGCCAATTACTTTCTCGAACAAAGGTGTTAATTGCTGATTTAACGTAAAGGTTTGTTTGTATTTATTGATGAACCTACATCGCTGTTTGAGTTGTTTGCTCTGTGTGAAAGTTTATGCAATCGGCGCGCACTCGCATTTGGCAGTCATACAACATGAGTGTCGTGTTTGTCGCCAAACTCTTCCTGCTACTCTTGGCTTGTCAAGCGATGTACAGCAACCTTAAAAATGTCTAGCTTTTAGGTAAACAACACGAAGCTATATATTACTTAACAAATATTAATTTACCAAATTAATATTTTTTGTTAATTGCAATAAGCAAGCTATCGAAATAAATCTTTAACATCTTAAATTGACCGTGGGAATTAATACAAATTGTTAAACGCTCATACGCCAGAATGTTTAAAAAAAACATAACCAAACCATTTAATTTTCTTTTTTTTATATAGAGATCCATGTCTGCATATTAAAGATACTGAGAGTATGTACTCTTATATATAGTTGGAAAATTCTCCTTTGCTATATGATTTTGAAATATAGGATAAACTTGCTTGTTTATAGATATCTGCTACTTATTTCATGTGTTAGTGCTGCAATACCTGTGTTAGAATAAAACATTTTTGTAAATTTCGTCAACACTCTGATGCCTTTATATTTCCTCTTGTGAATACTTTCGTTCTGTGGTTTAGTCAATGTCTTCAGCGGAGAAAGTCCAGCCGAACTTATTACTTTATTTAATTACACCATTGCTATAAATCTTTTCAAACGTCGTCGTACTTGGTCATCGAAGCGGGGTTTGAAAGAATGAAATTGTGTTTTAATAACTCCCCTCATTGCGGATGGCGGGCGGCCCCTGTAATTCCGCCCCAACACAGCTGACTAAACTCGCTGCAACCTCTTTCAGACACACTGGAGCTGTTCCTTGGCTGCCTGTAGCCGCAACTGGCGGGAGTATTCACCCCCTCTGGTCCCGCGACCAACCTGTTATGGGTGTAAAGGTGCGTTTACTATTAAAGACTGAAGAATTAAGAATTGTACTTAATGACTCGATAAGCACACGGAAAATGAACATTAAGCAGATTTGTAGTTTATCGTTAAATTAGCAACTGTTATGTCTAGCCAATCAGAATCGTAGAAGACGAAAGCAGCCTATATAACCTGGAAATATGGACAAGAGTTAAGATTATTTACATATACTTAATTATTTGTGACTACTGTACGTGTAAACGTTTTGAAAAACTCGTGATATCTTATGGAAGGGAAAGCTGATGCCGACATTGGGCATTTACATGAATACATTTTAAAGTTTAATTAAAGCGAATTCAATAACCTCTCCCCAGAAATAAAATATGGCCAAGAACTGTTCTTTAAACTAAGAAGATACTGTATATCGATTAAAATAATTATTTGCATACGATTTCACAATACTTCATAACCTAAATCCAAGATGTAATTACAGTTTCCCGCCAGCAACAAATGTCATTGGTCTCTGATTGGCTACTTAATCTTGACTTGTCCTTAAGTTATAACATATAACGATATCTTAAGTCACGCCAAGAACGCACACGACCTGTCATGACCCACACACGACAATCATTAACTAATACCCTTGAACACATTATTTATTCATATCACACTTATTCTGTTAAGTCAATCGTAAACCCACCTTAAGGCAAGGCATGAAGGGGGGCTGGGACTTGGACGGGGACCAGCCTGTAATGAGTGTAAGGTTCTTCCTGGTGGGATTTGTGTTGACTCTGGGAACCCTGATTCCTCCTCGTCCCGCACTTGATCGCCAGGCCTTCACTTCAGTGCCTGGTTGGAACATGGCTGACTACAGGAGCCTATTCCTCGTGTCGGGCGTGGCTGGCAACTGGGCGGTGCCAATAAGAGGCAGCCGATCTGAGAAGTGCCGGAGCTATTGCCAGCTTTAGTAGTAATGGAAAGTCAGTTGTTGCGTGAAACCAGGAAGGGCTAGTGATGTGTCTCCTATAGCCTCTCCTAGTCCAGGGGAACCAGATTACCTCCTCGTGGTACCACTGGGTAACCTCTTAACTGAGGTTAGAAAAAATAGGAAATTTCCGGGCCTGTCCTATGTGTCATTAAAAGGGGTATCTGCTTCCCAGACTAAGCTTGAATCATAGGCAGTCATGATGGTGGTCCAAAGACTAGATGTCAATGTGAAGAAATCCACGTTATGGAAATGTACTACAATTGCATGGGATGCAGGTAGCCCTGCAATGTGGAGAACCCGAAGGTAAAAGGAAGGAGTAGCACGGGCTGACCTCACTTTCCCCCAGAGGTTTCCTCAGCCGGATTACGTTGAAGGCACTACGCATGATTGGGTTTGTGTTCGGCACCACACAGATTGCATTCAGCACCCAGAGGTCAGTTTGAGGATGGACTCGTGCTGGCAGTGGTGAGTACCCGGGTTTTCAACCCGAGTATCCGTGATGGCAGTAGATATTTTATCCTTAACACAGGAGAAAATAAAGGCCAGGTGGCAGCTGGCCATAAAAATTAGAATGTTTCTTAGCGGTGGAAGCAGGCATGGGGCTTTGAGAACCGGGGTCGATACCTTGGGGGGGGGGGGGGAGGGCTAGGAGGCCTGTGCCCATGGAAGCTAAGAGGGGTAACGAAGTACAAGATTGTATTGTAGGGGCAACCTTTTAAATAATGTCATGACTGGGGAAGACATTCCCCCCTCTCTCCCTCTCTCTGAAAGAGGGCAGGTGGTTGTACTCGTCCAATACCCTCTCGCCACTTATACGATCGCGCAGCCAGTCCTGATGTACCCCAGAGTGCCTTGGCAAGTACGCAGTACCACATGCGATCAGTTCGGCCCCACTGTAGTCTCTCCCTGGTGACCGATCCTTTACTGACTAGACTCATGCTGGTAATGGCTATCTCGGTTTGCTAGATGGAGTCACCTTACCTCAGCACGATTGGGTGCAGTTATGCTTCGCTACTATTTTTTGGCCATGCAAGAACTGTTTTTATTCTTTCGTTGATTTCTGTTGATTCATTTTCCAAGAACAGACTAAGAATATTTGTTATATAAGCAAAATTACTTTCAAATAATGTATTCATTACTAGTTGCTTTGTTTTCTTTATTGAACACAATGGGATTGTCCGATGATGGCGCATCTTGCCAAACAGTGAATATAAGTATTTTCTTCCACTTGTCAGTAATTTTTTAACTCAAATTGTATTGTGTTTAACGTTAATTACAAAGATCGCGAGTTTAGGGTGCATTTACCAGGGAGTGTTTAATGTAATCGGTCCCGATAATGTCTAAAACTTATTTAGACACATCTACATATAGTTAATATTCTGTGTCTCGGGATGTGGTCCAGCTAACAATACTTACATACTCAACGGTTATTCGCGGTTTATTGTAAGGCCAATTCAAATTTAAATGTTTGGGAATTCTAGCCATACGCTCAGGTTACTATTCTTATCCTCACCTGTGACGATGGAACTACTTATTCAGCGATATAACAGTTTATACTGACATAAGAAGAGAGTGTGACTGAGAATTATACACAGGCTGTATGTGCTCGATGACGTCATATTTGTGTTAGTTACTTTCACTATGGTTTTATTAGGCGTATGCTTGATTCCATGCTCAATAATATGGATACATAAGTACAAGCATGAGGAGGTCCCATAGAGTATTAAACACTCCTTTTTGTGCCACAGGCAAGTGTGACATTGTCCTGACGCAGTGATAAGGTAAACACTTCTTTGTTTGTTCTGTGCATTCACAGAAAGTTTCGTTTTACTCAAACATTTCGTTTCTGATACATAAATTTTTTTGGTAAAGAGTGTTTTTCTCCATGAGATAGGGATCGTAATTGCAGTGGAGGACATGTGAACCTTAAATTACCAGTCGAGGTAGTTGGGGCATTTATCTAACTGTAACATACTGACAAGCAAAACTACAAAAAATTGGTTCCACAATATTGTATGACGCGTTGCTACACAGAGAGTCACGACGAGATGTAGCTGATAATGGGAAGTAGCTGATTTTCAACAACCAACAGTGGCATGTGTTTTGCTTTTAATACTAACAGCACGTTTGTCGGTGTAGGTTGAAGAGTAGAGCATGAAACACTACGTACATAGTATTGCTTTTTTGAAAAACCTGGTCACTAATGATTCATCGTCGTTCGCCAACAGTAACATTAGATTAGTTGACGTCACTGAAATTACGGACCAACGAAATCTCTGGGTATCTGAATGCAACCCTGGTTGGTTGATCACATTCAATTAGAAATTCAAATAAATTTTGAATGTACTATTAGTATGCTAATGCGATAAAAATGCGCAAAATTATTTCTTCTTACGCTTAATTAAACTTCCTTTAAATGAAATATTTTTAATTCACCATTAGTTCCTAAACCATAAGGTATGTAACATATCCTATCATCAGTGTTTTTGAGTTAAGTTTCAGAAAAGACGCTAACGTCAAAACATGTCTTCTAAACTGAGCCTGTTCTAGCTTAGAAACATCTCTCAGAGCGTATGCTTATGAAATTATATTTTCCGTATTACTACAGAGAAAAAAAACTCATTTCCTCGACGATAAAAAAGTATTTGTAAATAGTTGGCAGCAAGATACATAAGGTTGTTCATCGTCGATAAGTTCTATTTGACTTCAAAGCCAAAACTGAAGAAATTAAGCTCCGCCCAAAACGTTCCAACTCAAAAATGAACATTGTTGTCGCCCATTTGCTTCGGGCGTGGCGGGAAACATCGTGTTGCTGTGTTGTGAAACCAGCCTAAGTTGCTTTCCCGTCATGGGTTGTTACCTGCAGACGCCGTCGCTCATTTGTTATGACGTCTCCGCTGGCAACCGGATAACAGTTGTCTAACCTGTTTCACGCGTGTCATCTCCAATTACTTCTTCATTTCCCCAAGAACTAGCGATATCTCCGAGATGGCTTCCTTCCCAGAGCCAGCACTCCAAGAAGCAATACCTGTGTTGTGCGCACTGCACTTGATACGCGAGAATGACACTGGTTTCCGCTGCATTAAATCTTAATCCCACTTTTGAACGATTGAAACCTTCGTCTCCTTTAACATCCTGAATCGTCCTATCAGAAACTCGTCCCATTTCCCCGACACGCCACTGAGATTACAACGCCTATTGTATGCGTAGCTCCAGAGGAATTAACACTTAAGACTGACGCTAGCTAGCTACATGTTATTCGTTTCAGCTGAGACATAATTCCCAATGATGTATTCAAATTATGGTTGGCACACGTTTATTGTCAATTTGTGTTTTGTAGGACAAGTATTTCTATAATTTTTTTTGTAACAAAAATATGTTATATAGTTTAGGGCACAGATTAAAGACTTGTCTACACAAAATATGAAACAAACAGAATATAAATCTAGGTTTGATGTCAGAATTACAATACTGAATGGTTTTCACTAGACGAGCCGCAGCATAACTGCTTCACACTAAAGTACCAGATGGTTGCGGCTTAACATTTCACCAACAGCGAAGTTTCTAAGACTGAACCAGCGCTTCAGAAAAAGATCATGGATGGAATTGGCCATAGCATGTACCGAAAATCTCATCATATGCACAATATTTCTACCTCAGCTCGACAGCAGATTGCGAAAACATTTACTTCCTTGTTTGTATAATACTCACAAGTACACCAAAAACCAAGCTTTATATATATATATATATTTATTCTTCTTCTAGGATCATTCAATATTTCTCCTGCATTCTACATACAACTCGTCCATTCAACCATGCAGCGTGCTCCTAGCAATCAACTTTTTTCAGCGGCAATATGTGGAGACAAAGGAAGAAATATTGCTATCAACGACAAAAATGTTTATAAATATCAAATGCTAATATCTTTTGGACGGAACATGTAAGATAAACATAAAATACACCTGAAAAAGTTTATTAGGAGTAATTTACTAGGAAAAATTACCAGAATCTCTTCAATAGAGCCGTTAATTAATATGTTATTGATTGATAAGAAATTACAATATTTGTTCGTATTTCACGGTTGAAACCCATAAAAGAAGCCAGAAATTTTTCATAAGTATTTTGAATATCCATTTCCAATTCATTAATTGTGGATAATCCAACTGAAATCCTATTTTTTATGAGTGTTTAATTTAAACAGAACGCAGTAATATATCTCAAACTACTGGTCTCCTTTATTGGAATGACTGTAATTCGTAGACCAACCATCGTATTTGTTAAGCTGACTTGCATTCGAGAAGTGGTTGTTCTGATCCCAGGTTTACTCGGGTCCATTTCAGGCTAAATCCGATGTCACTTCTTATAATTAAACATACCTTTTCCTTATTCTAAGCCATTGGATAATGTCGCTCATTATAATTTGAATTCTAAAGCAAATTATTAAATTGGCACGTATTTTCGCACACCAACCAAACACACAATTTTGTGCCTGGAAGAATAAGTCGTGCCGCACATAACTGGACATAGTGGCATCCCAGTGATGGAAACAGCAGAATGCCCAGGGTTCTCTTAGGTCGTGTTTCAATTTGCGCCATACTTGTTTACATTGTTTCCGTGATTGAATAAGGTTATAGTAGTAGCTTTCTGGGCCAAAACCACGTGATATTGTAACTGCCAGTGAATTATTTCAAGTGTTTTAGTCAACGAAATAACTTATGTAACACGTATTTATAAAATATAAATAAGGATTTCTGACAAAGTGTCAACATTTCTGTCATTTTGCTGCAACTTGACGATAAGATATAAAACAAAACAAAAGTATTTTATGCGCTAACAGTTATTTCAATGTAGTGGTTTAATTATATGAGAATAAATTTGACCATAGATTCTCTTCCAATAGCCATGATCGTGATTTTCGCTCAACACAATTTCCCGGTTTTTTGACATCAACTGCCCGCGTGACGTCGGAAAGTAACAAGAGAGAGTATAGTCGTCTCAGTTCCACAGAGCAAGAGCGTGAGAGAGCGCGAAGCAGTGCTCTCTGTAGGTTGTGCGAGTGTGTGCTGAGTGTTCCTTAAATCGCGACACGGGCTTGGCGGGATAGCGCTTTTGTGGTTTGCGATCGATTTTTCGCTGAAGTTTCTATTATAGAAGTCGTATTGAAATTCCCCACACGACATATCCTAAATAACAGCTTCCCAAACTTTACCGAACTGCCACAGCATCTCTAGATTTATTACATTTTAGCTCGTAACTGTCGAAGTGAAACGCGAGATTGTTTCTTGCGAATGACTACAAAGGCAACGATATCAACAGTAATCAAGAAATACCTACCTCAGACAATGCACTAGGCAATGCTCTGTGCTCTGTCGTTCCATAAAACATGATACAAAACTGTATTTCCAGAGTATGGCACAAATTCCATAAATCCTAGATGGCGAGTGGGAATCTGCCTTAACATCGTCGTCTTGAGAGAGCCAGGGAGGGTGAAGTGAGGTGAGTATGGAGCAGCGCCGGAATGCATGGGCCGAAGCAAACGGGAAATAACCGAGAAAACCCGCCGGCCAGCGGCATCGTCCAGCGTTCCTCAGTACGAGATTAGCCAGGTCGACCAACCATTCGAAAAATACCAGTTTAGGTTCCAGGAATTTGAATTCTGACTCCGCGGGAGAGGATTCAGAACGCTTTTGTTGTCTACACTATAAAAAATCCTTTCTATGTTTACTGTAAGGCAAAAAAAAATTATTTGAAGCTGTTTTATTTTCAGCAATCGAATATTGCTTTATCTGAGGGAGAGGTTTATATCAATGTAAGTTTGCTGTTGATAAATGTTTTCCTTGTATGTTTTGTTTTAATGGCCATATTACCTTCCTTTATAGCAAATGAATAAACATAGTTTGATCTGCATTGGTTCACAGTAAAGAAATATTACTTCGTGCGAAAGGCAACGGACTAACAATATTATATATTTTCTGTCGTATATTGGAGTTATCAGTAGCCAACTGTTGTCCCGACGCAAACATTCATAAACCAATATATTTAGCAGTTATGGAACTGCATCTGTGCAAATGCGCAGCCTTGCTGCTGAAGTTTAATGTTATTTTGAAGTGCAGTGATTCTCAAAGTCACTAACCTCAGTATTTCCCAAGATGTGACATATTCTGGAATAAATTAATACGTACTTAACCTAGCTATCAAATGTATTCTGGACGCAGTATGACAAAGTCGTCGTTTGTTGAAGGTGGTTTATGCTAATAACGTAAGGAATGCGGATTCGAGCCTGAATGCCGCACTTGTGTTTATTTAAGTGAATATTTATTACTATTCTCTTGTTTACTAATCACGGATGTTTTACAGAGAAACATTTTTTTGCAGTAACTTTGCCACAAAAATGTCTATTAATTAATTTTTACGATAACTAAAGGTTATCATGGACATTACTATATATATTAAAAAAATATATGTTTGTCTTGAGGTTACTTTGCAATGGTTTGTAATATCTGAACAACTTGTTCTTTGGGATAACAAATCACAGCAAATACAGCATTTTCACAGTGTACTTGCCAGCGGGAAACTGTCCTCAGAACATGCAGACTGACTATCTCACCATTGTTAGGCTGTTACTTCGGGGCGGGTTCTGTAACCAGTTATACTCACGTGTAATTGTAGACGTAGGCTTATATTTATTCGCTACAGCCTCTTTCCTGCTGCTCTTCCCGCACCCGACGGTTAACCTTTCGGCGCGAAAGCGGTTGCGTCACTAACGCGAATCACGGAATATCACAAACGAAATCCAGTGGGTGTGGGAACGGAGAAAGTTTCGTTGGCACAGGCTGGCCTGGCGAAGTCCAAGCAGTGACAGGATCCAACAGTGAATGTCCCAAGTCGTTCCTGAGTCGAAGAGAGACTCACCAGTGGTCGGTCTCCCGAGCGTGGATGTCTACGGCTGTCAGGAACGTACGTCACTAGTGGTAGTTGGTATGAGTGATGATAGAAGGAACCAGGCCTCTCCTTGCTTCTATCACGACACACAAACTGCGTCGAAACGTCATCGTGAAGTCAGGCAAGAAGACGAACAATAGCTGGTACCGCAGACAGGCAACACTAATGTGTGTCCAGCACAGGAGGAATGGAATGATGGGAAGAGGATTTGATCTGCGCTTGAGTGGAACGCTTGCCTGCAGTTTGAACTACGTCGCAGAGTGTTTGAAACACCCTTTTTCTACGAATGTACAAGGTTATCAAAAAGTAATTACTATTTTAAACAATCACAGCTTTTAAATTATATGATCGATTTCGTTTTTTCTTGCTCCAAAATTTATAGGGAGGAACAAATTTTTGCTTACCTTTAAACGTTTCTATATGTGCTTCATTTGTAGCTCTGCATAGGCATATGTCCAGGCAATATCCGACCTCCGTACACGTATTACGGTGTATTGTCGGTGTAATTGTCTGAGTGGGAACAGTGATTCTTTTACGCAAATGCTTCAGATCCTAGATCTTCACAGCGCAGGCAATGTTCTTGACATATCCTCAAAAGAAAAAATGTAGAGGGGAAAAGATCAGTGCTTCTTTCCGTGTCCATTTCGTTTGACATGAAAGCAGCGAATGGAAAACGTTTGGGCAGATCGTCCGCCTTAATTTCATACCTCAATTGAATTTTGTAAGCATGCAAACTCAGAAGTTTATGGAGAACATTTTGTATGGTAGTCTTAGGAATGTCAAGCTACAAACTGAGGCAGGCGATTGACTTTTTAGGACTGAGCACACAAGATAGTTTAAAATATTCCACTTTTTTCTTCGGACGTTCTTGGGCGTCCTGTTGATTGTTTTTTTTTCTGTATGGTACCGGTTTTGTGGAAACTTTAACCTACTGACAAATAGCCCTCCGTTCTGGTACATGTTGTCCCGTATAGGCTTACTGAAGTCTAAAATTACGTTGCATAGTCACTGCAGACTTAAACTCTGTCAAGCATAGAACACAATGTACTTTCTACTGCACGGTCGCTATCTCACTGAAGGGGTTGGCGCAGATGCCAAATGGCGCACTTGCCCCTGCCAAAATCTCAAGGTCGGTGTGCGACTGTCAAGCACCCCCCGCCACCCTCCAAAAAAAGTTCGTATTTTTACTACAATTTGGTGTAAAAATGTGCTAACTCCGTTTAATAGTTTTGTCGCTATAAAGATAAAAATTGTACAATTCTTTTTCGATGATCCTGTATTGTACGTGTGCGATCAACGAAAGGAAAACCCACTTCAAACAAGGCTGTTGAGTGCTTTCAAGACGTCACAAACGTGAAAACACCTTTTATGAGTACTCCAAGATGGCTCTAAAAATAGCCGTTTCCAAGCTCTGTATCTCAAAATACACGCATCAAGTGCATACACAAGTACTCAGGGACCTGTATTGAACCTTGCTACATACTTTCCATCAATTAAATGATAGTATCACCGCTGAAAGTCCCGTAGGTACTAGCAGTGCTAGGAAAACACTGTACGCTAGTTCAGAGCCTTGAGCTTAGCGGCGGATGGCGTACTTGATGCGCGTTGTAGTATCGCCCTTATCGCTCCCGCGCCACTCTGCTTCAGACGCGGGAAACAGTCCTATGTAGGCGGGAGGCAGTGAGTCCTGAGCACCAGTGAGGGTGAAGCTGCGGGTGCAAGGGCAAGAGGCAGCGTCCGCCACGTTTCACACATGCGGTATTGAACCTGGTCCACCTTGGTGAGAAGCGACTAGTCTGACCGCTACACCACCCCGGCCCACAGAGAAGGGGCAGAGGAGTCTGATATTTGTGTTACCCTTTGGTGGGCAACATCATCAAGTTTGACTGGAAAGTAGAATGCTGTCCGTCAGTATGTTTACACTATAGTCTATTAGCCGTTTATTTTCACTTTTTGAATCTCATCTTTGAAAAATCACCCAATGTATGAAGTGTTAGGTTGTTTCCTTAATGTGCCATGTATCACAAGTATTTTATATTCCCGTTAACATGAAAAAACCTCACTTTCTATTAGATCGAACTTTAGCTTTTATTTAATAAATTCATTACAACACTTTATTTTAAATTAATATGAATAAAACCAGGGAGGAAATATATATGTTGGTAATGCGTGGTGATAAATAGTTCTTATGAAATATATAACTAAACTGAGTGCGTATGAAAGCGGCGCGATGTCACTTTGGTGTAATTTCCTAGACTCGGTTGAACTTTGTTTGCATGAGGCGGTGGAATGTCGTTGAGGTAGCACTTTACCAGGTTTCAGAAAAGTTGGCAGTAACAGTGAATGGACTATGCACATCAAAAGTTTAGGACCAACAAGTTGTAAATGTAATCAAACATAAATTAATAACGCAAATAAGAAAACACCGTGGAAAAATTCTAAATATCTTGAGGAAAAAAAAAAAAAAAAAACTGAAAATTAGTTAGCACACAAACACTCGGTGTTTTAGGAAGTTGTTTTCACACATGTATTATTCATCCGACTTCCAAAAATATTTAATTATGTCTGATACACGTGTCTTAGAAATACCTATCTGGCCTACAATTTTGTATTGTGTTTTATTTGCACGTACTATTGCCAACATTTTGCTACTTAATATTCGGCAATAAACTTTATTCCCCAATTTATACACAATATCGGCACAAAAATTCCACGGCAGCTGTACACATCAGCATGAATGGCTATAATCGGTGAATTTATAATTTCCCGGTAAAAATCATGTAATGTCATCTTTTGAGTTGAAAGAGAAGTATAGTATAGTTATAACCATCGCTGGAAACCCATTTGGCTAGCTGAACTGGCAAGAAACACATTTATTTTTTTAAATCTGGCGAATTTATAGCAAATTTTCCTTACAATGTGAATTCACTTAAAATAAATAATAAAACTTTTTTGGAAACTTATTATGATTCAAGTTTGGTTTTTTCTTTCGAGTGTATTTATTGAGGTATTTGAAAAATCATTAAACTAAAATATCTGTAAAATAATTGTGTTTACATAACGTTTTACACAAAACCGTGTACGATAACAAGATCTGTGTAATCGTTTCAAAAATCATAACTTGCCAATTATTTTACCAACGTAAATAATTTATTCATGCGTCTATGTCTTAACAGTAACAATGCTAGAAAATTGTATATTATAGATTGCACCAAAAGTTTTTAACCATTAAATTATTTTAACAAATTTAATAGTGGTCTTTAATTTTTGATGGTTACACTAGCTGAGAGGGAAACAACCACTTCAAGTTTTGTAGCTCGTATTATGCGAACATTTTTGCTGATTTTACTGTAGTCATTTATATATCCTTTTAAAAAATTTGATCTTAGCTTTAGGGTTTAAAGTCTGGCACATTAACAATATGATACCATGTATTTTCTTATTAAAGCGGAAAAATACTACCCATTAAAGTTAAGGAAATAATATGAATGAAAATTTTGATCATCTCAAATAGTTACAACACTTTCAAATAAAATCTTTTGACAATCTAGAGCAACGCAGAAGCATATCAATGCTTTCTCTCTTTTTGGTTTTGGTTAAGGAATTGTTTCACAGCACTTAGTCTTATAGTCAGAATAAATAAGTTCAAGTGAAACCTTTCACTTGGAATTAATTAGAATATAATTTCTAGCGGAACAAGACACTTCTGAGAATAACACAAATATTAGAATATTGAATGTTAAAATTATGATGTCAATTATCAAATATCTATGTTACAACTGGATTGCTCTTTAAAAAATAAAATTGCATATTTCTCAAGTGTTTGGTATTTGGGATAATATTGCAACTACTTTAAGCATTATTAATAATGGAAAATGGAATGTGATCCCGTTACAGTCAAAGTCTTCCATAATATAGACTTATACGTTCAAATATCGCAATAAAATAATAAAGCGATATTTACACACTTTAAATGTGCAGAGATAATGCTATTAGTAAAACAATGTATCCGCGATCATACGGTTATTACTGGGTAATTCTTGTAACAATTTATTTCCACACTCATCGTCCAGCTTAGTGCACCGACAGGGAAACTTGTTTATTACAACTGCGGCCTCCTTGAACGACACATCACTGCACGGTACAGCTATTTCCGGGTTCCAATCCCATCTAAGAAATGAAAGTTAGTACTATTTTTAGACGCAAATTGACACCTACAGCAAGAAGCATAGAATTCCGTTGGAATGGTATTCTCTAACAATTATATATGTCCATTTCAGGCGTTAGATAAAAATTGTGAGTGAATTTGACATACAAATTATGTAAATTGTTTTTCATACTGATAGTGAATCTGAAATATAATGACTGGCCTTAAAATGTTGCGATAAGAGTAGTTTATTTGCAAATATGCGATGCGTATATAAGTGCGTGCTACAGAAAGTCGAGGGGCGCAACATAGCATGCACAGAATTCAAATTAATTTAGGCGTTTTTGTTGGGGAATAAAGTTGTTAGTTGAAGTTTCAAGTAAGATTTATATTATTGGGATTTCAGACTTAAATTAATAATGTTAGAGGAAAAGTGGGTGGAACACATTAGATAAAGACCGGGCATCCAGCTTCTACAGTGAGAACATAGAACACACTGCCTGGAAGAGAACATCCACGCTACGAAATTGTGAATGCAGTACCATGGAACGTATCGAGGGGATGTACATATGCCTGATATGCATTTGATTGTCACACAAAACGAGCGCGTGGTCTAGGCACGTACGAGTCGTCAAACAAGACGCCGTGACCACGCGAAGTGAGTGTTTCCGCTGTTACTGGGTCTTGAGAACGGACAATGAGATGAAATGTCTTTAAGATATCACCCGTCAAACGAATAAGCTTTAAACGTTCCTTGAAACATACTATGTTCTTTGAGCGGTTTAATAGTGGGTCTCTGTACTGCCGGTTGTTAATTGTACCATATCGCGGAAGAAACTCGGTGTGATTATACAACCGCCAGTCGTATTTGGAGACAGCGGTCCCAGGAAGGCTTTACATCACCGTAAAGGGATTGGAGCTTAGAGACCAAGGCTAAGGCCATACGTGCGTGATTCCATGCGTGCGTGTCGTAGCCTGGCAACACTCGTGCGTGTCCACACGCCGCGCGCGCAAGTATCCAACCTACTGTGGTGTAAACATATAGCCATTATTATGTACCGAGTGATGTTATATACTAAATGAAATTAGATATTGAAATTATCATTTTGGAGGTGCAAAAGAACCCGTGGTACAAGAAAATCAGAGATAAGAAGAGAGATTCTTGAATGTCAGCATGTGCGGCTGTAGTGGGAGAAACGTGGACCGAGTTGGAGGCAAAAAGCAAATCCATATTTTGTTAAGTACTTGTAGTACAATCTTTAATACTGTAGCTCGTAAATAAGTCATATTATGTATTCCTATTCACCCGCTACAACAAAAACAGCTTCTCCCTCGCCTAGCTCTCTACTCCTATCAGCAATCTTGATACTTCGTCAGAGAAACCTACCTTCACCTTCTACCCACCAAGTCATGGAATCATCTTCCATTGAAAGTAACGGGGGAACTGACGACGACTCTTTCATTTCATTACTTACTTTAGGGGTTTCTTTATCATGCGTTTTTATTGTATATTTATGTCTGTTTTGTTTGATGTCGTTACATATCGGCAATGTTAATTAACACTCAGCAAAATAAATCATACCTTAATGTTACTGCGAATTTTTCTTCTTCACTAACACATTCCCACATTGCTGTGTTGTTATTTTATATCACGTCCTACACAATAGGCAATATCATTTAAAATGAGGTGATGGACTTTCTGTACTACTCGAAATACTTCCCTGGATTTTCTATCAGTTTCGTATGTAGGAGCACACATTTCTCCTTTGCTGACCTCTCACTTAATATGGGATGGACCCAGTATATCCTCAGAAGATGACGACGACGCCGCCTATGAATAACAAACGCTCTACATAATACAACAACTGCATTTTTAATAATGTTCTGTTCGTAATTAATGTGCCGCACATTGACGATGTTGCCAGTACACACTTCAAGGCGCACATTGTCGCAGATCCTCGCTGCGTGAAAACACGCAGTTGTGGCCTTAGCATAACATCATAACGCCCAGATCGTCGTATGAGAGGGGCCGCGGTGGTTTGGTGGCCAGACTAGTCGCTTCTCACCAAGGTGGACCAGGTTCAATACCGCATGTGTGAAACGTGGTGGACGCTGCCTTTTGCCCTTGCACCCACAGCTTCACCCTCACTGGTGCTCAGGACTCACTGCCTCCCGCCTACATAGGACTGTTTCCCGCGTCTGAAGCAGAGTGGCGCGGGAGCGATAAGGGCGATACTACAACGCGCATCAAGTACGCCATCCGCCGCTAAGCTCAAGGCTCTGAACTAGCGTACAGTGTTTTCCTAGCACTGCTAGTATCTACGGGACTTTCAGCGGTGATACTATCATTTAATTGATGGAAAGTGTGTAGCAAGGTTCAATACAGGTCCCTGAGTACTTGTGTATGCACTTGATGCGTGTATTTTGAGATACAGAGCTTGGAAACGGCTATTTTTAGAGCCATCTTGGAGTACTCATAAAAGGTGTTTTCACGTTTGTGACGTCTTGAAAGCACTCAACAGCCTTGTTTGAAGTGGGTTCAATTCCCTGCGGGGCTGCTTCTGGAACTTCGCATGTGAGAATCGCTAAGGACGATGGCGCTCGTCGGTGGGTTTTCTCGGGGATCTCCCGTTTTCCCCGCCCTTTCATTCCGGCGCTGCTCCATGCTCACAGTGCTTCGCCCTTTTTGGCTCTTGAGACCCCGATGGTAAGAGCTGCCCAAAGCTTTTCACTCTTCACTCTTCACTCACTCAAAATACAGGAAAATAAATAGGGAGTTGAAGAGCCTTAATAGGCAAGACGTGTCAGGTGACCGGAGAAAGCCAGACATGCCCAAACTTCTCACCTGACGACCAGCCAACCGGTACAGGCGACAACTTTACACAGCACATGGTTGCCGTGGCAACGTACACTTATCACGTGCCATGCATTCCTGGCCACAGCAGTTATTCAAACGCCAGCTTGAGAATTTCGTATAGGGAAACACATGTTAGTAAAATTCGGTTTCTGGCGTTTCGGTTAAAGATTCATATATACCACCAGGGAGATTTTTGAGCAGAAAAATACGTGCTGCTTTGCTATCGAAGTCTTTTGTAACATTGATGTATAGCCTGTCTTTGGAAAGTTCAGAAAACCTTATAATTAAATAAAAGATAACTGAAAAATTGTCATAACTGCTTGGATACAAATCTTGACAGTATAATTTTTCACACTTATGTTTTAGTTTCAAGTTTATATCTTCAAAATTGTTTTGAAAAACCCTAATTTTCTGTATTTTCCCTTATTATGTTATAGCATGAGCACTTTAGTAACATAACTACATTTCTAACAATTTCAACGAATTATATAGCAATGTGATGGGGTGCATGGAAATATTAGTTTTACACAAGGCGGAATGATTCTATATTGACGAAAATGTAAGCTCTAAAAATGGACTTCAAAAAGTGCTCTGCAAACCTCGAAAAAACCTATAGTCTATTCACTGTTACTTCAAACTTTTTGATTTAAACATATGAAAAAGTACACTATGTATGACATTTTTGGTTGTTTCCTAAACTTGCCATCTATGCAAGCGTTTTATACTTGTGTTAACATGAAAGTACTATAATTTTGTTAAATTTAACTTTTAATTATTTTTACTAGCTTTTACCCGCGGCTCCACCCACGTGCGAAATTTCTGAAGGAATATAAAAAACAGACCATCAACCAGTGCCTACTGAAATGATTTTTATATATCTCCTAAGAACCTGTTCGTTTTTCAGGGATGAAAATTACCCTAGGTGCGAATCCACAATATAATCTACCTACTCCTGTTCCAAATTGCATCCAAACCCGTCGAGCCGTTACCACGCGACTGAGTAAGAAACAAGCATACGAACTTTCGCAATCATAATAATATTAGAATCTATAAATTATAATATTTCATTTATATCTAATATGAATAAAAACTGCAATGAAATAGGTGTATCGGCAATGCCTAGTAAGAAATAGTTCTTAAGCGAAATATATTTACATAGAGTGCGCACGAATAGGGTGCGTTGTCCCTTTGATGTAATTTTCTATACTTGGTTTAAGCTGTGTTTGCATGTGGCGGAGGAATATCCTGGAAGAAGAACTTTATTAGGGCCTCAGAAAAGTGGGTAGTAACTTTGAATGGATTATACACGCAGTCACAAGTGTCAGCTTCCTCGACGATGCTGTGACGTTAGCGGCGAGTCGTTTACACTGAAATTCGAATAACTTAAATCTGATTTCCTTAACAGGCGTCTGAGTAAACTGGTTTACGCAGAAAGGAATAGTTTTTATATTAGCGTGCCTAACGAACAGTTTATCTCTCATCTCTTGGACACGCCAGCGATATTTATCGCCGGCCAAGAATGATCAGTCATTTGCATTTTACAATATCCGGTTGTTTACAAGTGTAATCTCACTTCCATGATGCTAATTTTTGTAGTCATCAAGACTATCTTATAAATTGCAATGTAAGATTAATATGAAAGCTTAAAAATGAGTTTTCATGTAAAACCATATTTGCATTTTCCTTAACAGACAAAGAATATATTTAATAAATATGCTTGAATGTATAGGGAAACAGCTTTATTAACATGAAAGTATGCCAGTGTGTTACTTACTTGGATAAAACGGCTGTAACGAAATATAATTTCAATTAAAAATGGTAGCTGTTATCACTTGAGCACAGAACACATTCTAAATGCCGTGCCGACATTAGTTCAGTTAAGAGATTTGGGTGGCTCTAAATAACGAGGTATTGAAGGTCGATGAGGGTGTAAATGAGGCGAGAATGGAGCAGCGCTGAAATTCAAGGGCGGGGGAAACGGAAGATCCCCGAGAAAACCCGCCGACCAGCGGCATCGTCCGGTACTATTCCCACTTGCGAAAATCCGGAAGTGATCCGACCGGGGATTGAACCCGGTTCACCTTGGTGTCGTCATTTGTCATAGCCTGCCCCGATAAAGACACAATACAGGCTATAAGGGTGGCAATCAAAGCATTCCTATGTGGTACTTGGTGAGCATATGTCGCAGGTAAGCTTTATATGATGCAAGTTAATCTGCTAGCATGAACCAATCCTTTATTTTGCAGCACGTCGTAGACTTTCCACATTCAAAATCGCGAGACCATACGACGCACAGCTTTTTTTAAAAAGGGAACTGGAAAGTCAGTGTGCTTAGTAGTGTCATGCGAGTATGAAATACTCCAATGAAAATAATCCTCGCAAGGAAAATGATCGCTTTTGAGTATCAAACCACGTAGTTTATGTCACTCCCTTTAAATGTTTCGGTGTCTCAGTTGGTTATCATGGAACTACAGAATATAGAGTTCCAGTGCTCATATGTCGACGAGAAAAATAAAGTATTCATTATAGCGTAGGCCTACTGTGACGTGTAATAAAACCTGTTTCGTATTGGATATTTATTTTCGATTATTTCTTTGTTAAATCTACACTAGAAAATTTTCGCATTTCCTTAATTTTTGGTGCGACAGCTATGAAGGTATTACGAGGTCATTGGCAGGATGTCTTCCATTAGGGCAACGTAGTGTGATAGACAGTATAGTATTTTTTAGTATTCTTTGTTACTCTCTGTACCCACAACAATAATAATCCAAGTCCCAAATCCTTTCTTCTTATAGGCTGTTCACTATAAAGTGAGCACTTTTTAAGGCCCTCCCAACAGGCATTAACCGCTAATAAATATATCTTATTGCAGTCTCGGGCATTAAATTTTGATGGCGGAGAAATGTTTACACTGTGTTTATTGGTCGCATTGCAAGGTTTATATTAAAAAGCAATAGGTATATGGAAATATGATGAAAGTAAAAATTTGTAAGGACCTTAAAAAGTGCTAAATTTACCGTGAACAGTCTATATTATCAAACACTTGCAGTTACCTATTTTGAGGCAAAGTTTCACAATGGGCTACCTAACTTCACTGTTTCCACAAAACAAAGGCAAATTTCTCACGCGCTTCCGGCAGAATAAAGAAGTCCTTTACTTCAGTCGGCCTGAATATTTATTAAGTCCAACTCGTCTCTGCCAGAGTCTAAGTCCCTCTTCATATTCCGCAGAAATATTCCGATTTCCGCCTCACCACTGGCAGAGGCTAAGACTTTCCTTCTACTCTGCAAATTTATTCTAAGTCCCGATGCACCACTGCCGGAGACTAAATTTCCACACACTATTCTGTAGAATATTCAGTCCCGCCTCACCAGTGCGAAAATAACAGAGTCCCATGTAGCATCTATATCATAGGCCGGCATTCCCGCAGCATCGCCTCGTCTGCAAACCCGACTTCCTGAGTTGGCGACACTCTTCTCCTTCCAGCCGAGCCTCTCAGGGAATCAGCAATGATCTCCCACACCCCCTAAGTTGCACCCCTATTGATACTACCCGGCGGCTCCCTCTACGCACACCCTGAGGCCCCAGGCCCGGTATCAGCTCTCTCAATATAGGCCATATTTTTAATTAGCAAAAATACAAGAGCCAGTCACACCTAATTCAGGCAGGCAGCCCCTTCACACATCATGCTGCAACTATACGAAACAGTCATGCAATGCGGGCAGACGCGATGACTGGAGTCGAGCGCCGAAGAGGACATGCACAGCTGGAAAAGCCAGTCTTACATCACACAATATATATAATACAAACTCACATTGGTGATTGAGCATACTCCGTCACATACTCCGAGCTTGTAGGCTCAGCTTAGGTAATCCCACTGGCCCGGTTTAGAAGATCCCTAGCAACTCGAGTCTCGCTGAGAGAGGCTAGCGCAATGTCCAGGAAATTATTTCAAAATATATGCTCAGACATTCAATCTACTGAAGGTCAGGGATGCACGAATCGCTGTTATGCCTGAAGGCTTATCAGGGTCGGCTTACAAACTAACGTATGGCCTAACTTAAACTGACACCATGCCTTACCCGGGACTTAAACCCTGAACCCCCACGCCGTAAGCCGGCACTGAACCAACTTCGACATGGAGGTCGTATTCATTGCGCTATATCGCTTGGTGCGTTCACTCACTGTTCGTTCATGAAATATTACTTGATTACATTAATCGGAAATTATATTCAGAAAACAATATTTTGAAATGCCGTAGAGAAGGACTGTAAGCCAGCCAAACACAGGCCGTCCGAGCAGACAACGCTACTGCGAGGGGGTTGGGCTACGTTGTCCAGACTAACACCACGGCGACCTAGGCTCACATCTCCACACGCTGATTACGTGGCTGTCGTAGCCGTCCGCCGGCTTTTTCTCTCGGGGTGCTCCAGTTTGCTCCATCCCTTCATTCGGTCTCCGCCCCACCATAAAGCCCACATGACATGTCCCTTAGAGACCTAGGATACGTAGTGTTGCCACCTCAGTGGTTATTACCAATATAACTGGTTCCTTGTGTGTACGTTGCTTCCCTCTGACTCCGACATCGCCAAGACAACTGTCAAAAACCACTTGGCTGGCTACAGTGAACGTCTATGTTTACATTCTTGTTTATCGACCAATTAAAATTTTGGCATTGGTAAAATCTCCGGACTGAATCCATTATACAATCGTTCCACTAAAATGTAGTCCAGGGAAGTGTATAAACGTTTGAAAGTGCTAACCTAACAGCTTTATAACCCCAAGAGTCCTCCGCGATTCTTTTAGTAGCGCTATTTGCAAAAAAATGCAGAGTCCTATGTCGGAACATGGAGAGTGTTAACTTTGCAGCTGGGATGAGCATTCTACCCAATACTGCCTTTACGGTATTGCCCCTATTATACAGCCCAACTCTCCGTAAATACAATTTTTTATTGCTCGTAATGATATATTTATAAAGTTTTTTTTGCGAGTCTGAAATGTAAAATATATAAATAAGTATTTTACAACTTGTCAAAAATCAAATAAATTTAATTGTCTTAAGAGTTCGACAAAACGTACTGACACGCTTTATATTGGTCTAACATTTACTCATCACATAAATAATATTCGAATTTTACAGCAAGTAGTCACTCAGAAAATTAAGTCAAATCTAAACCTGCGCGCATCTCTTCGAATAGTGAAGTTAAAATACAGCAAAATTTGCTTCGAAACAAGGAAATCACGATAAGAGTGTGCGTAAGCAATGCACAAATATCCATTAGTTGTAACAAGTTTGTTATTAATTGTGAAATGAAGAAAGCACAGGCGTGTAGTGAAATAGCGCTGTGTAATGTTGGGTCGGCAGTTAGTTTTGAGAGGAGAGCCTCAAGTAGAACTGCGCGATGTTCGCTACACCGGAGATGGAATGCCAAGAAGATAGAGCCACATCCAGCGTAGCAGGGGACACAACCCGTCGCCTTCCGAGCCAGACAGGCTAAGGCGTGACGAAACACGAGGTCCCGCTAAGATAACGAGAAACTTTCAGACGCAGCAGGGCGGAACTACACAAGAAACTCGTCGTTATGTAAACGTGAAGTAATATTGCTCTTGAGAGGCACGTGCTCTTGAATTGGGCAACCAGCCTGCATTCCTATCGACTTTTCCTCTCTCCCACACTAACTTATTTGTATAACTTTATCTGATTATCTTGAAAAATAAAAACTAGACTCGCTCGCTCGTTGAACTTAACGCATTTACCCAGTGCGGACTGGATAGATAATATTTGGGAGAGCTAACACACAGATTGCCCAATTTTTTAAACTCACTTTTGACTTTCATTTTAAGTATTTAAACTAGGTTTTTACACCAAAATTTTTTAAACAATACATCAAAAGCAAACGTTTATCATTTGACTCAAAGAAAAAATGCCCTTTTTCATGTAAGAACTGCAGTTATTGGTGTAAACACTACAAACAGGCTTTAACAGCCGTTTTTTGTGTTTCGTTTTTACACCAAGAACTGCCGTCTCACCACCAAAACGGAGGCCATTGGTTCAGAAGACGAAAACTTAAATTTCCGATAAATTATTAAATACTTTTACTTTCTGAACTGAAGGCTTACGAAGTTTACCTATGAGCGAGCAAAGAATAAATTTTTGGCGAAAACTTGAGATACAAGTGTTTCATTATCAACAGACGATAGTGTTTGACATGTCGGATGTTATTAGGAATATTTCAGCTGTATTTCGTAATATCGCTTTCAAACAGAAGCACTCTGTCCGTCTTTGCTCTGGCCATTCACTACAAAACTTTTTTGTAAAATGACTAATACCCTGAAAACTGCGGGTAAATTGACATTTGTAAACTCAACAAACACTTAAAAACACGTAGTCTTATAAACTTATTCCTGCTTACTTCCTTGTAGCTTGGTTCTTCTCTTGAAAAAGCACACACTGTATTTTCTTTGAATACTATATCGTTAAATGTGGCTGAGAAATGCTTCAAATCATTTGGCATGTAAAAAATTATCGTCTGTTGAGAATGAAAAGCTCGCACCTCAAGCTCTCCCCAAGAATGTCGTTTTTGTTTACTCATAAGAAAGCGTCGCAAACTTCTTTGAGACAGTATGGCCAGTGCCAATATGCACAAAAGATTCGCGTATTCTAATATAGCGTAACAACCTTGTGTGTAATTAAGTAAAACAAGCGACACCATTGAAAAAAAAAAAAAAAAAAAAAAAAGGAATTAAACACGAACAGAAAAAATATACAAATGTTTTATCAAGAAAAATATGAAGCACCTTAGAAATATTGTTCAAAGAATATAAATTTAAATAAGATATTCTGCCGAAAAAAATCCATTTAAACAAATACTGTATACGGCTGTTTTGTATTTTTGTGAAAATAGTATTTAGTAATAAAAACTAATCTAGATAATTATGGTAGAACTCACATTACTAACTCACCTACGTGTAATTCTGATCATAGCTAAACATAAAAGTAGTAGTCTCCTTTTCCAAAAAAAAAAAAAATTATCAAGTGCAAAGAATTATCCTTAATTCATCGTCAAACAAATTGTCTGTATTTAAAATGGCGAAGAAATGGCCATACAAAACGTGAATAAACTGCATCGAAAAAAGGATATTTTTAAATTTTCGGTAATATTTATAGTGAGATTTTTTACACAAAAGCTTTTGGCCATCAATAGCTCGCCTGAGCGATGATACATAAATCTCAGTTTCGATCTCAGTGGCTGCAACTCAGGTGTTACATTTTGTTTTCCGTACCTGGTTTCCTGTTCTCCTCTCAGACCTATAGTGATGCACATCTCCACTTACACAGTCCTCTATGCTCTTGTTAAGACTTGGCTTCACCTCTTTTTCAGAAGTTCTTCGTTTTCGTGTCACCATTTCAGTTTCAAAGGTGTTATTGAAATTAATTTAAAATAGAAAATTTACTAGTTGTTTTAAACTTTTGTATCTAATTTGTACTGTGTGCCATTTCTTGCTTGCAATATGGCAGGAACTTATTGATAAAATATAAATATGTTCTCAACTTTTTACAATGCAGATAACAAAATTACAATTCAGCAAAAAAATATTTAAAAACTCGTAAAATGTAAAATGTTGTCGTTTACTGTCAGTGATTAGTATGAATCTGAAATTATGACACCAAACCGAATAAATTCTGCAAGAGATATGAAGCCGAACCTTAAGTTAACATAATATGAGTGAGAGCTCCACCAACGAGAAGTTTGTTTGTGAGAGAAAAGTAGAAATTTGGCGAAACGCTTTGGGTGATGTTTGCTGGCGCATGTTACGTGACAGCGCCTCTAAGATAAATTCACCGAATTTATGTGCCGTGTGTTTGCTGCGCAGTGTGCTGTTTTGAGATCTCAAGCAGTGACCCTATTGTTTTAGTCATGATGTCACTGTACAGTCTTCTATCCTACCTACATATTAATCTGACTTTGTGTTTTTCGAGAAACAGCAGGAAATGTGGCTGTTTTTAATAATGTACGGAAACAAAAAAAATTTATAATGCCTTTGATGTCTTGAAAGTAATTTCTCTAGATATGTTTTGTTTTCTTAGAAAGGTAGGCCTGTAATAAAACCATGGTTTTAGATTTTTTAAAAAAAGCAGATGTCAACCATGAAGTAATTTAATTTAAGCTTCTTAAAACAGTATTTATATAAATCTTAAAATATAGTTTATTTCAATCTTAAAAGCTTGGTTTTCATTCTACTCTAGGTGCATGTGTTTTGAAGTCTAAACCCGTGCTACCACCCCTAGGTTTGTTTTGAAATTCGTTTTTCACTCTTAACCGTTTTCCGTTTACCGTGTTAGCTGAAATAGTAGACTAATTAAAGATAATCGAAAGTTATTTTCCTTATACAACAAGCAGTCCGTTTACCAAATGTTTAGTTTCTTTACAAGTAATGACGTGATTATTAATTAATATGAAAATAATGCTTTAAGCCAGTGAAATTTTGGTTTATTTTTCTTAAAAACAATGTATGGATATAATTAAATTAATAAACATTGATTTCAAGTTTTAACATATTATAGTTTAACACAAAACGTTGATTTCCCTGAACATCAGCTATACATAGCGCATATACCTAGTATGCCACCTTACTGCCCTATATTATTTCCTGTTATTCTAGCATGTAAACATAACGAACAAGCGTTGTTTGGTGTTATGCAATTAAAAACAATTAGCGGCCTCCCACCATGACTAATTGGAATTCTCTCATGCGCATAACCAGGGAGAGATTTTCAGAGGCTGGTGGGTTTTGTCATACTACTCGTGGTTCTCTCATTACTTCTGCTTCTTAAGACCGGTTTACATTTCACAAAATTACTCTAATTATTTCCCTACTCAAATCTGTAAAACATAACTACGATGGTGATAATGATAGTCGCGACTAGAACAACGGTAATACGCAGCCTTGCCTGACATAACACACAGACCCCATCTTCTTGTATTTCACAGCACTTTCTGTACTTCTACATGCGCAGTTCGCTGTACGCTCGGATGTCCACCAGTTACGACATAGAAAAGGAAATCGAATCTAGTTTGTTGGATTTCTTTCGTTAAAAATGATGACTGCCGAAAACCATATGTAAAATTTCAATAATACACGGGGAAAATATACTGCCGTAATCTTTACGTCAGTGTAGCTCTTCCTTGAACTGATATTGTGCGTTCTGTCAGCTAGGGCTAACAAGATCGCCGGACATTTTTAGCACCAACAAGGGAGTCACCCAGTGTTGTTTGAAAGTGAGGCGATCCATAAAATGACTCATAACTCAGTAACGAGATACTTTCCGGTATCATTTAATGTAATATTATTTGGAAAAGTGATATGATGAAATCAAAGTCCTCTTGATGAACGCTGAATTTCAAACAGTTTTAATTTAATTAAGCTTCATTGCTACAATCACAGAATGCGACTGCCGCCACAGAATTGGATGGAATCTGTTCAGTATCATACAGAAGGAAGTGAGCGAGACATGGGCTACGGTATGAGCTGAGGCCTGAAGACTGCTGCCTTGTTTGAAAGCAATGAGAAATTGTTATGGAAAATACATGTAAATGCAATTCGGTTTTTAAGCCAGTTTTGAAGACAAAATCTTGAAACAAAAAATAGCGCGAGAAATTATACTCTCAAGCTCTCGAGGCAAATATAACAATCTGTTTTTCAGTAATGATTTTATTTAATTATTAGGTTTTCTGATGTCTTCAGAAAACTGGTTATATATTACTGTTGCAGATGACTTCGGCAGCAAAGAAGCAAGTATCTTTAACAGGGGAAAAAAAAAAAAAAAAAAAAAAAAAACCGAATTCCATTAACACGTATTTCCCTGTACCAAATTATCACTGCTTTCAAACAAGGAAACAGCTTTAAACGCTAATAGGGCTGGGCAGAGGTGAGGATGAGCGTAGAATAAAGGCAAGGCAGAGGATTCAGAGTCAACTGCACATATCGCCAACATTGTCTCACCCATCACCCGCCAATATATCTGTCAAAGTCGCTTGGTCAACAATGATGGGCAGTGATGAAATGTTTGTTTACATTGTAACTATCGACATATCTCCGTCTCATATGAGTAATAATATAGGTACTTTGACAAATTGAATATGTTCTAGTTTATTTTAAACTAGTTAGGATTACATAAACATCTGAAAGCTCTATCTCGTGTTGTGACCTACATTGTTATCGGCAGTTTTCATTGGCAATCGAGCAGTGTAATCGCGGAACACGAAGAGTCGTCACTGTGCAGCAGGCATGCGCACTCTACGTCACATTCTCTGCGGGATGGAGCAGCGATGGAATGCGAAGGCTGGGGATGTGGGAGCACCTGGAAAAACATCACCATCAAACATCAATGTCCACCACGTGTATCACGTATGAAAATCACGCGCAACATCACTCGAATCACCGAGAAGATGAATAGGAGAAGGAGGAGGAGGGGAAAGGTCTAACCTCTCCCCTGCTCTGGTACGTGCTGCATGAGGGAAGAGCGAGCAAAGCGGTGCAGTGGTTATCGTGCTCGATCGGCCTGATTTCGGTTTCCAGGAAATTTCCGAAATCACTCTTGTGAATGTATTCCCCCCCCCCCCCCCCCCCTTGTTCCAGGCTACGGCCAAAACATTCTCAGCTTCTGATTTTCAGATTACCTGGTTTTACCTCTAAACACATCACTGGTCCATGGTTTCATTTCTAATGATCTTGTAGGTACCAGATTTTATCTTTAAAGATACCGCCATTAGCTGGTTTCATCTCTAAAATCACTACTGTTTGATGTTTTCATCACTTAAGAACGCGCCGGTACCAGGTTTCATTTCTAAAATCTCTGTTGTTGTTGTTGCAAGAAAACCATGGTACTTGGTTTGATTTTTAATGACACCGCTGGTTCCAGGTTTCATCTTTAAAAAATCTGCCGTTACATGGTTTCATCTCTAAAGGCATCACTGGTACCTTGTTTCATCTCTAATAACCCCAATGATACTTTTGAGTCGTAACCAATAGTATTTGAAGATAGGAAAGTACTAGATACTTAGCGAGTTCGCTAAGGCTGTTCGCTATCAAAAGTGTTGTAATTGTAAAGTGCTTTTTAACTTCCCCCGGTTTTATGCTGAAGAGCTTGGCAGGAGGTGGCGTACAGGCAAACTTATAGCATAGCTTTGCGTAACGCCCATGACTTGCCCGGGATTCGAGCCCAGAGGCTCCCGCGCACCTGACTGGTGGCGCGCCAACCGACTGCGCCACAGGAGGTCGACGCGCGGTAAAAAGTTCAGGTTTGGAATCCATAGTAATCTATCATTTTTTTCATATGTATAGTGTATTAAATTTTATATTACTAAAATCCGTAAACCACTTCTTGCTAGGCCTTTCGACATAAAAGCGCGAACGACAAAGTAAATAGGTTGAAGTAAGAAGCTGCGTGATGCATAATAGCCAAAGTTGCCGGTTGTCCATGTCTATGCATCTTACGAGAGTACGTTTTGCCAGGAATGCACAAACTAAAAAAACCGTTAGGCTATAGACCTAGGCGAAATTTGTAGTGCAAAACTCGAGTAAAAATCGACATTGATAATATTGAGGATATTTGGGAACGGACTTAATTCGCACTTATGATAAACTTGTTTCAATTCCGGTAGGCGAGTGAACTGTTTGGCAGTTTTCTACCTATTAGAGGCGAATACAACCCAGCAGTTATTAAAAAATTAACTTTTCAAACCCTTATTAGCTATGTTAACGTTATGACAGTCCTTGACGTAAAATAATTAATTATCTAGTAAAATAACATTATCAATATATGTGAATGTAAATGTGAATTAATTACACGCTGTTCTTGAATTCATTCAATTTTAATGGTTTTAACGAACACTGCACACTTCACTATTAGAGACCTGTTCAGTGCTTTTTAAACGCCACGTAGATCAGTAACAATGCTACAGATTACTCCGAAATAGCTAAATACCTCCTTTTAAACACCCGCCAAGGGGAACTGGGTTCAATCCCCGGCCGTGTCACTCCCGGATTTTCACACGTGGGAATCGTGCCGGATGATGGCACTGGTCTGCGGGTTTTCTCGGGGAGCTCGCGTTTCCCCCACTCTTGCATTCCAGCGCCGCTCCATATTCACTTCAATCACCCTTATCGGCTCTCAAGACTTCGTTGTTAAGAGCCGTCCAAATCTGTCCACTCCACGGCTTTCACAAGCACTGAAACTGAAAATAGTTTCATATACGTACAAAAGTATTCAAGGGCCTATCAATGAACCTTGATAAAGGTCTTCCTCCAATAAAATGATAGCTGCATCACGTAAAGTCTCATAGATACACGCAGTTCGACGAAAGCACTGTACGCCACTTCAGAGCCTAGCTCTTTGTGGCGGTGTAACCTTATCGCTAGCACGCCTCTCGAACCCACACGCGGAAAATAGCGCCAGTAGCTGCGGGAAGGTCTCGTTCACAAATTCCTTAACATTTAATCAAGACCTGCATTTGAACCACTTGACATTCGATGGGGTTTCTTTCCTGGTTATATATTTGAATTTATAAAATAAATCGTACACAAAAATTTGACATAGTAAATTTGCAGTTCGAAACTACAGAACGTATCAAATATTGCTCTATGTGATAGTTACAGCATTCACTATCTTGCCAAATATATCTAACCCGATCTAATATAGCTATCAATAACTTAGAATTTAGTTTTTGATTTTATGTTTGCGGACTAAGATACATTTCCATGTCACTTATTAAAAAATGATATTAAAATAAGTCCGTTCGATGTATGAATGAGTAGCACTTCATGTGGAGCTGTGAGTAGATACGTCTAGCGCGGCCGATAGACAACTGTGTTTCAATTACGGTAAAAACTCGTAACAGAAGGGGGAAAAAAATCTACTCCACAATCTGCTCCACATCCTAAGACAACGCCACAGTTAGCTCCGCACTTAAAATTTACAGCTGCAGCTACCGTAAAGCACTTAACATTTCCAGCTCCAGCTACTGCAAAGCACTTAACATTTCCAGCTCCACCCACTGAATTACCTCCAAAAAGTCAATATGTTAATTCAGGGATAAAAAGTATTTTGATTTCCAACTCTCCAGCTTCAGTGAAAAGTTCATTTAATCTCAGAACGAGATACTAGCTAGCGCATTCGCCGGCAGGCTAACTGATGCGGAGGTAGTTAATGATAGGCTTGATCGTGATGCGGACTTTCCTAGTTTTTTCCAGAGGTGTAAGGCCCCTTTATTAATATTAATAATGACATCACCATGGCCAGTTAGATTATCCGTTTCTGTAGCGAGTTAGTACTTGAAATCCCTCACGGCGGAGGAGGAAGTTACACAAACCTTGTATTTTCAAAGTAATTCCCTCCCTATCCTACATTCATCCGATGTTGGTGGACTTTATGAACCTTACTTAATAACAAGACCTTACTTATATAGTACTATAGTACCTTACTTAATAACAAGACTTAAACAGTTTAGTGCTCGTGGAAGTGGATAGACTTAACAACTGATACCATAAATGGATGTACATGTGAGCCAATACTGGCCGTTCACCGCTGGTGGTAAATAATCCAAGTTTACTAGCCACAAGAATGGTTGAAATCCAATGCTGCTTCATTACTCGCCTCGCTTTACCCTCATCGACTCTCAAGACCCCGGTTTCGAGAATCGTTATAATCTCTTCACTCGCTCTGATGTACAGATAAAAATCTTTTGCTACAAGATTTTAGTAAAATTATAAATCCATAAATTTTTCCTGTTCCACGAAACCCAGAATATGTGTAATGCCTCTGTACTGCGAGCCTTGCCTCATTCATGTCAGTACGACATGTATGTCGAATTTCCTGTGCAAACTTCACATTTCTTGTATTTCAGCATTTCATTCAGTTGGCTGGTGTATCCCTGTATGATATCATAGAATTCCTGTCTACATTATTTTCTGCAACACTACACTAACTACCATAATAAATTCAGCTCTTCTATATGCAATATAGCCAATGGGATATTTAAATTACATCTACGGGCCAATTAACTATCAGCCATGTCAAGAGTGAAGCAATCAACTAACATATAGTGTCTTAAAATAATTAATCTGAGATTCTAACAACCAATGCCTCATCTAGAATGCTGTGAATAACAACTTCTCACAGATTTGAGAGCAAAGAGTTTGTCTTCCTGCAACATCAACCTCATTCCCAGAGAAGAAGATTGAGTGTTTTTTTCTGTATATTAATAAATATTTTAAAGAAGAATATGATTTTTGTATATGCAAATAAATATTGTGTTTGTTGAAAAATGGGATATATTAAAAATTGATTTCGAAGTGAATATGTGTTACATTTATCTCCAAACTGTAGATATGGAATTTTATAAAACACATTTCTTAGAGAAATGAGTGAGTAAATGTTTTCGCAAAAATATATTTTATTATTTTATCCACCAGGGGTAGTAGTTGTGTTTGTGTGAAGAACATTTATTTATTCGTCGGTGCCACCTTTTTCTACATATATGTCTTGAAAACGGTATTTCAACAAATTAAAACAAAAATTACCTGGTTAATTGATATGTTTTAAGTGAGCAGAAATATTTGGATGTGAACTGAATATGTACTTTTTCCTTCAATCGCTTTGAAAAGTGTGTTCACAAGAGCTAGCGAATCACTTTGTTGGAACACTTTCCATAACAGCGAACTATACTGTGTCGCTGTGAAATCAGTTTGTGTGAATAAACCTAAAAATTGCGAAATCGTTAATATTTAACATATTAAAGACTTTGGAGATTCGCAATGTAACAAAAGATTTTGTGTTTTAATAGAAAACAAAACGAAATAAATTATTTACTTTTAGTATACTAGTTTTAAAGACAAATGTAAAATGCAGTTAATAGGTTTTAACAAACACTGATGGTTTCCACTGGATATTTAAAACACCTATAAATGTTATTTACTCAATGTCTGCCTTTATAGTATAAATCACTTAATTTATTGTTTATTCAGTAAGCAAATGTGTATGACACTTCTGTGAAGCTTGTAGAATTCCTACAGCTGGGACATGTATAAACTGAAGCATTGCTATCAGTCTTTGTCCTGAGCAAGAGTTCTGCTGATTGTTTAAAGACAGTTGGTTAGGCTGTTGCATCTCCCATTGACAAAGGAAGGAAATAGTCCCTCATTGGCTAGCGCCTTGTTTTAAGCCAGAAAAAAGATGGACGAATTCGCGTCAGACTATAGCAGTGACCCATCCTGTTTACGAACTCGCAGCAACCCCGTGCTTCGCCTTACTGCGATGATAGTCCGCAATGCTTCCTAGGTGATATCATCATCTATCTAGCAGGGATTCACACCTTGGTCACAGTCTTCGTAGCAGTATTTTTAGAAATATTTCCGTTTTTTTGTGTATTTAACATTGGTAACATTAAATACAATAGTAGTTAGAATATTTTTTACATGTGTTAATAAATTAATTAATTTTTTTATAATCGTTGATTAACATCTGAATTCAGTTTCTCTACTAGTGTTAATTATGGGAGTCGTTAAGATTTTATTTCAATAGCTTATAGTGTAGAAAGCTTTACTGTTATTTTAAAGTTAGCTCTTGTCTATTATTTCTTTTAACTAATCAGTAACTCATTCAGCTAGTATTCGAAAATATGGTATTCCGAAGCTAGTCTATGTATATTCGCAACAAGAATTTTTTCAAACAGTCCCTCCGCACAAAGTCTGTTGACCAGCTTCAGGTATGGAGAGATGGGGAAGGGGTAGGTGGAGAAATAAGTCACAGAACTGGACAGGGCAGATTTTCGGGAGAGTACACTTTCCACGGGTAAAGCATAGTTTTGCAAACAGATCACCGCTTTGGAAGAGTCCAACTTGGTGTCTTGAGGGCCGTCTGGCAGGTGGAGTGTCCCAGAAGTTGTCGTCAGACAAAATACATTTTTATAGGCTGATGATGATGAGTATGGGGTGCGTGGCCTTGGAGAATAATTCACTTTTCGCACAACGCCAGCTTCTGGAGTAGGGGCGGGAGGGATGGTCTGGGTTCTCGACCTCGGAACAAGTTCCTCTAGACTAATGCTGGTACTGAGAACGAGGAGTGGAGGGTAAGGTGGCTATGAGCAGCCTGCTCCCGATCTGTATGCAACTAGTCGTTTGTTGCCATCTTGACTCAGTTGCAAAGAATAACAATGTAGGGCATGCAGGTGAATGACCCCCAGAACCTTGCAGACACGGCTTGGTGGGGAGGGAGCTGTAGGGGATGGCTGGCATCGTGGGGTCAGAACAATTCTGAGGGGTACAGGGTAGGGGTGGGAGGGAGGGGATGGCTACAGGCGAGCAGAACCCAATCTGAGCGCAAGTAGGCAGTTGACGCCATCTTACCTTAGTGCTGAAAAAATTAACAATCGCGAGCAGCCCAGGGTAGCAGTCAGGCGAGGGGTGGGAGGGTAGGGGTGGGAGGGGGTGTAGGGAGCTCTGGAGCGAAGTGATCTTAGCTATCCACTCTCTGCCATCTTCAGTTCGTGATATAAGCTTGGATGAGCCAGATGTACACAGTTCTCTCTCTTGTCTTCATCGGGCGGGTAGGCAGTTGGCAGCCGATGGGCTTACGATTGGAGATTACCTCAACTACGGACTGGCAACCATCTGTGGTGATAGCTGCGATTGACATTTTATAATGTACATGTTTTAATATAAATATATTTTATCGGGAAAATATAAATCTTCGTGTGTTGACTTATTTATTTTCGGATCGATATACAGCGTTTGCGATAAGATATTGATTTCATAGTTTTTCTTCGAAGAAAATTGTATAGTCAAATCATTTGGTTACATCGAAATTATATTTTCTCATTTAGTATGTGCGATTACCGTTTTTCAGTTAACCTTCGTCATAATTAAACCAAGATACCATTGGCTTCGACACGAACCTCAAGCTAATATTCAACAGAAAAAATTTTTGCTTGTTAAAACTTAATTATTTTAAAATATGGCTTCTTACGATACGAACATTTATTCGCAGTGGTAAATCAGTTCTCAAATATGTCGTTAAATAATGCAACTGAATTATTTATTTATTTATCTTAGGGAAGTGAAATTGAGAATTAAACACATGGTAGCAGGGTAGGTTTTATTTTTTAATTTAATAGGAAACGTGTAATGTTCATGACGATGTGAATTAATTGTTCGTTGATAATAACTCATAAACAGTAGCATTGGTAGATTTTGCCAGTCATAAATTTCTACTCGTCCTCAAGCTCCACGTATATATAAGCAGGCATATGTCATAGCATCCACTCATTCTCCAAGTGACCTCCAAGGTGAACGGAGGTGCGATTTCGGGGAGCCATTTCATTACGTGTTTTTCTGAGCTCAGTCTACAAAAATTCCTAGAAGTTTAAAAATACAGTTTGTGTTAACATAGCAGTGAATTTCATAAACATTAAATCCCCCCCCCCCCCCCCGCTTCATTTCCTAGTTTTTATCGCAATTTAAACACAGTTGTCTATTGGCTGCGCTAGACATATATATTCACAGCTCCACGTAAGTGCTACTCATTCATACATCGAACAGGCTTATTTTAATATCAGTTGGGGTAAGGTTTTCTATCATTAATTACTTTCTTGTAGATCGTTTACTCCACTCTCACGTAATTGTGATCGTTTAGCATTTGTCGATATCAGACATTATTGACGTAATAAAAATTCTCTCTCATGTAAGCTAGAGACTGATGTTATGTTTAAGACTCATGTAATTGCACTTATTATTCACATAGTCGTTTAAAATTTGCGATTCTATGCATGTAATTTATTTTTATGTAGAACACTCTGAATTTTTCTTGTCTGTTAAATATATTCGTAAAAATCGCCTATTTATCACCAACATCCCTCCAAACACCTCAAAATTAGAAAAACTAGAAACAATTATTCTTAGCCCATTTTTGAACTAAACTCTACACCTATATAAGACATTGCAACCCACCGCTCTGGTCAGTCGTTGTTAGGAGACCTCACTGTCAACATCATACATAGCTCCTGGTATCCCCTGCCCCACCCAAAAAGAAAGGAAGAAAAAAGTACAAAAAATTAAAAAACCTACCCTTTCAATCAATTCAACCCTTTCAATAAATGTAACCCTTTCCCATTTTCGATCGGAATAAGACCATTTTAATAGGACTAAAATCGGATTAAGTATTAACCCTTCATTGATTATCACTTTCAATTAATTTGATATCAAGTTCCAATTAATCAATCGTGAAATATGATCTGCATGCCCCTAGTACTGACGCAAGCAGACCGGGTACTTAAGATTCTCACTCACCTGGGGCTATTTTATAGTTTGAGGCTCAGAAACGCGGAAGCGATAAGGCCTACGTAGCCACATGACATGAAGTGCGTTATCGCCTCTACGCTCAAGGCTCTGAACTGCCTTGTAGTATTTTCGTAATTTTACGTGTACCTAGCGGACCACAAGCGGAGACACTACAACTTTATTTATGTAAAACCTGAAGCAAAGTTCAGTACAGGATCCTATTGAAGTTTCGCTCGTGGTCGGGTAGTAGATATGTTTTAAGATAGAGCAGTCCCCAAATAGTGTTTACCGAATTCGTGGTACCTTGAAAATAATAATCTGTGTTCATGCCGTGTATGTATTCTATTTATGTATGAACATATTGGGTACACGTTTAACAGTTTAGTCAGAAAAATTCGCATTTTAATCAAGCTGCAACGTAGTTGGGGTGACAATTAGGCGGCCACATTGAGACTTAGCGTCACACGTTATATCAAATTCTTTAATTGCCGCCGATTTTACTTTTCATGAAGTAAAATTATCTAAAAAAATACTGTAGTTATCTAGCTTCCTTACTCTGCATTAATGACATAAACACCGAACTATCGAAGTAAATTTTCATCACAAACGGCAAAATTCAAAATTTTGAAATAGTACTACGTTCCTTTTTTTTGTGTCATCTTGTAAATAACACGTAGTGAAACTAAGTACAATAATATTATAACTCGTATAATTAAAATAGTTTTTATAGTGACTAACTTTTTTAAAAATAACCCAGAAAATTGAATTATAAAACGAAACGAAGAACTTCTTCATAAGAGATGAAGTCGATCTTTCAGTAGTTCAGAGGCGTCCAGATAAAACACGCGTGTTGCCAAGACAACAAACTCCCTGTGTGGGGCAGCCTGCACTTTCACTGCTCTAGAGACTCTCTAACACAACTATAGTCCATTCGCGACTGGAACAGACTTATGAAAATCAACATTTGAAAAAACATCCTAGCTATGCAGGCAGCTAATAGTTAGGATGTTTTTTTAAAGGTCTGTTCCAGTCGTGTATGGACTATACGGTCCGACATACGCGCTCTTCTCGCTCCTATAACTGTCTGTACTCTCTAGTGACGGCGTGACTGTGAATTTTCTCCACTCCCTTTCCATTTTCCCGGTATAAATTAATCACAACACTTTTTACTGCCTGCCACAGAAACTCAAACAACAAAATTAACAATATTGGTGCTTCGGAAAAAAAAAAAAAAAAGAATAAAAACCGCAGTGTTCGCCAAGAGGGAGAAAAATATATTAATGAATTCCGACCGCGCCCTTCACTTAGTAAAAATAATTTCATATTAATGGTGGGCACGAAATAGTAAAGCCAGTTCTACGTTGGTTTACAGAGTCGCAGTATTAGTAAATTTGGATAATATCCTAATCTTGCGGCTATATTTGCCACGAATTACCAATCAGCTTTCACGAGATCATAACAAGTACTACAATAACAAAAAAAAAAAAAAAAAAAAACAACGTCTAAGAAAAGCGTTTGATTTAAAAAATGGCAACGCTTTTACGTTTAAGAATTAGAGTGGCAGTTATTGTTTACATATTGACTTAGATGCTTAGTTCTCACAAAGAGTTACGAACCAGTTATTTAGCATAGCTTTCAGTACTACTGTGTGACTTGAACGACTGTGAGAATCTGCTACCATCCGTAAGAGTACGATCTGACGATAACATAACAAGACACTTCGATCGATTACCCATAATAAAGGATGGATGCAATATTTCCCTTAAGAATTTACGAATAGGCTAAGCGCACATTTTCAGATGTAAAATACTCACTGTTATACGAAAGGGAAAAGTTAAACTCTAATTAGTATTTATATATTTTTGCCGTTATCATGTTTCTGATTGGATTTTGAAAATGTGACATTTTAAGGGCGTAGAATATTATATGAATATATTTTAGAGGCTAATGAAATTTTACTTATTGCATTACTATGGATTCTATAGTCAGTCTCAGTAATAAATCAATAAAAGATTCCCGTTTATTACACATGGTAAACTAATGATAGTACTCCATTAACATTACAGTTTTGCAGCCGTGTAAATGATTTACTGCTGTATACCTTGTAAAAATAAGGAAATTTCTATAATGAATATTGGACATGTTTTACAGTTCAAAAAAGTGGTAAAACCGCGGTGATTTCTCTCTCTCCCATTTAAAAGTCCGTGGGACATAAATTAACACAATGGAGGAAATTATTTTTTTAAATGTTTTGGAAGTCCATAGAGAAAACGAAGGGAAATCAATGTACCAAACTGGTTTTTACTAATTATGAGAGCAAATATTTTACCAGAGTGATTTTGTGCCGAGCTGTTTCTTCCGCCGTAAATTGTTACGTTACCGCGTCGCTAGATATTGTACTGAGTAAATATACCACTGGTTAGGTGAAATAATCTGAACGTTTTCCATTGCTACACTATCTCTCACAGAAAACTAAGCACGAGACATGAAATAAAGAAGAAAAACGAGCCAATAGTGTTGGCACTAAAATAAATTATAAATAAAAACGTGAAATAAATTCAAAAAGGAATTTTGTCAGGCAAATAATCAAATACATAAAAAAGAATTACAGAACGACGAAAAAACTGAAAAACGGCCAATCAGGACACAGCTTGATTGCCGTTGGCTGTGTGAGAAGATGACTTTAGAGTCAAGTAGGGAAGCTTCGCCTGGGCGCATATATTACCCAGGAGGGGGTAGGTTTAAGGGTAAATTATTACACAAAGTTAGATTAGGACATGGATATACTCAAACACAAACATCAAAACCAATAAAAATTAAGTAAAAATAAAAAATAAAAAAATGCCAGTAAGCAATAGTTTTGATTTTTGTTTTTAGTTCTAGTTCCTTAATATAATTCATTACACCAGGAAGGGGATCGTACCCCACTTAAATAATTTTTATTTCAAGATAGCTAGGTATTTAGGCCTATAGGCAGGACATAGAGGTTGCTTGAACTAAGTACTGCAGAAAAAACAATTGCAGGGAATTTCCATGCGCTTGGTTTCTAATTAATCGATTTCTGGGATTCAAGCAGACTAAAGAAAAGTTTTCACTTCTAGTCCGGCTAAAGACGGGAGCAAATGTGAGCTCCCTAAACGTCGTGACAAGCTCGTTTAAGAAAACCTGCTGTGTTCTTGTGTGTCTTCATCCATGTGTCTTCCACTCTTGTACAGAATATTGTCTTCGTCTGTGTCGCCGTCATTGTGTTGTCAATGGTTTTTTTTCTTTCAGTTCTTTCGTTTGATTATACGTTCTGTAATTTTTCATTTTGTTTTTCTATTTTGTTGTTCATCCGACAAAATTCCTTGTGGGATTTATTACACGATATACTTAATATATTTCGACTACAACCACTCTTGTCTCGTTTTTCGTGTTTTTTTCATGTCTGGCACTTGTTTTCCTCTGACGACACAGTGTAGCAATGAAGCACATTAAAAAAATACTTCACTTACTCATCCACCCCCGTTACAAGAATCTTTCAAGAAACCAAATACACCAACATAGTAAAATAGTTGCTTATAAAGTACGCAACACTCTTTATCTAGGATTGTTTTCGTTTAGTTTTCAATGCTGCCTTCAAGAAACCTGCAGAATTCGACTGAAGGTTTTGTAGTTAGTTTACATCGCACGCCTTTGTAAGGCTCCCGCCCACATGTGAGTCAGAGAAGGACAGGAACTGTAAGGGCGAGACTGCCACACGCGTCAAGCACGCCGTCGCCTCTAAGTGCAACGCTCTACAACTAGCGTGTAGTGCTGTCGTCGGGTGGCGTCTAGCCACGGGACTTCGAGCTGTTACACTATCATTATATTGGTGGAAAGTCTGGAGCAAATTTCAACGCACAGCCCTCGAGTAGTTTTGTAAAGACTGTTCACTATAAAGTCAGCACTTTTGAAATGAACCTTAGAAAAGTCAATTCCAGATAACGCATTTATTTTAATGGGCGCACTGAGTGACATTTGCAAGTTCGTAACGATTGATGGAAAATAGATCCATATTTTAACGTCAAATAACAAGTGTTAGGTAACCATTTGTGATAACTTAAATTATTTTTTCGCTTTCTATTTTTTAATGCAACAAAGTGTGAAAATGAGCAGATTTGTATAATATTTACTTTTCTAAAAATTTCATAGCTTTTCTTGTTCGACGCCTGAATAAAGTGATGATGCCCATGGCAATGTGTGTGTGTGTGTGTGTGTGTGTGTGTGTATATATATATATATATATATATATATATATATATATATATATATGCTTGTAGTGTGCCTGACGTCTGACGTCTTTAAATCGCCAAAGAGGCGTAGTCTGAAATGTATGTGTTATTTTCGTAGGTCAGCACGTAGGACGCACGTATAATAATTGCGTGGGGAAATGTATACTTGAAACACACTACAAGGCAGTTCTGGCGTAACGTTTAGTCTATTCGCTGTAACTTCACACTTTTTGAATCAAAATTTAAAAAAATCATACCAAGTATGACACTTTGAGTTGTTTCCTAAATATACCACATATTACAAGCGTTTTATACACGTGTTAATAAAAGTACCTTATGCTTATTTAATTGGACTTTTACTTATATCCTATCTATAACATATAATATTTCCCCTATTAACAATATCAATAAAATAAGATAGAAAATAAGTGCGTTGGTAACGCCGAGTAAGAAATAGTTCTCATGCAAAATAATATTACTCTCTCTGCGCACGAATCCGGTGCGTTGTCCTTTTGAAGTGATTTTCTATAATTGATTATGCTTTGTTTGCACGAAGCGGATGAATACCGTGGAAGCAGAACTTTAGCAGGGCTTCATAAAAAGTTGGAAGTATGCGAGCGGGACAGCGCTGAGAGGAAGAGAGAGAGAGAGAGAGAGAGAGAGAGAGAGAGAGAGAGAGAGAGAGCTGAGTGGGTGTGACTGCAGCGAAGGCCGCCGTCACACGCCTCAATGCCTTTCCCGCGGGTCCGGCGACCTTGAGACCGCAGTATGCGGTCTGCTACCTGTCGAGCACCTCTCCTCTGACGTCACATCTGTCGCCCAACCACATTCCGCCGCGCACGTGCCGTGCGTCCACGCACACTTCACACCATTTTCTGCCATCATGTCTCAACCATGACTGCCCACCATACACTAAACACCTCACACCAACACAAACGTCAAAGTCACGTGGTCAACACTGATCAGCATCGTTGTTAACATCTTAATTTGCAAAAGGTTAACCCTGTTAAATGAATAAAATGCTTTTACCAATTCCCGTTTAACCTAATTGCGTTGACAATAATATAGAAACATCCGAAACAACTTGTTTCCGTAAAAAAAAAAGTTCTAACCTCAAATAATATCAAAGTTTTCTTTTGACCACGAAATTGGCAAAAAAGAAGTTCAACGGCGGGCACGTGGAATGGCTACTGAGCATCTCCAACACTCGCTCTACATCATGTTTACTCTTCGCAGCACACAACGGAAAATACAGTTACAGACTTTTTCGGATTGGCCATTATGGACACTTCCGACAACTCGGCACATATCTTACATTAAAAAATGATCCAGGATCTTGTTGTGAGAAAAACAATTTCAAATACTATCTGTAAAGTGCAAGAGTCAGAACTATACATCAGTCAACATTTTCTCTTAACATTTATACAATAACAAATTATTATTTGCAGACTTATTCATACTTCAGAGCGATTTAAATTTCTCATTTAATCGGCTTTTAAAATATACGGCACAAAAACAATGTGGAAGAAAATATATTGTAGACATCTCGGCAAGCGTTACTTACACGAACACACTGAATGCCACCTGTCAACGGCAGTTGTAACTATTTGTGGCCGTTGGGTAATATCATACGAGTAAATATGCCTGTAATCGTGCAAGTAGAATTTACTGATACTGTGTTTATTGAGATTCAATTAATTATGGAAGAAGTTTGATACGGGAAATCCAGTACATCACGGGACAGTTGATATAGTCCTTTCACGTTTCATTCCTACTTTTCTGAAGCCCTTCTGAAGTTCTACTTCCAGGGTATTCCTACGCCTAATGCAAACAAAGCCTCTACCGAGTCTACAAATTTACACCAAATGGACTACACACCGCATTCGAGCGCACTCTGTGTAATTATATTTATCGTAAGAACTACTTCATACTAGGCATTACCAATACACCTATGTTCCCAATATTTTTATTCATATTTATTATAATTCAAATATTATAATTTATTTATAAATTATAGGTGGAATTTTGAATTAACCGAAACTAACTTAGGCGTATCTTTACGTTGGCAAACGAATAAACCACTTGTGATACAAGGATTATTTACCAAAATAAGCAAACACGTCGCAGATAGGGCAATATTAAAAAGTTAGATTCAAATAGTGTGAAGAAATCGCGTATAGACTGTAACTGCTAGGAGGGTTACGAATCCTATGCACTGAAATATTTTCTGTGTAATCGTTGTTTGCGCGGTGGACATTGCCGCTGGTGGGCACATTACTTCCCAGCATTCCCGTTTCTCTGGCCCTTGCATACCGCCGCGGCCCCACCCAACCTCGTTTCACCATCACTTTCTCTCAAGACCCGTTCTCTGCCTCAGGTTTATTATTTATATTTCTAATCTTTGTTACTTTACCTAGTAGGTTTTCTGAGACTACAACGAAGTGTTTGCAATGGCATGTGTCCATAGTTGTTCGAACACTCAATTACCCCCATTGCATGTGTCCATAGTTGTTCGAACACTCAATTACCCCCATTGCATGTGTCCATAGTTGTTCGAACACTCAATTACCCCCATTGCATGTGTCCATAGTTGTTCGAACACTCAATTACCCCCATTGCATAATCATTCAAACAACACGTATTGCCTGTATTGTTTCAGAGGAGTTAGCCTTTTCATAAATTCACATTAAGATTTTTGTACAGCAATAACATTTTTTTCGTTGACATTTAAGAAATCATCATCATCATCATCATTATCAGCCAGTTCAATCATGAAATGCTGTGGCATCTTAGAGTTAGCAATTAAGGTATAATTTCAATAATCTTCTCCAGGTAGAACGGTTTTGGGCGATTCTCTGGCAGTCAACTCCAGCAACCCTGCGTATGTCTTTGTCTCAACGGTCTGTTGGTCTTCCTCTTGGTCTCCGATGATTTCTTCATATATAGAAAGTATAAAAAGTAGACAATGTTATATAATAAATGTGGGGCTTTAATATTTGCTCTGCATTTCCAAGACTGCAGACTGTAGGCACCATTTGTGAAGATAGAGCTACCCAAAATTAAACTTTCAAGTAAGGAATTGATCCGACATATAGCTCTCCAACTCGACAGTTGATAAAGAGGCAGCTAATCTCACCTGTCCAGCAGACCAGTAGGTTGACAGTTTACTTTGCGGCAAGATGACTGACAGAAGAGTGCATGAGAGTGCGCGGAACGCAACTGCAGGACAGCTTATTGCACTCGGATTGGATACAATCACACAGGACGCTGAAACAGGTTCTTGGCTCGCAGTAACAGTTTATGCTCTGTAACATTACACCCTGGCTACATAACACTTGAGCCAGCTTCCGCCATTCGACAAGCCACTGTAGCCTCCTTTCATATGCACGTGACACAATGAACGCGCGTAACCTTGCAGTCCATAGCAAACTCACAGATGCGAAGTCGTAATTTCGACTTCGGACAATTGCCTAGGGTATTTTCTTTCAAGTTGTTTTCCATCCCCTTTCCGGACAAACAACAATAGTTTCCTTCGTAAATCTGTAACTTGTTCCTTGCATTATGATAAATGTATTAGCGTGTACTGGCTCAGTTCCACAGGCAACACATCAAACAATAAAAAGACTAATTTTGTTCTCCAGTAAATTCCACTCCCTCATTAATGATAACGAAGCGCAACAAAATATTAGATTTCGAAAATAATCAATATAAGATAGTTTTAAAGGTATTTACGTGTATTCTCTATGCTCTTAGCCAAGATTATTTTTCAGACACAAAAATACTACAAATGTATTCACCGAAACACTTTGATCACTAGTGCTTGGCAGTTATGTCACTTAATGAGCGAATGACTCACAAACTTCAAGGGCTCACAGGCTAGGGTTCGGAAGCTAGAAATTCTACCGAGTCCGCTGAACTCTTACATCGTCATGAAATATAATTCATAATTTTTAGGAAAAGTTAGGAGTCTGCAGGAGTGAAATTAAGAGCCACAGGATAAAATTGTTTCAAATAACGAAAGAAAAGCTAAGATTAAGAAATGTTATGTTTGACAAAATTTTATACTTAAACTTAATATCTTATTAAAGAATTTCTATATCAACTTAAAAAAAGGCGTTATTAAGGTTTAAATTCTAACGTCATCCTCGGGGGTATTAGAGATTTCAGACCTCATAAGAGCTCCTTAATGAATTCCCACTAAAAATAAACCCTCGCGATATGGGTTTACCTTTTCCGCCCTACTCCTAGTCCACCCCTGTGTTGATGCGCGGGGCCGCGGTATTTTAGTGGTCAGACTACTCGCCACCTATCTATGCGAACCAGGTTCGATTCTCGGCGGGGTCGCTCCAGGATTTTCGCATGTGGGAATCGTGCAGGACGGTACCGTTGGTCGGCGGGTTTTCTCGAGGTTTTCCTGTTTCCCCCGTCCTTTCATTCCGGTAATACTCCATTCTCGCCTTGCATCACCCTTATCGGCTCTTCTCTCCACTCCACTGTGTTGATGCCTTTAACAGGGCAGATGTTGAGAGTCTCTGCTCTTCTGATAGGAGGATAAACACAGGGTGGTTTACAAGTTAAATCAACGTACACTTAAATAAAATGCTTGGAATGCACTATATATCAGTCTGCTAAAGTTTATAATTAATTAGGTTACTCAACAACTATGTTAGACTTTTTGACCCTAGAATAGGCCCTCTTTTATAAAACTTTTATGCACCAGTAAGATTTTATAAAGAACAAAATGAAATTAATTTGCATACCACGTTGCACGAAAATGCACCGGAAATCCAAAAACTCCATTAAGGAAACAACCAAGGTTTTTCCCAAAATGTTACGTATAGTGCATTCGCAAATGGAGCAGCTGCAATGAAAAACAGAACGGGTTATGACGCAAGGAAATATTATTGCTAACCTCGTAACTGGCTTTTTCTGGACCATAGCACCACGTACACAATCTTAACTATAGCTTGTTCGCGGTTTCTTCACACCTTTTGAATCAAACATTTGAAAAATCACTCTGTGTAATACGTGTTTAGTTATTTCCTAATTATGCCACGTACCAAAAGCCTTTCTTACTCGTGTTCGTAAAAGTAAATTTTTTTTCGTTAAATTGAAATGCTATTTATATTTCTCCACACATTATATTGATTCGTTTATAAATACGTATTATGAACAAAAATAGTAAGGAATATTTCTTATTCAAAATATTATTACAGTTAGTGTGCACGAATGCGGTGCGTTGTCATTTGGTGTAATTTTCCAGATTCAGTTAAGCTTTGTTTGCACGAGGCGGAGGAATATTCTAGGAGTAGAGCAGGGCTTCAGAAAAGTGTGAAGTAACCGTGAATGTATTATACGGGAATAAGTAATAAATATACTGCGCGTGGCGTGGGCTTTTAAACGGGACCGACATACTTATATGACCTACACGACATCCAAACCCGTAACAGCATGGTCGGGATTTATCAACCTTAGAGGTAAATTTTTCCCGAAAGGTGTCCACTTCTTTGAGAAAAAAATTGTCCCACCCGGATCTCAGACATCTTGATAAGTGTGTGCTGCAGTCAGAAATAAGGCTCGATATAGCTGCAATATAAATAGGCCCTATGGATAAAACAGGGGAGCTCCTAGATATGACATACTCTTTGACTGTTTCTGCTGTAGTAAGTACGTTGAGAACAATGCGAAATCAAGTGCATGTATAAGGGGCTGCATTAATGACACCCTTTCATTAAAGACATTAAAAGCAGGTACCGTGACCAAAAATGATATTTGCATGAATTTAAATATGGCGCTGTCTATTTGCTATGTAAGCATCTCACCTCGTGTCATACTTTAGCTATAAATTGTACATGTTTTGCAGCAGCGTGAGTTCACAGTGTAAATTGTGGTGTACTATTTCTTAAACGATATATAGCTTAGATAAGTTGCTTAAATTGACACATGATATATTGGTAAAGATATCGGTAGTTCTGTGAACAAAGAGCGTGCCAAAATCACTCAAAAGTCACTAATACAAGAGTCAGTTATCGTTAAGTGACTAATTTGGAAGTGATCTTGGTTTACGGGAAAATGTCGGAAGCACTTTCGCCACCATCTCAAAAATCTTAGCGTTAAAGTAAGAATATCACTAAATTTTCTAGTCCTTAACGCAGTGCAGTTTTCAGTTACTATGTCGTTAGAGCCACTAGGCCTAAAGTAGTTTGCGCTAAATCATTGATCTTAAGTTAGTAGCCCTAAAGTCATTAGGCCTATACGATTTATCCCTTCAGTTTCTAGATACCAAGTTAGTAAACTTAACGTTCGACAGGGTTACAGTGTGGCAACGCCTATGAAGGCGGCGAAAATCTGATATAGAATATTCGCGGTTTCGTCACACTTTCTGAATAAAACGTTTGAAACATCACCTCATAAGTGACATGCTTAGGTGGTTCCTAAATATGTCATGTATCGAAAGCGTTTTATAGCTGTGTTCACAAAAATACCTTATTTTCAATTATATGAAAAAATACTGTTATCATATTTATAAACTATAATATTTTATATAAAATTTATGAGATTAATAACAAGGAAAATAAAGGTTTGTTCGTAATGCCTAGTAGCAAACAGTAATGCAAGATGTTATTAAACAAAGTGGGTTCGAATGAAGTGTATAGCCCCTTTCGTGCAGTTTTTTATACCTACTCGGTTTATGAGCTTTGGTCAAATGAGGCAGAGGAATATGCAGAAAATTTGGAAGTATCCGTGAATGGATTACAGTTGCCCAGTCAAGAAGGAATCTCTGGCAGCACACGCAGTAACCAATCAGACACAAGGCATGTACCAGAGCCTCGTGCATCCAACCAGTGGTTGGCCACGCCCACATCACAGGACCCGCCATACCATTACCAGAGACGTGCAAATCTCGCGTAATAATTTGGGGTCAGGATACTCTTTACGGTACTGTATATATTCGAGCTGGCTTGTTTCTCTATTGGCTGCTGCACAGATGCGAAGCCACGCCCTTATTTCACTGAACTGCACGTGATCGGGGCACACATTTGTGAAATGTTTATTTTTCTTGCGCAGAGTTACCCAGGGCGTGTCACATGGATTATGGACCAATGGCAAACGTATTGCAAAGGTACACGTGTTTTAAGTTTAACGAGTCCTCATAAAATTACTGGAGTTTTGCACGTCTCTAACCATTACATATCTGTGAACTTGTCTATCTTTTTTGTGGCTTTATCAAGTTGCTACCAGACAAGTTGTTGAAATATATGTTAAAGGCTGTTCACGATAAAGCGAGCAATTTTGAAATCAACCTCTGAAAAATGTCACTGCCCATACCAGCGTGTATTTTTTCAGGCACACTAAGTGTCGTGTGGCCTGTCAAGTTGGTAACAACAGAGCAAAAGTAGTTCCGTGTATTAACTTTGAATTAAATGTTTTTGGGAAAGATATGCCAATAATTTAATTATGTTGTTTCTTTTCTCTTTTTTTAAAAAGCATTTAAGTGTAAGGATTTGCAAATTTCTAAAATATTTACTTTTTGATAGTTTTACAGTTTTCTATGACTAACACGTGAATAAAGTGAGCAGGTCCATAGTAACGTTGATTTTAAAATATGACGGAATGTTACAGAATGTGCATACAAGTACATCTTAAGTAGGGATTTAAAAAGTGCTCACATTACTGTGAACAGCATATAGTAATAAAATCTTTTATAGGTAGGACTCATCACTCTAAAGTTGTTACATTTCAAGTAACTTTGGCTGCATCGTTGAAGAAAATAATTGTTCGCAAATTTTCCAGAAATGACAAGAGCTCAATGGAAATACCTGAATATTGTTCACAACAGTATCGGGTTAGATGTCGAAATCAGCGAGTCTAGAGCAACATAAGGATAACAACAAAATACCTAAACATAACAAACTCGTATAAGAATGACGCAATTAATTGTCTGTCATATGAAAGCGCCGCACTATTTCTTAAAAGATACACACTTCTTTCGAGCGGGTCTTAAGATTATTTCCTTCATATCCTTACCAAACTTTCTGCTTCGTATTGCGTTATAGTCTTATAGTTAAGTCTCCCTCAAACATTCATTTGATCCATACACTGAAATCATCTTATCGATGTATATTGCACTGCATATTTTGGGGCAGGTGGTTCTGCACACACTATTTCCTTTTGAAGGGTTAATTTTTTATTAACATATTTTAATATATTTCTAACCTCAATGAATATATATATTTCGTTTAATCTTAAATAATGTTAAATCAGCGTCCTTCATAAGATTCATTTATGGACCTATTAATTCATTTCTCCAGTCTTAATCTCCATAAGCTCAGTGAACTATCTAATAGAATAATTGAGAATAAAATGGTGATGTGATAACATATTCTTGCATTATTTATTGAGTTCTGATTAGGAAGTCGTAACTACTGTGATTTATGTTGTATTTGTTATACATAGTAAATAACTTATATTAGAGCTTACTATGGAATTGCAATTTTTTTCTAATATTTACAACTGGTTTAAACTGATGCCGGGATAAAGGATTTCTTGACATGCGTATGATGTCATAGTTACTTAAATAAACAATTAAAAAGCTAGAAAAATTTCCGAGTATTGCACATAGCAGTTATAGCGACTAGACGCGAGATACCCAGCGCTGGCAGTAGCACCCAAGTAACAAGCTGTCTTTTGCAGAACTGGAGCGTGTTGCATTGTGTCATTGCAGCCAGATATGCGGCCAATAATTGCGTCGTGTAAATCAAGTTATAAACTAGAATGCGATCACGAAAGTCTGTCGATGTCTCGTGCGACATTTTTTTTAAGACAACGAGGCCAGCAGGTTTTACAAAATTATATTGCGCGCGATTATAAGCCGCCAGACGTTTACAAACACGGATCTACCCCGAATCCCCTCATGTTAATTAGGATCATGGTGAAAAGGTTTCAGGGGTTCAATTCTTATTGGGCCCGACTTAGCAACAAACGAATGCCCGTATAACGTTGTATTTTTAGAAACTTAACTGCCTCTCCCACCAATGCGAAAAAAACTGTTTCAATTCCCGACGGGTCGCTCCGGATTTTTACACGCGAGAATCTTGTCGGAGGATGCTACTAACTGGCTCGTTTTCTCGGGGGCCTCCCGTTTCCCCCGCCCTTGCATTCCTGCGCTGCTCTATATTTACAACCCTACAACATCATTAGCTCTCGAGACCTCGATGTCAAGAGCTGCCATAGCCTCTGTACTCAGTGAGTTGTTTATTCGCGCATCGGTATACGACACGAGATGTGGGTTCGAGCCCTGGTAAAAACTTTTGTTTTTCTGATCAGTTACTCTTCATCGATCGGTCTGTGGAAGTGTTCCATGCTTATGTAACGAGTACGACACTGTCGGCTAAGAAGTCATCAAATGAAAAGAAAAGTTTGAATTATTATTATGACGATTTCACAATTTGGCAATGCGGGTTCCACGGAAGCTGTCAGTTTTTGGTTTTCTCGCGGTGATTTCGTTTTGCAAAGTACACTGCAATTCGTCACCTATACAGTTAATGCTGTTTTTTTTTTTTTTTTTAAGTCAACATCCATATGCTTTCGTCTTTCTACACTTACCGGGAAGATTTTCGAGAATAATCGATTATATATTCTGTGATCGCAACTAATTTTTAACGAAAATCAATTTGTTTATTTCATATAATTTTTGCATTTAATTATTTTTCCTTCGTAATATCAACATGTAAATAAACACACTACATTTTTTTTAAATATATTACCTTACCTGCCGCCGCGTCTTCGGCTTAATCACGAAGTGTGCTAGAAATACGCGTCACTTTAAAATACACATATTTTGCTAAAAATGTAGACACTCTAGTTAGTGATATTTCTATCAGTGGCGTGTGGTGAACTGTTGCAAGGTAAGCTGGTATTAACCGTGTGCTGTACCTTGTTGCTTGCTAGTTTACACTTCCACCACTAGACAGTAGCTCGACAGCTGGCGCCACAGGATGCGTGTAATAGTTCCCTTGCTGTTCGCTTGTGAGTGGTCGGAATACGTTCATTCTCCCTACGCTGCAAAGTGGTTACTGGCTCCTGATGAGTGCACCGAGAATGTACATCAGTATAACTCCGAATAACGTCTTATCCTACCTCAGCTTACGTCTGTTGTAGAGAAGTAGACTTTGCTATTAATAGAAGGTTAGCATTTAAGTTCTTTTGTACTAAACCTCTGGAATTAAATTACATACTTGTAACAGAATGTATTTAAATTGATACATTTAATAACGTGCACCCAATAAAGCTGGCAGCGACATACATACACAAGTTTCATGTCTTAATCTCTTATTAAACGTGCCACGTCTAAATCAGTGAATACGGAGTTTATTGAACATTTTTTTTATATTTATTTTGTGCGTACAAGAAAAATATTATAGTTGCTAGTAAAATGTTAGCATTCCTAAAAAAAAAAAAAAAACTTGTTAGTGTTAGTGTTGCTTCCGGCGGAATCATACAAAATTAGTAGAAAATTTAACATTGAGCAAGACTATCATAACTGTCTATAATTTTCATTCACTCATAATCTCGTCCTCACTGACGCTGCCGTAAAGGCAGCAACAATGCGCTTATGTATAGTTTTATATAGTGACTTGTACAATTTAGTGTGTGAGGCGTTAGATACGAATGTTATTTCACTCATATAAGTACTTCGAGCATAGAATAAATATTTAATCACACAAATCACTCCAATTAAATACTGTATGGAATAGTCACTTCAACAAGTGAGGTGGTACCAATTGCGAAATCGTTTAAATAATACTATGACAAGCACTAGAATGGACAATACCCTAGAAATAATTGCTTTCTAATTTAAAGGTAAAAAATGAACTTCAACGAACAGATATAATTAAAATAATGGCGGAGTTGTAGACAGAGTACTCTACGAGCCTGAGTATATACCACTGAGGCCACAATGCTACCATTACTTTAGTAGGGTAGTTATCCTGGCGTGAAGAAGTCAAGTGACCTAACGTTGTAATTGAAGGAAAGGCGCGGCCTTGAAAACTGAGGATTAAAGTGAGTTCTTTGCAAAACGGTAAATACTTCATAAGATGAAACAAACATTTCGTGAATAGCATTAAGCTTGGTTAGATATCTGCCATCTGCGAATAGTTAGCAGGTACTAACATCGCCCCTCATTAGGCTGAATATCTGGCAGGCAATCTACTGCAATGTTTGAAACGTCCCTTGTTTTTTCAAGAAACGTTGAATTGAGTGTTACACCTTTAATGTACACGTGGTTATTACATAAAAACAATCTATTAACATTCACGTTTAACGCACTTCTGTTGATTGAAAATACGACTCATTTTATTTCCTAATGTCAGGTGACGTCATTAGTCTTCAAAAATTCACAGATGGCACAGATATATCAAATCAGACTAACACTATTTACAGATTTCTAGTTTAATATATGGGGTTCACTATCATTCTAAATTGTGGCAGTTTCATCGCGTGCAAACTCTGTATATAGGATGTATCTTAATTAGACCGACTAACACTGAGCGTCTGGAAAATGTAAATATGTAAACCCCACAGTTCATGTCTGTCACTGTAATAAAATGACATAATTTAAATAAACAAGCTTACTACCCTTATTTCGATTTAATCTCCGGCGTGATGTAGAAAACTTGGGATTTAAAACATGGACTAATAATCTGCATGTCACAATTAACTTTACACATTATGCAGTTACTCAGTGTGAACACTGATTACTGCATAATGTGTACACTTCCTAAATAATTAATTTAGTATTTTTAATAAACTAGTTCTAGAGGTACAAATTCAAAGATGTGCACCATCCTTACGCATTCACTTTAGACCACATGTTGTGTATGTGTTTTCACCTTCTTGCCTCGTGATTAACCTGCTGAAGTAGTTTGTCGTTCAAATTAAGAAGCATTCTTTATATTTGTGTGTGTATGTTCTAGATCAATTTCAAGTTTAAAGGAAGTAATATTTTTAAAAATGCAGTGAATAAATATAATAAATAATATAATATAAAGTCACACATAGATATCTGCATCTCAACATAAATAAATCTGTTATCAAACTCGACGCCGTAGTTCTGAATACAAATTATATATTTCCAGAACATCTTCGTTACTAATTCATTCAAATGTGGCCTGGGGAACAAGTAAAATAGACGAGGGCAGTACAATTCTCTGTAACATTGTTACATCAGCGAGATTAAATTGCTAGAGTAATCGACAAATGGCCAAGCGGTGTTGTTTGTCCAGGCCTGCAGACAAATTTCACAGTTTGAAACATTGAAGTAGCGAAATTAATAACTGTCAAGTGCACCAAACAGTGTGAGTAGGCGGTTTAAAGTCGCACTTGTAAATCAATGAACCATATAATTGTGGACACATTCATTTTTCACGAGCTCGGAATTTTGCGATAATTGTCCAGATAAACCAACGTAGGAGTAACTTTGTACTTCATGGCTTATGAAAGTCACACGAATTCTGCTGTATCATTGAGTATTTATAGTACGCCAGTAGTTACGTCACGCTCCGTGAGGAGTGAAGTGTTGTAATGCCATTCTTACAAAATAACATTTTGTCTGGGACGTGGTCAAACTATTCGTACTCTTTACGGCAAAAATATATAAAAAGAAACAGTCAAAAACATATATGTGCAAAACACCTCGAAATTTAAACGGCTATAAAATAAAACAACTTTATAGAAATTTATTTTGCAAGTTGTTTATTAGGCTAGATTACGTAAATCAAACTTCAAACCCAAATTTTCATTGTAAGATTAATTTCACTCTACGAATATACAAAAATTAACATTTAAATAGTCACCATTATTATTTATGCTGCTGGAAGTAACTATCGGCATTGTAAGTATAATTACGTCTTTTCTGAACAAATAAGTTGCTTGAGGCAATGAACTGGGTTCCACAGTATAATAAGTTGACTTGGAAGAACATGTTAGATGATGTTAGAATATAAATCTGCGAGAGGAACATAAGACGACAGGAAAAATATATATCGTTGGAAACAAATACACTAGAATTGATTAGAAATTTTATAAACCCGTAAAAAGTAATGTGCATCTGTCCGTAAGCGACAAACCTATCCTTACACGCTGTTCTGATTGATGAAGTAAGGCTATGGAGTAGACGGTGAAAACCCCTCTACAGCAATATGCAGCACATTATAAAAAACACACACACACACACACACACATATATATATATATATATATTTGTGTAGGGTAGTGCGTGTGTAGGTGTGTTTAGGTGTGTGTGTGTGTGATCTTCCAAGTGTGGAATATAATCTGGTAGGTAAACACTGGGAGACTTGCAACTAGCTACGCTGCAAATAGTTTGTTTCGTTTTTATTAGACAAAAAATTTTCTCAAAAAATAAGGTAAAGTAATTTCCAGATGTAAATTCCAAAAACAATACCGCACCATTTTAAAATTAAAACTAATTATTACAAACGGGAGAATAATGCACTTCAAAATTTTTTCTTCACATGTCTAAAATGTTTCAAGGCAATCAGGAAACGGGCGATACAAAAGTGCGCAGTAATGAGACTTCTTAATCCAATAAGTTGTTTAAATGCCGCTAAGTTATAGGCTGTTCATAGTAAAGTGAGCACTTTTTAAGGCCCTCCCAACAGGCTTTAACCACTAATAAATATATCTTATTGCAGCATCAGGCATTAAATTTTGAGGGTGGTGAAATGTATACACTGTGTTTATTCGTCACAAAGCAATGTTTATATTATAAAGCTGAAGGAATATGGAACTAGGATGAAAGGAAATATTTAGAAGGACCTTAGAAAGTGCTCACTTTACCGTGAACAGCCTATGCCATCGTTATACTGGACACGCGCGGTCTGTCTTAGCGACTACACCTCCAACACTTTCCTCCCCATCCACTCTTTAGTCTGCTGGCGGGACCCAGCTAGCGTGGTACAGTATTATGATTGTGAAGATGGACCTATCACCTTGCAAGTAAGAGACTAGAAAGAGTTTGCGTTTTCAGAGAGTAGGAGATCAGTGATTTTCGTGTATAAAGAGCAGATATATTGCGGGTTCTCGCTCACCTCTATTTTTTCATCAAAAATCACATAATTTGAGGTCAAAATCAAGGTTGTTTTGCTCCAAAATCATGGTTTGAAATTTAAGAACTTACGCTTTCAAAACACAAGCAATTTTCCTCAAAAATCATGTAAATTTAAACCAAAATAAAGCAAAATTTCAATTTGGCCAAAAATACTGTGTCAAATTGTACCACTTAAAAAACATCAAAATTTAAGCAAAAACATGCAAACATATTGCTTTTCAAGCAATTTTTCACGTTTTATAGAAAAGCCAATTTTGCAAGTGAGCAATATAAATCAAGAAAATTTATGCCAAAAATCATATATAGAGATACAAATAAATATAATTCAATTTAATACTTGAATACAATATCATGCATAGTTTTTGCATTTTTCATTTATTTTAAACATTTATATGCCACAAAAACGTGTTTGTCGTTTATCAATTTAATATCATTTTCACCAATTATCTTTGCGTAGCGAACTGGTAAAGTAATTTTATACCTATCGTCTAGAAAACGATTAATTTTTTTACCGAATTTAGATTTATATATTCGAAAGTCTGTTGCTTCATACAATGTATCAATTTATGGATACATCAGTTTAGTGAATTCAAATGCGTTGTTCAACTTGTTGAGCAGAGCCTCCATTTTTGTGTTAATGTAAAAGGAAAAAAAATATTATAGAACAATATTTTTTTCATCCCCTTAATAAATTAATTTTCTCAATAAATAAAATGGAAACTATGCTCGAAATGGAAAATAATACCGTATCTAAGCAATGTTTAAAAAATGTGGCGAAGTATTAAACGTAGAAAGTTTTGCATCACATAAACACACAAAAGATAAACATAACACATGTAAAAAATGTTCTACTGAATATACCAAAAATCAATTTGAATGAAAAAAGAGAAGGTGCTATGCGAATGTGGAAAATATGTTTCTAAACTATATCTAAAAAAGCATGGAAATAGTAAATCGCACAATACCAATGAAATTCTACATGATTATTCAACTAAGACATGTGTAGTATGTAATGAGAATAAATATATCGATTCATTTTATCCTCATAAAGAGACTATAGACAAGCATACAACAAAATGAAGAAAACGTTTTAATGAGAAAATATTATATGAATGTGGAAAATATGTTAGTATTATATATCTCAAAGAGCATAAAAAAACTAAATCATACAATACATCAATAAATATTCTTAATGAAATTCAAAATGATAATTATCAAATAAAAACAGGCACAGTTTATAATGAGAATAACTAAATAAAAATATTTTTTATTAATAAAAACACTAAAGACAAACACTCCACAATATGCAAAAAATGCTGTAGTGAGAAATATTATCACCGAAGTTAAATATTTAAAAATTGCTATTAATAATTTAAGCACTTCATTAAAGTATTTTCAATATTTTTTACATTTCTTCAATTCTTTATTTTTTAAAACGTTTCTAACATTTTATTTCTTATAAATAATCAAATATGGCTATGAATTATTCAGTAGTAGAACTGAATGAAAGGAGAGTGACCGAGTTAAGAATTATAGCTAGAGAATTTAACACAAAAATTATCTAAATTATATAAATATGATCTTATTACATGCATTATTACAAAAATGTATCAAGCAGGAGAAATATAAATTATTTAACAGCTGAGGGATTACGAACTGAAGCTGAAAGTTTTCACATTACAAATATAAATAATTTAAGGTAAGCATAAATAATGACAGCTATTATTAATGAGCAAAGAAAAAGAAACATTGCAAAATTGCCATTTTCTTATTCCAAAATCAAAGACTTATATAAGAAAGATAAAAAGAAATTGAAAAAAAAATCCATTCTCTAATAATCTATTTGTAAAACCAGAGAAAAAGTTATAAAAAAAATAATCCCACTTTCTAATAATCTATTTGTAAAATAAGAGAAAAAGGAATTAAAAGAAATATTCCCATTTTATAATAACACATTTGTAAAATTTAGAAATAAAAGCCAGCGGGTAAAAAAAGGGCTAACAAAGAATATTTTTACATATTTACCTTTATCTAATAAGAAAGAATTAAAAGAAATATCCCCTTATTCTACTAATGAATTCATTAACAAAATAAATAGAGAAACCAATAAAAATTACTTAGTAAAGATTCTAAAAGTAGGATATCAACATATACCTTTGAATTACCTTTAATTTAGTACAACCTATTCATTTTTTGACTTCATTAAATATGAGGTATTTTATAAAATTCGCGATAATCTTAGAACATTTAGGGGGTTGAAACCAGCATTAAATTATATATCAATTGCCCTAAGAAAAAAAAATCAGGTAGAATTTACATTTCAATAACCCAGTTATACGATAGAGAATGAAGGAGCTATTAAAAGTATTTATATATTCATAATACAAGAAATAATTGCACAATTTCTGATTTCAAAGATAAGGTTCGGGGTGGACTTTAGGTAGAATAATTGAAACACAATTAGTTATATAAAATTATAATCAACTAAATGGGGGAACATATAGAACTACCAGAATATATCAAGCATAAGAAAGCATGTATTAATGTAAAAAATGAAGATGAAAAATATTTTCCTTGGGCAATAAAATATGCATTATTTCCAGCAGACAGCAATTATGACAGAGTAACCAAATATAACAACGTAGGGATTAATATTGACAAAATATTAGATAAATTATGAATATCCTATTAAAATTTATGATATACTATAAATATAAAATTAAATTGATACATCTATAAATGTATACTCTATTGAAGATAAATCCACTTTATATCCACTAAAACTCACAAAGATTAAAAAGGATAAGCATATAAATTTACTTTATTTAAAAAATTATACAGATTCACATTATTGTTTGATAAAATTTTTTATCTAGATTAGTTTCTGCTCAAAAAATTGTATCATAAAAGTAAAATTTATATATGTGATTATTATATTCTCAAGAGAAAGTAAATACACATACAGAAGACAGCTCTAAAAGTGAAGCTGTAAAAATCACTATATGCTCGAAAGGAGAGCAAATATATTTCAAAAAACTACAAACATACAATAAATGATCCATTCACAACATATGAAGATTTTGAATCAATATTGAAGAAAATATCAACAACTAAACCAAATTCAAGAGAAATATATAAAACATAAGTTAATTAAAAAAATACCCAGTTTTAACCAAAGGTAACATTGATAATGGCTTTTATAAGGAGATTCATGAAAAAAGATATAATCTTACTAATGAAAAAATAAATAACATTGATTTAAAATTCAATGGCGAAACATACACTATGAAATATCAATTACGCAATGCATCTGATTTTTCTTATTATATTGTATCTAATTATGGCGATTAAAGGCCACCAGTTGTATATCGAAACCTAAATGCCCATAATATTTCTATACAACCAATTAAAAGAGAAGTAGAAAAAATTGGTGAAATATATTCACAAATCGAGCCAATGCATCCACTACGTAAAGAAGTAAAGAAGAAAAAATAGGGTATAGGAAATCAGAAAGTTGTAATGTATGCGAATGTGAATATATGGAAGAAAATAAAAACTACAGCATCATGATCACATAAGTGGAAAATTCATTAATCCAGTATGTAATAATTGTAATTTTCAACTAAAATTGACCCCCTTTGTACAAATTTATTTTCATAATTTAGGTGGCTCTGATGCACATTTATTTACTAAAGAACTAGGATATGATTATAAAAAGATAGATATACTTGCAAATAATAATGTAGAAAAGTTTATTAGTTTTGGGAAACAAACAGTAAATTTAAAGATAATGTCTATAGACACATTAAAATGTATGGCCAGTAGTTTAGAACAATTATCATCTGATTTAATTAAAAATCAAGTGAAACTTGTACAAAAACATTTTCCAAAAGAACAAGTGGATTTGGTAATTAGGAAAGGTGTTTATCCATACGATTATATGGACAGTTGGAAGAAATTTGAAAAACCAGAACTTCCGCAATAGAGTGAATTTTTCAATAAATTAAATTAAGCTGCCATAACTGATGATGAATACAAGCACGCAACATTTGTATGGGATAAATTTGTTATTAAAAATCTTGTCGAATATCATGATTTATATTTAAAACAGTAGAATAAATATAAAAAAAAAGAAAATAGATTATCTAAGTGAAAATTATCAGATTATTTTTTTCACTTTGCAGGTAAATAAAATATGCGAGATTTTCCTTCAACTTTCAAGTTAACGAGTGTATTACAATAATTCAAAACTGATTTGTTTAAATTTTGCAATTTATCAGCTATTTATTTATTGAAATATCTTTTATTGAGAGCATCTTTTCCATCTACAGGATTAGCCATATTATTAATTCTACGATTTTGGAGAGAAACATAGTCTGTTGTGTAAACAAAAACTTTGCTTATTTGGTCTCGTAAAGCAGAAACAATGATAGTACAGTTTGATTCCACGTATGATTTTAAATCAGAAACACAAGTGTTGTATTTTGAATCTACATCAGTTTTAAAAGCATAATTAGAAACAATAGTTTTATATTTTGAATCTACTTCGTTCTTAATGTCTGTTTCACATTATTTATTGGTTTTATACAATCAGCAATAGTGTTACTGAATTGTAAATTTATATCTTCTTTTAAAGCATAGTCAGAAACAATAGTTTTATGTTTCGAATCGATATCCTTTTTTAATGCATACTCTGCTATATATATTTCGTAATATCGTTTATTGATGGTGTCTTTACTATCTACAGGTTCACCTATATTAACAAGTCTACGTCCTAGAAAAGAAATATATGATTTTGAAAAGTCAAAACAAGTGCTTAGTTTACTTTGTAAAGTAGAAACACTCGAATTGCATTTTGAATCTACATATTTTTTCCAATATTCAGAAATATTGTCAAAGTCTTCATTTAAAGATTTGATTTATGGTTTTCCAAATATTTCTGTCAATTAATAAAGAAGAAATTATTCTGTTAAACTTAAAATCTTCCGAAAAAAGGTGTAATACAATTAAACATAGATTGTAATAAACATTGCTATTTTTGAAGTAATTGGTTAAATTACTAGGAATATTGCCTCCAAAATGAATCAAAATAGTAAACATAATTATTTTCTATAATTGCAAACCCAAATCGGTGCCAGAATTTGATGAGATGTCGAAATTTACCACATCACATTCATTTCTGAGCATACATTTTGGTAGTTCGCCAATCATATAAACATTTATAAAAATTTTCATGTTCAATATTTTTACATATTTTTCAATATCGATATTGGACAGTGGTTATATATATATTTTTTGGCTTTATTCTTTTTAATTCACTTACAGGTTTATTTCCCATTGCATAATTATGTCCTTATTGTTCTTATAATTCGAAGTTTTTACCTTTTTCAATTTTTTATTTTCCTCTCAATTAGTTCTTTGGTTAAAAATTGATCTATACCTGAATATTTTAATCCCTCAAAAGGAATATCAAAAGTTATATTTGTTATCTTCATTTGTAAGTTTTATGTATATATATATATATATATATATATATATATATATATATATATATATATATATATATACACATTTTAATTCCTCCCCAACCTAATTTTCTTTTTGTAAAAATAGTTGAGGCAACAGCAGCAGATGCTATTTTTTCTCCAATGCAGTATTTTTATCTAGCATGATTTCTTTAGCTTCTTTTTGTAAAAAAATTTCAGCGCCATGTCTAGATTATAAATATTTATGATCTCTGCAATAAATGTAATGAAATTTACAAGCTTTATCTAATTTATTTATTTCTAAGTCTCCTCTTTTCAATCTTTCGCTTAATTTTGTAAATGGTCCACAGTAATTATACCCAGGCAAATGGATTTCAGATAGACTTAAATTATTTAATGCCCAATTCATTACACCTTTGCCATGATGTTCAGAATTCTAAAATGAGTGTGGAATTACATTTGAAACTTGTATTACGTATGGAATTCCTTTCGGATTATTAGCAACAAAGTCTGAAAATTTTTTGATTAGCATATTCATTATGCTAACTTTTTCAGTGTAATAATTATTATTTCCAGCAGTTTCTTCACCATATATAACTAATTATCTATCAACCAATTTACTGCATCAGCCATCCAAATACATTATTTTGGCATAAATTGAATTTTTTTTATATTATCTCCAAATTTAAAATCACCAAATCTAAAAATCTCACTTTCGATTGTGATTTGTTCTGATTTTTTATAGTTATTAGAAATTGGACTAATTACATTATTCTACTTCCAACCAATACTTGAACTTGGATTTTTTCTTTTCTTGTTATGAATTAAATTTTGAAATAAACCGTTGGTTAATAAAACAGTTCCCGTGTAATTTGTAAGGTCATTAGCAGTATATTTGCCCTCAGGGGATCCTCGCGATTTTTCTGCTAACATATTATAACGTCCTTGTGTTAAAAAATATTTTTTATCGTTAACAAATAATATATCAATATTTATCGTTACTTTTGTATCATCAATGTAAAATTTTTCTCCGACTCCATGTAAACCATATTTTTCATTAATAACTTTAATAATTTTTGCAATTTCTATTCCTAGATTTATAGGAGAAACACCTGCTATTGGAGGTAAATTTTTCAATGGTACAATTCCCATTTGCTCTTCAAAATTAGGAGATTCTGGGAATAATTCACTTTCAAATGATGTTTCTTCAAGATTAGGTGGATAATCTAAATTTTTTACTGCAACAGGAACTAGTGTTGTTATTCAATTTTTATCTCCTTCACTTACTTTTTATACTTTTTTTTAAAACCAATATCTCGTAATTCGTCGATTAATGGTTGCTGTTTCTTGTTATTTTTTTCATATTCATTTCATGATGCTTTTATATTTTTTAAAGTTTTCGATGAGTAATTTAACTCGAGAAACTCCCTTCGATTGTGCAATTTATACATAAATGTTTTTACTTATAAATGAGTTATAAAAGTATTGAGAGCTTCGAGAGGTAAACTTTTCCTCCAACTGATCAAACTTGGGAGAATGTAAATGTTTACAATATTATAATCGAATTTGATATTCCAATAGAAGATGGCTTTCCTTTCCCAAATTATTTTATGTTTATGAGCAATTTAGTGTACGAAAGAGAGATAAGGTTGGAGATGAGGCAAAATATGTTGAAGACAACTTTGATGTTTGTTCAAACGTTTTTCCTTTCCAATTTTATAGAGTAGAAATCTGAAAACATGGAAATATTATTGAAGCTGTTGATAATCAGGGCATAACATCAATAATAATGAATGCTTTATTAAGATCGCCAAGTGAACAAAATTATTTAGAATTTACTGGTGTTGATAATCTATATCAAGATAAATCTGCTTCTAGTGAAAAAATGACAAAAGAGATTAAAACTTTTTCTTGTCTTAAAACTAATTAAATAATCTATCCACTTAGATATCTGTTTGGTTTTATTAGTGACAACTATGAAGTTTATTGGAAAGGTGGCTATAAAATTACTTTTTTCGTAATTCATCTGATAAAAACTGTTTATTTCTTTATGAAACCTTTGATAAAGATGATAAAGTTACCTAACATTACCCTGATCCTGGTAAAATTGTTATTGACAAATTATAAATTATGTGGCCTATTGTTGAATATGAATCGAACATGGTAATTGCAATTAAAGAAAATATATATAAAGGACCTAAAATACCTATTAGTCTTGATTATTGATAATTTTTAGAAAAAAGAAATTCCTTAAGGAACAAATGTTTATAACTTTGATATAAAATATCAGTTTAGTAATTAACAATTTGATATGCCTGATTTTGTAATTGCACGCTTTCAATGTAATAGGAAAAATCATGCAGAACAGCGTAAACACGCTACTATGTTTGATCATTGTAATGTGAGAAAAATTTATGTTAAAAATGATAGAAATTAATTTTTTTCCTAAAGAAAACTGGAATCTAGATATTGAAAACGGTGTTTATCTTAAACAATTTCTTGCTTATAGTGATTTTAGAAATTCAAAAGCAAGCTAGATACCGACTTTAGAAATAATGAACTTTATTGTAAACCGAATGTAAACTTTGATGGTGATATTAATTACAATTCATTTTGGGGCGAAGGCCTTTATATGTTATTGATTGTTCATACAGAAAAACAACCGTCGTTAAAGACAACCATAGTTAAAGAAATACCAAATAAAAAAATTTGTTTTAATTTTAATAAAGCTCCTGAAGAATTAAGTACCATTTGTAATGTTGTTTTAATTAGGAAATGAAATCTTACTTATGATTTTTTGAAAGAAAGAGTTACTGAAGATTTACAAATTTTTAATATTAAATGGAGGAATCAACAAATTTTTCCGATAGTTTAAAACAATTTTTTGAGCTTGTAGTTAAGTGGTTACGTTTAAAATTTATACGATTTTTTGATCAAATAAAGGATCATTTTCATAATTCTATATAAATTTCTTTTCCTTATAAATAAAACTAATAATGCCTGTGTTACTTTGCAGTTTGATAAACATTTTGAAGGGTGGTAGTGGGTCAAAAATTCCTTCCTATAGATTAGATAATGAATCTGAAGATCTTAAAAATATGATTCGCAAATTTCACTCGAATTTACAAAGCTTACAATTATCCACTTAGATAACATTGACGATAAATATGAACTTGGAGAAATTGGTGAAAATCTAGAGCAAATAGAACAAGTTTTTAAGAAGATAGTAGAGCTTCGAATATAATATGTAAAGAATAATAAGATAATATTTCATTTGATTATTGCTTAATTTGCTTGATTCAGATTACTCGCTTGCAAAAGCAGCGTTTCTAGAAAACGTGGAAAATTGCTTGAAAAGCGAGAAATTTGAATGTTTTTGCTCAAATTTTGATGGTTTTTAAGTGGCACAAATTGACACGGTATTTTTTTTTGGCAAAATTGAAAATTTGCTTGATTTTGGCTTAAATTTACATGATTTACGAGGAAAATTGCTTGTTTTTTGAAAGCATATGCTCTTAAATTTCAAAACATGATTTTGTAGCAAAAAACCTTGATTTTGACATCAAATGGTGTGATATTTGATGAAAAAATAGAGGTGAGCCAGAACTCGCATTATATATTTACTTAAAAGACTGTTTCCTGAACTTCAGGATCGGAGATCCAGAGACCTTCAAAACATACCTAGGGGAGGAAGCTCCTTCGTAACATCCCCGGGGAACAATAATGGGAAGTATATGTAAATGTTTCAATGTGACTTAATTTATTTAAATATTTTTGTTCTTTTATTAATGTTTATGAGTTGAGGCTCAATTTAAATTGTAAGTAAACATTTTAATCTTTCAAGAGAATTTCGTTTGAGAACGATTTATCAGATAGTGTATTTTCGATATAATGAAAAATTTTGCTGAAACTAAAAATTTATCAATGGAGTTAACCTTTACCTACACACCACACAGTTTACCTGTCTTCTAGTTGTTTTCGCTCCCCTTGATGGTAGCAAGTGTTGAACTTTTCCTCTGCGATTTAAAAAAATGTTAATTTCAGTGTTTAAATACAGAAAAGACGTATCTGCTGCATGCCTTTCGATTGTGATCCGTTACTCTCTCCAGCGTACCGCGACCTCGCAACGAACACGGGTTCTCATTATCTGACAAACCAACTGCGACAAGCGTGGGAGAAGGACCACTAAGACGCACTGCACATTTCATACATAACATGTAAGAGCAAGACTCTCAGAATACGTTCAGTATTCCCGTAGCCACTTTTTGCCTTTCTATTGCAGTATAAATATTCTAAACAGGAAATCATTTAGGTACCTAAAATATGGTTCTGAAAGTGTACATTTGGACAATTCTCAGTTTTTTTTAAATTTGCAATATGAAACGGAAATGAACAAAGTCTTCGCACGTGAAATATTTCTTAAGGTGAAATGAGAGCGGCTTCCAGTGTAAAGGCTGTTCACGGTAAAGTGAGCACTTTTAAAGTCAACGTTTGAAAAATGTCACAACCCCCCCCCCCACCCGCCCCGTCCTCCACCCTGCGTACATTTGAGCGGACAGATTGACTGGCAAGCGCTCAGTAAAGTTGGCGACACGACGATGGGAAAGTAGCTCAACGTCTTGGCGCTGAATTAAAAGTGTTTTGCAAACATTTCTGAATACTGAAATTATTTATTTTGCTTTCGTTATTTTTGTGAGTGTTAGTTATAGGTACTATCAAATTTTTAAAGCATTTACTTTTCTAATAATATAAGTGTTTCGCTTGCCAGACGCATGAATAAATAGATCAGGCTCAGGATATTGTTAATTGTACTTGTAGTGGAATAATACACAAAGCGCATACGTGTATATTCCATTCACGGCTGGAACAGACTTATGAAAATCAATCTTTTAAAAAACACCCTAGCCATTAGCTGCATGCATAGCTAGTAAAAATAAGTGGATGGTACGGGGACAGTACTCGAACCCACCACTTTTTTTTTACTAGCTATGCATGCAGCAAATGGCTAGGGTATTTTTAAAAGATTGATTTTCGTAAGTCTGTTCCAGTTATGAATGAACTATACATATTAATTAAGCAGGGCTTTCAAAAATTCTCACGTTATCGTGAGCATACTTTACCACTGCAAACGACTGTGCAACAGGCTGAACTAATTAAAAATTATTACACACACTAACAAATTGCCAGAAAAATACGATCAAGTTTAATGCGAAATAATAATAATAAATACACGTTGCAACACTGTAAAATAACTCCTGGAAATTACAGATTTAAGGTTAATAACTAATTCATGAGACAAAAATAAAAAATCACTCACGACTATTATAATATTTACTCTAATGAGACTTGTAGAAATTAGTATTCTATTCACAAATATTTTTATTTATTAATTTTATGCCCATCTGTCTTAGCCATAAAAGTGAATAAATCTACATAAAATAAATTGTATAAAATATTTTTATTGCATTACTATCAATATCTTCTTACATACAGTCATAGTAATTATTATAAATGCCCTATTTGACGACGGTTTCCTTGTAAATCGTGCTTTCTCAAGCACGCAGAATCAATATTCGCTAAATTGTAGCAAAAACTGACTCATAAATTTTTTAAGACATTAAAATACGTTACATTTGGATAAATATTTTACATTGTTATAAACATCTATGCATACGTCTTTCATATTCAACATACACCATAATTGCCTGACAATTTTAGTGTTATCAATTCACGGTTACTCCCTACTTTTCTGAAGCCCAGCTAACGTTCTACTTCCAGTGTATTCCTCCACATCATGCAAACAAACTTAATCGTTCGTAGAAAATTATACCAAAGGGTTTACCCACTACATCCGTACGCAGTCAGTATAATAACTTTTTGCATGAGAACTATTTATTAACAGACATTACCAAAACACATGTTTCCTCTCTGTATTTATTTGTTTTAATTATAAATGTGATATTTTTATTTTATAGGTCAAATTTGATAAAAATCAAAATTTAACAAAAATTGAGTTATTTTTATGTTAACACACTTATAAAACGCCTGCGGTTTGTGACGTATCTAGAAAATAACCAGACAGGTTATACATGAGGTGATTTCTCAAAGGTTTGTTTCAAAAAGTGTGATGGAATTGTGAATAGCCTGCATTGTGAGTACTATGTGCCTCTAGCGAGTTGTGCGTGTTGTACAGTTGGATACACTGATTTTTGGAAGTCACTCTATTTCCATATTAAATGTTGTTGGTAAACAAATATTGCCCAGGCACGTTGATAGTTTCTGTAATGAAACGTTTCTTGGTGAGTGGTTTGTCGGCGGCCTGTGTGAGCAGTGAGTGGCCTCTCTCAGCCTCGAGGCAAGGCCACGAGACTACATTGTACACGCGGGTGAAAGTGCGCTCTTGTAGGTCACACTTCGTCATCTTTGTGTGACTGTGACAACACGTGCGCGGGTCGCCAGACGTCCCAGTAGTGGCCGCAACATTTGCCTAGCCTCCCTCCGGAGGGGCCGCGGTGACGTTACGGCTAGAGCACTCGCACTCGCCTCCCACCATGGCGAACCGGGTTCGATCGCCTGCAACGTCAATCTCCCGGATGTGGTACTAGTGTCGGATGATGGATGACGCTGGTCGGTGTGTTTTACATGATTCAGAAAGTTTCACAAGAACATCTTCGTCAAGTAGGGCAGTGCTTATGACTACTATGATTATATGTAACAAAACTTTGCTACCAAGAGTAAAATATGTTTTTAATAATTTATATATCGACATTTATTTTTGTTGTAACGATGATTTTCCTGACTGAAATTGGCGAACCTACATTAAATCTATTATTACAATATGTATTACAAAATTATTACAATTATTTTATATTGTCTTCCTTGATTAAGATTTATTGTAAAATGTGCTTTATGAAGCATCCAGAATGAAAAAAGATAAATGTTTATTTTTGATTAATATTCTGACAACAAACTTGCCTCTCCTTATAATCCAGTGTCTGGAACATTTGCGATCAACAATTCATGTGTCCAATTCCAACATTGTTCTAATTCTGCGTCCGGATCATTTGGGATCAGGGATCAGCAGTTCATGTAAAAGCATCTTTCTGTGTCCAGTGGCGCAATTATGAAAATAAGTATCTGATAAAAGGTGAAACAGCAGCACTCGTTTGCCGAATTTGGTGGGAATCGACGCAGCAGTTTCTGAATCATGAAGTAAATGTTTTTAATTTAGGCGGCACTATTTTACATAAAGGTGTGTAATAGGGATGAAATGGACTGTATTTATTAGTAAATTCGTATGCTGCTGGTAAACGACTTCTGTGTCTAATCGGTAGAATAGTTGCTCTGATCGACCACGGAACCAAAAATTTTGAAACATCGTCATTTTGAAAATAAGAGACATGCATGATCGAAAAATATTAAAAGGTGGTTTATTTATTAAGTACAGTAAGTAGATGGAGATTAAAAAAATTCGGAGAACAGACGCAACATATTTATTTATGGTGGCGTGAAAGTGGTACAAATGTGTATACATACACTTCACCACGCTCATAGAATTAGTGACCTCACCAAACATTTTCCTTAGGAATTTATGCTTAATACGTAGATACTTCCATAGATCGCGTTATTATTTTGGGACAAGCTAGACGTCATTGACCTATTAGTTTCTGAGCACGCCCCGTGATTTCGTTGGCTGATGGCTTCTATACGAGGACAAGTGCTTGTGTATCTGTGTTACAAGCGATTGGTCACTCTGATGTTGAACTGTTACTATTGGTTAAAAGAGTCCTGCACGTCATGCCACAAATACTCTCAGCTATCGAGAGACGTCAGTAGCACGCATAACACCTTGGAGTTTAGTCTGCTGCAGAAAAATAACGCGAATGATGCCTTTCCAGAATGAAGTTTCTGAGACCTTGGACGATGCAGCATATCGAATACAACAGAATTGCTACACCGCGTGTGCTGGGAACAGAACGGTTTAACTGGAACAAATGTACCTTTGTTCTCAGCTGCGTGTACGCATTCCACTATATCGGGAGAGTGGTGTAAACACTGGCGGCGACCTATGATGTCACAATGCTTCCTTACGCAACTTTCCCCCCACAATACAGTCTCGTAGTGTGATCTGGCAGCGGCCCTGCATCATACCCACCCACAGTGGACACGAGCCCTGAATATGTCACGTGGAGAATGTTACCGATAGTTTACAGGTTTACTTTCCTTTCTCCCACGCCACTGATTCATTCGTTTCATCTACCAAGGTTCTCATTTCAGGCCTCAAAGTCGTCTATAAACCACGGGACTCGACCAGAATGAGTCGTTATTTTATAGAGCGCTGAGCGAAGTACTGTCTTCTGGAGAGGGTGCCTCTCTCCTCCTTGAGATGGCGAGTGCGGGCACAGGGCCTACTATACAGCATGTTCTTGTAAAAGTGCTACAACTGCTCACAAGTGTTCTATATGAAATATCAAGTACAAATCTTATATACGACTTGGGGCCTAAGGTGATTACAAAGACTGACTGCACACATGCAGGCGTCTCCGACATTGAACGATACCTGCTACTACAACTCACTCTTGCACAGACTTTTTTAGCGCTTGGTGCACTACACCGGCCGGTACGTAAGACGCTCTTTACACTATAGTAACTATATGACATACTAGCATGAGGAACATTAGGTGCATGCGCAAATTAGCTTCTTAGTATTCTGTCCATATTGTTGGAAATTTGAAGAAATTTTTAACTATTCACGTATTTTGAACATAACAAACATGTAATGTGTTAGAAATAAAGTATTCTCTTTTATATAATCTACATGATTCATGTCACACAGTCGTGTTACATTTCTATGACTAACAGCCAACATCCATTACACCGGTCGTGTTCAGCACGGACATCAGACTAACGGCATGGTATAGACTTAATGAGCGTCTTGGAGGTTGACGAAAGTATCTGTAGCTGTGCAGACTTCAGTGCATATGGTAGCTCCTGAGGGATGCTGGGTGGAAGATCCACAGAGCAAGTATGACGGTCGAGGTCGCCCTATAGCTGATCGGTTGGGTTGAAGTCTCTTCGTAAAGTTACTAGAAATTCTTGGTCGTGCTCCTCCAACCACTCGAATTTCCTCTTGTAAGTTCCATACTAGCATCTGTACTTACCCAATCACTTTGCAGTTTTATAGTGTAGGGCGCTCCCATGACCACTTAAAACTTATTAATGATAAAGCCCAAATACGATGTCACCATCTCGATTGCATGTCCATGGTGATAAAATGCATTCGATTGGTTTTAAAATCCGACAAATTCTAATTGCACTGGCGACGAAATTCGCAAATATTTTTTAAGGTATATTCAAGATTTACCTCTCTAACAAATTTAATAAAAGCTATTTTTTTGAAAGAGATTTGTTACATGAATTAAATATCGCATTGTATGTCCCTGTCATGTTAAGGCAATAGTGAATTCCTAGCGGTATAATTCTCCGCATTGCCATGCAGGAATATAACGTCCATCCAGGGAAGGCAGTTAAGATAAATAAGTGTATGTGATCTTCACAAATGAAGAGATAAATTATGTTGGGAGTGCCCTCCACAAACACTGCTAAGCAAGCAGTCCTCATACCATAACGATGCCACAGTCAGCTTGTTTTATTCTAACAGTTGTTACAGAGTTTTCCTCCGGAGTTTTCTCTCCCAACACGAGAAAGTCAAACTGTTCTGCGGAGCAAATGATGGGTAACACTCTGCTAATCAGCAAAGCTTCTATTCGGGCTCTCCCATAATAACTGAAGAATTTTCCGTCTAGAATCGTGGTCGCATGGGTGTGGTGATCAGCCGGTTTAGGCTCACACCTGGCAGGTCCCTGGTTTGTTTGCACAGCGTGTTACTCAACTGTAGCATGTCGGTGGGCCCTCACATTCGAAGCCGACTTTCACGTCTCGCTTCAGTGCCACGGTGTTGTCTACTGTTTTCAAGCTATTTATATTCGCTTATCTCATAAATTGCACTTTTTACCCATGAGAGCAGTGGCTAATATGCGTGCAGAGTGTTTAGATTTCGCATCTTACACACAACAAACCTGTTGGTGCATGTTGTTAAAAATAGCCTATTATTTCGTCATAACAGTTTGACTCGACCATAGTCTCATAATGTTATTAGTTCTATTATCATGATCCTCACTTGGAAATAAATAAAACTGTTGTTCGCTGTTATTTATGAACTCGCGGTCACGTAATATACCTTCTTTCTCCGGATAAAATTTTACCACTGCCTCAACACGACAAGAAAAAAAAAGTGCGACTTTTATTTAATGTAATAAACTCTCTTTCGAAAAATAGCTTCTATTAAGTTTCTTAGCAATGTAAATCATAAATGAACATAAAAAATATTTTTCAATATTCATTGTCAATATTATTAAAATTGGTTGAATATTAAAACCAAGCGAATGCATTTCATCACCACGGATATACTATCAAAATAGCGACATCATATTTGGGCTTTAATATTAATTTGTTTCAAGTGGTAATAGGAAGCGCAGCGCCCTTCTCTCTGGAACTACAAAGTGATTGGACAAATATAAAGTGATTGGACAAGCACGAAAGGCTGGTATGAAACCTACAAGAGAAAATGAATAAAATGCTGTTACCAAACCAGATATCGAATACATCTGAACAAGGCGACGAACGCTATGATGACTGTTGTAATAGTATACATAAACGTCGCCATGGTAGAACTTACACATTCCATCACAGAATGAGTGCAATATGCAATTAGGGAGCTGTAGGAAAATTTACCTGAAGGGAATCAGCTTAGAAAACCTGTCACATTTCACCCGGCTAAATGAAACATGTGACTTACCGAATGTTGGTCATGTCCATGAGATTACAAATCTACACCTGGACACTTCATTTTGGATAGGGAAAGGACAGAAATGAACTTCTCGCCCAATCCGAATTTTTTTTCTGCCCAAAAGTAATTTATTGCTCATCATATATACAATTTGGTTTTTACTAACTCGTCGCTCGGTGACTGTGATATTTAAGGACGTAATTCTTTAAATTTGTTATAGGAACGAACAGACACTGAGTGGTATTGTCTTTGTGAGTGGGGTGCAAGTTTAAAGGGGAAATTCAGCATACTTGGCTCAGTAAGATGATTTTCGGACTGTAATGGGTTTGGGCTACTAATGTGAGGTAATTTCAGAAGATGAGAGATTATGAGATAGGAGGTGATGTTACCGCCAGACGTGAGCTGGGCAACTCTCAATCAGCTGGTCCATTGTCGAAGGCACCTACATCATCCTCCTCGTCAGTCTCTCCTTCCTCCTTCATGTGGTCGGCGCAGAAGATGGGCGGCGTCATTATGGAGTCCTCAGCGGTACGTCACCCGGGTCGCTGATGAGAGGAGTAGAGTGGGAGATCTGGGTGTCTCTCAACATCGAGGTCTTGAGAGCTGATGAGGGTGAAGTGAGGTAAGTATGGGGCAGCACCGGAATGCAAGGACGGATGAAAAAGGAGATCCCCGAGAAAACCCGCCAACCCGTCCGACGCAAGTCCCATATGGCTGAACCCTGGTGTAAAAAAAAACCCACACCCACAAATACCCAGTTAGTTTAGAAAATTATTGTTTCTGTGCGAGATCAATAGTCCTCTTCCTCCACTGCTTAGATATGATATTCAAATCCAACTGTATTTGATAATAGAGATTCATAAGTAACAAAATATTAATTTTTGGATATATTTATTACAAAAAATCGATGACATTTGCTTGGCATATTACAAAATTAATAAATAAATTTGTACTCTCAAACATTCCGGGTAACTGTGTACTAGCCAAGGCAACTTTGTGCGATATGCCTAATTTAATTTCGAATGAATACTAGAATAATCAATGCACATTAGGCCGTACTATGTTCTTCATAATTCAAATTATTTACCGTTAAATATGCATTGAGATTGGTGCTTGAAACTCATATTTAAATAAAAAATATTACACTATGTTAGCTTTATTGAAACGAGGCCACATAAAATACTTGCACCATACTTATAATAAAATAATGAGCGTGTATTTTTTTTTTATCACGAAGCTGATACACACCTAGAGTTGGAAAAGTACCCAAGTCTGGAAAAATTATAATTTTTTTTTTGTTATTTAATCTTTTACTCTATGTTGACAGTAACTGGAATATCTCAAGATGTGTTTCATTTACACTTAGCAAATGAAGCGTGTATTCTGCTTGTACGTAAGACTTATAAAATGCGCGACGCAGTGCGTTTTGTAAAGTAACCAGGCGACAACAGCGCCAGCCTGCTACGCTAGGACACACAGCAGAGAAGAACACAGAGACGAAACGACGCGGCACGGCAGTTCCTTTGATGTTAGCGAACTCGTTCTCTGATTGGCCGTGTGAGATTTTGGAAATGGCCCTTGTATGTAGAGCCCCGAGTATTTCGCCGATTAAGTTGACAGGAAGCTAGGCTGGACAGCATTCTACACACTCCAGACATTATCGTTTGCTTATTCGTTGCTAGGCCTCTGTACAGGACTGTTAAAAACTCACACTACTACTTCCTGCCGACTTATGGCTCACAGTTAAACGGGGCGTGTCTAAACAACTGTCGTCCAATCACAACAGTGGATTAAAAAGCAAGTGTTTGGAGTCTTACTCGCCTCCGAATGAATTCACGAAATACTCATGGCTCTACTTATATCCGGTTGGCTACTACATCCTGCGTTAGGTTACCTACTAGCAGGATTGCCGGGTAGCGAGTGGGTTACCAGGCCGAACTGTGATTCCACGTCTTGCGATCTAGTGAGGCCATGTTTCCTGGCGTGTAAAACGGGAGTTCGCTGAATAAGCATCTATTTCACCTCTGCATGTCTAAATAGTTAATGTGGGCGGGGAGTGGAGTATACTGAGATGACGGTGGAGCCCGGCCCGTCAAGAGGGGGAGTTTGGAGGGGGAGGGGAGCAGCACGCATTGCTCAAAAGCGCGGAATTTTTGTTGGTGGGTCTGGGTGGGGCAAACCACTGCATAACGCAGGCAATTTCAAGTACTGGCACCGAGGGCCGCACGGAGACACTGACTAGGCACTTTCGCCACCCCACAGCAGATCTCTGGATGTGACTGCGTTCTTGCCTTCACCGCAGGCACGCAACAAGCAGACGCCGGTGAAACCTACATACTGAGGAATTCAAGCTTCCCCGCCTTACACGCACTCAACACGCCACTGCCGCTGAGTACTGACAATACACAGGTGAAGTACTCGCCTATTCCAGGTACTCACTTTTTTTCCCCAATAGCTAGCCATAGGTTGGACCACGCGTGTGTAACTTTCAACCCCTGCAATTGTGCCCTCTATGGGAAATGTAGGGGTACAAGTTATCCGGTACTTTTATTGATTTGACCTTGTGATTTATTTCTTGCCTATGGTTTTCTGTTGTCGGGACATGATTTTTTACATTATTATACTTTTATAACGTACATTTAACCACAGTATAGGATTTTCATTAATATCTCATTTCATCATTTAGTTGTCGCCCTTGGTGCCCGTATTATGGATATCAGGTAGACGTTGCTTAACGTCTCGTCTACAGCGAGGTCATTAGAGACGGATAAATCAGCTCAAAGAAGCAGAAACATGGCCTTAAGTAAGGACCCAACCCAGCATTCGCCTGGAGTGATCTCGGGAAGCCTTGGAGAATCGAAACCAGGATGGCCGTATCCGGATTCGAACCCTGGTCCCCCCGAACACGAGTCGAAGTTGAACCACTGAGCCCCTCACTCGGTTGAGGTATGACGTGGTGTGGTTGACTTTCCATCCACCACAGCGTTCCCCACGCATCAACAAGGTTACAATTATATATGCCACGCCTTCTATATTGGCACCAACTACTAATATATGGTAATGCACTACAATGTACAACTCTTTTCATCAATGTTGGTTAAGAGTAAACGCGTGAGTGATATTTCGACGGGGGGGGGGGGGCTGTACTGCCGTACTCAATCCCCATCCCTCCAACTATACTCCCGACGTTCGCAGTCACGTTCTTATGTAGCAAGTGCCGTTTTCACACAGAGTCGTCTTTAAACAAGCTCGTTCCCCTTCTTCAATTTCTACTTCCGTATTAGATTCAGTTTCTTGTTTCCTTATTAATTTCTCCAGTTTCGTTATCCTTGATCGTTGCCGGGTCGTCATCACTGGGTTTTTCCAAATGTACCAGGAGGGGGCAGGTGGGACCATCAGCCTCCGCTTCCAAGAATTTCAACCAGTTTCCTAATGAGAGGCTACGGTGGTGTAGGGGTCAGACTACTCGCCTCACATCTGGACGACCTGCGTTCGATTCCTGGCGGGGCCGCCCCCGAATGTTCGTACGTGAGAGTCGGGGATCTCCTTTCTCCTCCGCCCTTGCATCTCGGCACTGCGCTGTCAGATCAGAAGGCTGCCAGTTCTTGTAGTTGAACCAATTAGGTGCTGAATTTCTAATAAACCGTCTTTAGTGGCTACCTACATTATATAATGAACGTTTCATCCAAAGTTCATGTTTTAGGACCAGTGGTTGAAGCTGCGCTTTGATGTGTAAGTGAGTCAGTTTCTCCTTCTATATTGCTACTCGTCGCTAGTCTGCATCACTGACCCTGGCCGCCCCGAGCGAGTGGAAGAGAAGGACAGAGCGGTGATGTGACAGCGGGCGACGAGTCGCTAAGGTATGTTTGACAGGCAAGTGATAATACTATCAGGGTTTGACTTATAAAGGCGTACCTCCGCACATTATTACGCATTACACCGGGAAACGTCTTTGTGCAGTTTGCACGCTCCTCACCTTCAGAAATTGAATTTCTGTGTTTATCTTAAGAATGTTCTAGTGGCTTACTATTCTAGTTTCTCTCAGCGTGACTCGGGGTGCATCGAACCTTCCAGATAACGGTCAGTGATAGTTTAAAAGTGCGACGGGTCTCCGAGCCGAGAGTTTACGGGTGTCGGGAGTCTGGGCGATTACGAGACTTTAAGCGATAGACGACGAGCTAGAAGAGCAACGAGTAGCGCAGGAGGAGACCAGCGGGAAGAAAATCTGCGACTGCAAGCATCAGAGCAGTGAAGAGTGCGACTGGCAGGCTGGACTATTGGAGTGGATGCGTGAGCGAATTGCATTATAAATGATGGCAACAGACGGACTGAACGTGTGTTCATGATGAGTATGAGTTGATTGACTATAACCAAACACAGACATTAAGGATGTTAATTAGTTTTTAAATTGACATTAACTATTGATCTTACCTAGAAGTAAAAAGAGTAAGAGTGGAGATAGATAGTTTAATGGTGTAAATGATGGCTGTATGAATAAATTTAAAATCAAATTTAGTTCTTTTGTCTATATTAAGACCTCCACCCCTCACGAACTTGGATACGTTGCTCATGCGTATTTAACATTGTATAAAGATTAACATTGCCAAACATCTAATCACTTTGTTCATGCATGGTACACGTGAAAACTGTGGAATCATTGTTAGGAATGCAACTAATATACAATATCTTACTCTTAACGTATATAAAACAAGTCACACTAACTATACCGGTCATAAATCCCAGAATTACACTAGCAGTAAAACGTTGAGCCATAGGATGGTTTTTCCTACATTGCTGCGAACTTAACTGGCAGTGCGCATGCCAACGGGTACTGCGGCGTTTATGTAATTACAGGCCAGTAATTTTTTCAGATGTTGATTTCAAAAGTGCTCACTTTACCGTGAACAGCCTTCACAAGGAAAAAAGTAGCTAGCTTGCTGAAAAAACGTAGGTGTCCATGGCAAAACTACCTGTCGAGAGCGGGGTCTTTGGAAACATAGCCCAGTACTAGGATATTTACGAGTTGAGCATTAAAGAACCCTGTCCCGTAATTAAGGGTCATTGCAGCATTTACCTGGCCTAAGTTCGGTAAATCATGTACGAGAGAAACCAGAACTGCCGGGTCCGGAATCGAACTCTGGTCTTCCAGAATGAAGAGTCTTGTGTGTTAGCACAGCACGTAAATTCGCTCAGTGTCGACATGAAGTTTATTTTTTTCATAAAATATACGTGTAGATACTCTAAATGCTGAATTTGTTGACGAAAATATGTTACGGCAGCCATACGTATTTAATAACTGTCAAACAAGTAACTAACCAAAATGAATGTGTTCACATGGTTATAATTCACTAGCATAATGCAAGTAAAATGAAATGATAATTTAAAAATCACGCTCCCGTAATTATGTATAAGCGCTTTCCATCAATGCATATTATGGTTCAAATTTGTTTAGTTTTTACAATAACGGTGTTAACTGTGACAGTAACAGTATGATGCATATCGATATAGCTCATACTAAGAAAGAAAAGCCTGGTCAAATAGCGATCGCTATTTGACCAGGCTTTTCTTTTTCATTTCAACGAAAGAAAATATTGCCAATATCAGCCATCTTTAAAAAAATTTAATTACTTCATAGCAGCCAGTCGAAACGTGGCACAGGACAATATTCGTTTTGACACACTGCAACAAACAGTTCACTTCGAACAAGAAGTGACTGCGAGAGTAACAAGAAGTGACTGAGAGAGTAACAAGTGGAGACAGAGTAACAAGTTCGGAGGCAAATTAACGGTGTCCATAGCCGAACATTCTTGATGTGAAATCATGCTGTGTCCTGTGTGACTATGGACTAAAGTTCATTGCCACTTTAGCCGGCCCTACACGGGGCCTTCTGTTATTCCCATGGGCACAACAGAAGACATAAATGTCTCTCTAGCAGAATAGAATAAATGATGCATCAGTTATACTCACGCACGTCCTAAAGTGCCAGCAGAAAATTGTAAATGGGTGGAAAAAACAACTCGCAAATGGCAGATAGTTGGCAATTGGCAGGGGTACAAAGAGGAAAAAATACTATATGCAGGCGCTTTGTGGTGCATCCAAGAATTACGAAAACTTTGTTCCCCTCCCCCTCCTGAAGATTGCATTTATTTAAGTTTCTGAGTACGAGAACTATTAATGTTTGGAAAATGGTGTGAGTAAAGGTGCTTGTTATGTACGGAAAACAAAGTATTCACAGTTATGCATGACAGCTATTTTTACGCCACTCATTAAAGCATGAGCAAATTATTTAGATATTCGGATCTAACAAGCATAATAATCAATCTTGTATTTTCCGTAAATATAGGCTGTTCACGGTAAAGTGAGCACTTTTGAGTTCCTAGTTACTTCCTCCTTTCAGAAATATTTAATCCTTTAACCACCTTCTAAAATAAATATGGCCGTATACGTAATAAACTAAGTGTGTATGTTCCCCACACTCCGATGTTAACGTCTAAAGAAAATATAAAATATATTTATTGAATATTATTCGAAATGAAAGAGCTTTCAAAAGTGCGCACTTTATCGTCAATAGCCTATATAAAAGTCTTTACTGTAAAAAGGCCAAAATAAGGGAAAATATAACAATATTAAAGATAAAGCTTTTTTGTGTGGAAGTTAAGATTACTTATGCAACACAGCTTAAATTGGGTAATTCTAAAACCAATCATCTGATTTGTAAACAACCACAACCAGTTGCCACAACAGCACTGTGTAGTTGCTTGCGTGCTCATGCTTTAAGATAAACAGATTCTAGAAATAAAAGTTTTCTTGGAATAACATTGGTTATCGACATAAATTATATATCACACAAAACAACTAAGAGAGTTTCGTTATACGATGGAGATTCGAACTTTAAAACATACAACTAAAGAACAGAGCTGCGAATCAATCCACTGAGCTTGTGATGGTTCACCCGAAATTTTGACGTCTTTTTGAGCGTGGAGTTTGGTTAAAAGAAAAATATTTTTCATCACAGAAAAATCGCAACTATTCTACCTGCCCCTAATTTTGCGAAAGAAGACATGGGCTTGCCCACATATCAGCTGTTTGTACCTTGTGACGACTCAGCCCGGGGTGGGCTGCACCAATTCGACGGTGTCACCACTGGCATTGACTCCCGCAGCAGTTCGGTGTAGTGACTTTCCACCTGCTTGGTCCCATCATGTAATGGCGGGTGCTCGGCAGCCTGGTCGCTGGTGCGCTCATACGTGCAGCACTCCGAGGAACTAGGAGGCTGTCGTCACGTGCAGCTGGCCAATCGGTGGGGCGCTTGAGGTTTCCCGCGCTTGTGACATCACTTACTACAGTCTACTTGAACACCGGGAGTTTTGTGACTTGTGAGCACGTGGATGACCCATTTTTGGACATGTGTGCGGTCTAAAGGGGATTGGGCTACATTAAATTAACCCATGTAAGGAGTAATACTTGGTCAAAAGATTTTTTCCTTAGATGGTCATGTATAATTCGGTATAATTCTATTGGTCGTTGATTTTGATAACCCCTCCCGGGGATATTGCCTTGTGAGTTGTATAAATGGGAGGTGTACCTCTGGCTTGGGGTCGGATTTCTGCCATTGTCCCTGAAGGAGTCATCTTGCCACCAGTTAAGCAATTATTAAATAAATATTTTCTGCATAGCCCTTATGGCACTTGTAGCAGGCATACTTGATGTCCTGGGTAGGAGACAGGCGCCAAGAGGGCGAGAGGACTTCGAGAATTTTTACTAATTGAGGATATTAGCACCATGATGAATTTCCTTGGCAGCAATTTTTAGTTTTTCCATATTTCTTAAATTGTTTGCTAGTCATGCGTCAAGTTTTAAAAATCGGAATTTCTTGTGTGTTTTCCCCTACATTTTACATGGCATTTAAATATAAAATTCAAGAAGTTTTTAGTCAAGCTGAAATTCAAAACGAATGAAAAATGGTATTTGTTGCTGGAATTTGTAACGATAAAAATTCGGAGGCGTCATGTTTGGTTGACCTCGTAACCATTGTATAAAGACATGCATTATTCTTTTTAAATATTGGAAAGTAATTCAATTAAAACTTGTCCACCTAAATTGGCGTTTCATTAAATTCAAATAAAAATATCTTGTTATTTGAATTGAGTTGAGAACAAGAATATTTACCATCAGCATTTTTGGCCACTAGTAAAAATGGTGACCTATAAGAAAAAAGAATATTATTTTGGTATTGTACTTTCTGATCATTGTGAATAGAGAAAATTTGCTTTAATGTATATCTGTCCATTGATAGTAAAGAGTTAGCTTGCCGCCTTTAATTTTGGGGGAACTTTATTCTAGGACGGCAGTATAATCAAAACTTATTCATGAATATAAATAGTTGGCAAAATTTATTGTGATTTGCTGTAGGTATAGAGAATCGCCTTGCTGGGCGGGTTGCCTATATATTTACTTGAAAATTTTTCTCCACTTTATTAGCATAGAGGTTTATAGACCTATATGATGTTTACATATTCTGGTTGAAATACTAAATTTCTAGAACAAACTATTGAAGTCCATACACTATTTTAGGCCTTGTGGGTACACAAATTTATTATTTTTTAAATGTATTGTTCAATATCCGCACTTTGGTGCTTATGAATAATTGTATGAAAAATGAATACATGGTAAGAGATGTGAATTACAAATTTAATGAAAACAAAAAAAGAATTACAAAAGAACAAAATACATACATTTTGAAACCACTCATGAATTTTTACTGGTTATAAGATCTCACCATTTTGGTTTAAATATCAGTGATATTTCAAGGAATTGTTTCAATTTTTACTCTGCTTTATGAGAGTTTGTTTTTCCTTGGGAGTTCTGTCCACCTTGCTACGTCCTTGAGGGCAAGGGCTTTGCAACCTGCTTAGCAAATTTTGTAATAGCGTATGTACTGTACATATCCATGAAATCACAGTTATCACGTATTTATTGAAGTTGTGTTTATTGTTTCATTACGACTGAGACTTTTTAATTCTTCTTGGTAGTTACGCTTACATTAACTTTTATTTTGTGCAAAAATACGTTTTCCAGAATCCGTAATCTCGGATGTCCACCATACAATCTGTCAGAGGTTCCTGGATATAGCAGAAATTTAGAACATATTCTATTACAGTTGTAGGCGTGTCCATGAATACGGAAATTGTTATACCCAGAGCCAGAGACCTCTGAAGGAGGCTGAATTGTAACGTACATGGGAGTAGAAACGCCAGCAGAAAATATATATGAAAACTGCTACGGAAGTGGGTATAATGAAAGGTCTGATTTAACACAAATAGAACCACGTAAATAAAGGACACGACATTTTTTGTTTAAATCATTGAAAGACAGTAAAATATCGCATATTTTGAATTTATTAAATGTCGTTTAATTATATTATATGTGACATCTTCAACACACAGTGATTATAAACTGCCGTTGTTTCATTTGCGTTATAAACTTTTAAAAGAACTGGCACTGACTTCTTTCTGTAATTAAATTGTTTGCACATATACACGAGTCTCAGTAAATGAGTACTGAAGGACCATTAAATTTTTATCAATAATGGTGAATTTAATAGAGTGTTGTCAAATTTTGCTTCATGCCTGCACGGCAAATGAAAGAAAATAAAACTATCCGTGAAAATTGATAAGAACGGAGTGTCAACATCGTGCCTCGGAAGTTTCCTTAGGAGGAAGGAAAACATTACAAAGAGACATCTGCCAGTCAGTACATCGACTTCCATAACACGTAATAATACTCAATTGCAGTAGATATAACATGTAATAATACTCCAGTGTAGTAGATATAACACGTAATAATACTCCATTGTAGTAGATACACGTAATAATACTCCATTGTACTATATATATCTTGTAATAATACTCCATTGTACTATATATATATATCTTGTAATAATACTCCATTGTAGTATATATATCACGTAATAATACTCCATTATAATATATATAACACGTAATAATACTCCATTGTAGTGATATAACACTTAATAATACTCCATTGTAGTAGATATCGCAAATAAAAATACTCCATTGTAGTAGATATAACATGTAATAATACTCCATTTTAGTAGATATAATTTACGGGGAAAATTCAGCTGGTGAAAGCGACGGGCCTAATACTACTTCCAAACGTCCTAGCGAGACTTTATGAGATTTAAATCCTTTAGCAGAATTTAGCATATAATTCATACTGTGTGTTAAAAATTCGTCAACTTTCTGTGCAGAGGGAACTTTCCACTGGTTTCTAACGCTGTTACACTCGCAGTGAAGAATAATGCTACAAATAGCCTAATTTTAGGTCATACCTTAAATTTGTAGCAAAATAGGTGTACTTCAGAGAAACATTGCCACCAAATTAAGGGTGCGATTAAGGCAGCCTCGAGCACCACCTTAACACGCGACACGCACCTTTCACACCCACTCTACGTTCCGTAGAGGCGCGTTCACGCCAACATAACACTACACTGCACGCAATTAAGATGGACACCTGGTTGAAGGAATTTTGTGCGTCTGAGGCCTACAAGCGTGGGAGCGGTAGGGGCGACCGAGATATGCTCATCAACTCTCTCATCGCCTCTATGCGCAACGCACTGAATTGGCGTGCAGTCTTGCCGTCGATAATAAGCCTCTATCAGACTTCCAGTGGAGACCATACCATTTTATAACGCAATAATAAAAATTAATGTTTGGTGGACGTCCCTATTCCTTTTTTAATATCTTGTACCGGAAAGTTCAAACCTAAATATGACCTTGAAAACGCCCGTTTGAGCCAGAGATTCACTATCGCCAAAACAACTTTAGAGAGAAATGGAGGAACTTGAAAACGTATACAGATGCGTAACGTTTTTTAAATGCTATTCTTAAGCAGACTTCACTCAGACCCTTTGGACGGTTTTTCCATAAATCGTTTTCTGCTGGAGCTCAGCACACATTTCGGCAGCCTACCCAGGTGACCTGCCACCTTAGAGCTCAATGTCACCCGCCATGTTGAATTGCCAGTTCGTTATTTTCAATATAACTCCTGAATAATTTTTATTATAGCGCATTTAAATTACACAAATGCCTTCATATGTGGTTACCATATTTTATCTACGCGTTGCCTGGTATTTATGAAACAGTAAGAATCCACTGACAATTATAAAGAATGGTTCACAAATTACCTTATAATTACTTGGCTAAAGTTCAGAATATAGCCTATGTTTGACCAGTAATTCAACATGGCGTCAGAGACAGAGTCTTAACGTCCTTAAAGTGTCCAAAGTATCTGCATATGTGTAAGTATCTGTAACACACAGAAAGATATTAGAAGAAAAACAGCGACAATTATTTTGAGCCAACATATCTGCGCTAACACTCTAACATGTCCATACTTTTGTGATAGGATGATTAAGGCTTTCACCATACAAGTTATTGGCAGACCAATCATAAACGTTCTGCTCTAGAGCGTGACACTCCTCATTGGCCCAATTAAGTCGTATGAAATACTCGTACGAGCATGACCACCAAAATCGAGAGATAGCTGTCGGATATGTGTACAACTCGTTAAATTCTCAGCCAACTGTCCACTTTTCCCGCAATTAACCATAGCCTCTAGTTATATATATATAGTACATCGAACACTGGTCCACTTTAACTCAATATAAGAGAGAAATATAGCAACATAACTAAAATTGATAGAATTACGAAACTTTAAATACTAAAATAAAAGGTTCAATTCCAGCGCGAAGACAGCTTTGTTTACACCAGAATGCCGTAAAGACATTTTTCTTCATAATCCATAACGTGATTGTTTTGTAACTACATTCAAAATTTTACGATAATTTTTTTTTATAAAACCTGGTAGTTAAACTAGTAGGCGAAGCAAGTATTGCCCTTTTAGAATTCTGTTTTGTTGCGCTCTTGTATTAACAACAAAATTTTTGCCAAATGAAACAGTTGAGTTTCGTTATCTGCACGAAAATAATTTAGGAATGATTTATAGTGCAAACATTTATATTGACAAAATAATGCATAGGGGCCACTTAAATTAGTATGATATTTTCACAGAAATTCTCTTGATGCCGTGTTTGAAAGTGCGAAGTTATGTGAAAGCATAGGAAACAGTTTTCTGCAATAGAACACCCTTAATGGATACGGTGGTAATGTGGTCAGAATACTCATCTCCTTCCGCAGCGAACTGACTTCGACTCCTGGGTGAGACAAAACCGTGGTTCTGCACGAGCGAAACATGACGGATTTTGCCATCAGTGGGTGGAATTTCTCTTAGTACACCCATTTCCACCAAAACAGTATTCCTTTGCTGCTTCACCCTCACCTCTCTTCACCCTTATCGACGTTGAAGACTCCGGCTTTGAAATGCAGCGCAAATATCTCAAGTCAGTTAGTTCAGGACATTGTGCGTAGAGGCGAAGAGACAACTCATTAACGTGCTTGTAAAATTACAATTCCCTTACATGAAGGCCTCGGTGGAGTAGAATGGAGAGATGTGTGCGGCTGTCAACTTAGAGGTCTTAAGCGCCAATGATTGTGAAACGAGGTGAGTATGGAGCAGCGCCGGAATGCATGAGTGGTTCAAACGGGAGATCCCCGAGAAAACCCTCCGACCAGCGGCATATTCCGGCACGATTCTCACATGCGGGAGCCACTCCACACAACATAAAATGCTCACTCCACGCAAGAGACGCAGTTAACATGTATATTTGTATTACAACACTTTCTTCGTCGCAGTTAGTCTAATCTTCTGCTCGACCATATAACAGGTCACCCGCATACTCTTTAATTAGTAAACTTTTGTGAATGTCACCATGGGCTCAGGTAACATCGCAGCAAACCCAAAGTCCCTGAAACAAAATGATGAAACTGCAGTAGTGGTTAGTAATGGCCTTCCATAGCGCGAGATGAGGTGGACCAGAATCAACAAAATCTTTTTAATATGCGTGTGCCTGTGTTGGCAGCCGAACGGAGATCCTCAGGTTGAGTGGCAGAACCTCTACTCGGTACTCCATGGAGCTGTGATGAAATATATCGGTTGGTATAAGCTGTTAACGGTAAAATGAGCACTTTTGAAATCTCTGCTTAAGATCTACTTGTATACACGTTGTGTATTCTTCCGCCTTATATAAAATTAACATTGCCATGGGCGTCAGCACTTTATTCATGGGTCGTTCAAGCGAAACTGTGAAATTATTGTAAAAGTAAATATTGTACAAATCTGCTCATTTTAACACTTCAATGCATGAAAAAATACAGAAGTGAGAGAAGTAAATTAAGTTATCACAAATGGTTATCAAACACGTTTTGTTTGACGTTAATACATGGAACTACTTTCCCCTCCATTGTTAGCAAATCAATGGACACTTGTCACTCATTGCGCCAATTAAAATGTATGCAGATAGGGGCAGTGACTTTTTTCTACGGTTGATTTCAAAAGTGCTCACTTTATCGTGAACAGTGTTTACTTAGTAGCAAGGTACTGTGAGCCAGTGAGTGTTAAATGATGTAAACATGGAACAGATGCGCAATGAAGAGCGTGGGGAAGGGAAGTGGCCCGGAAATTCCCACCAGCCAACACAATATCCGCCACATTTCCTACATACGAAAATCAGGGAAACCCCACTGTTGGTGATCGAACCTGGTTCGCCTTGGGTCAGGGCAAGTTGTCTGAATGCAACACCATAGCGGCGCCGCTGTGCCAAGAACAATGTAACTTTATATTTACTTCATTCATTGTGACCTCCAACATTTCTGAAGACATTGTCAAAGATCTACTTTCAGGCTATTGTTCCGCTTCATCCTAACAATATTTAACAACATTGAGAAAGTTATACTAAAACGACAACGCGCCACATTCGTGGGCACTCTGTTTAATAATATTTTCCGTAAGAAGTATTTCTTACGAGGCATTGCTAACACCCTTATTTCCTCTCTGTTTTAATTCATATTATGTAATTATAAATTAAGTATTATCACTTATATAGGAAATCAATCACACCTTGTATGGCGTGGTTGGTTGTTTCCAAAATAAGTCGCGTATCTTTAGCTTCCTATACTTTTGTAAACATGAAGTATAAAAGGCTTGAGAAATGGGTGACTTTTCAACGTTTTTTTTTCTAAGAGTGTAAAGAAATTGCGAATAGACTCTAGCAAAAGTGATTATTAATGCAAGTACGAATGTCTATGTTAAGAAATTTCACTTTACATTCCACTTTGAGATACGGAATTATTTTCCCTCGGTCGTTGCCAATTTAACTGGGTGGAAGCCAGCCAGTGTACCCGTTGAAATATATGCATGCAAGGGCAGTGACATCGTTCAAAGTTAGTGTTCAAAAGTGCTCACTTGATCGTGAACAGCCTCTAGTAATCAAGGGAAGAAGGCATACCGAAGTGTACAGCAATCTGTCTTGAAATGTACGAGACAGCAATTGCAACACAGCCGGCCTGCGGTGTGGCTGAGCCAAGTGTCGCAACTTGACCTACACTCCGACCTCCTGGAGGTGCAGCCTTCAGCGGACTCCGCCCCCCTTTCAATTGTTCCAAAACCACCTATCCCCCTTCGATTACATATCAGGATACAAGGTCTATTGTGCAGCTTGTTGTGAAACACGCGTCCGTTGTACGGGCAAAGCAAGTTGTTAAATGCAGGTGATAAACCAAACTTTGGCTCACTTTTATACGCACTTCACTACAACATTGTTATAGGCTATGGAAAGTCTTGAAACCAAACTTTGAAAAACGCCACCGTCCCAGTCAATTTGGTAACGGCAGAGGGTAAATAGTTCCATGGCTTAATGTTGAATGAAACGTGCAAGGTCAGAATTCGTGAATACTGTTTTTATTTTTTATACGCATCTAACAATAAGCAAATTTGGAAAATATTTTAATTTTTTCTAATAACATCACAATTTCACTTTATCAACGCATAAATAAAGTGACCAGGACCATGATAATTTTAATTTCACATACGGCGGAAGAACACACAGTGTGCATACAGCTTTCCATCGGTTACCTGCCTCGTGTCTGTCAGACGAGAAACTTTCACTCTTGAAAAGGACCAACCAAAATAGGTTTCTGACGAGCTAAGTGTCCTGTCTGCCTGCATCTTGTCTCCTTTTTGTTAACGAGAAGCGAGGGTAAGGGTTTCACTGGCACGCGCTACAAGTGCGCCATCGCCACTAACCGCTAGGCTCTGAATTGGCGTGCAGTGTTGTCGCAGTGCTGCGTCTACTAACGGGACTTTCAGCTGTGACCCTGTCATTTTGTCGATGAAAATACTGCAGCAAATTTCAATACATGCTCCTATCATAGTTTCCCTCGTGTCTAGCTGGTATAGTCTACTGTTGTTTTCTCCACACTTTTTGAATCAAACCATTGAAAAACATGCCATGTATAGCATGTTCGGTTGTTTTCATAGTATGTAATATGCCACGAGCGTTTTAAACTTGCGTTTACATATAAGTATTTTATTTTTGGTTAAATTATACTTTTCTTTATACTTCATTTATAAATTATAATATTTCATTTATAAATAGTAAGAACAAAAATTAGGGAAAATAGGTGTGTTGGTAATGCCTAATGAGAAATACTCTTTATGCAAAATGTGATTACACTGAGTGTGCACGTACGTGGTGGGCTTTCCCTCTGGTATAACTTCCTAGACTTAGTTCAACTTTGTTTTCATGTGCTGAAAGAATATCCTGGACGTAGAACTTAAACAGGGCTTCAAACGTTCGAAGTAACCGTAGATGGACTGTATGTTTTAGCTACGGCAGTCTGAAAAAGCCGTATTTAACTATATTGGCGGCTACAAAATAATATAGACAGCAAGCGTGGCAACTTTAAAGTTCCATTCCTGCCTCATCTGAGCTATGACGACTTTTTGTAGGTAGACATAGTGGTGGCACGTTTAACAGTTTCGTCGAAAACCAGGTTTTAAAACACTCACCTAATATACTATGTAACAGTCGAAATGATCGATCTCTAATGTGAGTATGAAATTAAGTTATCTTAATTACGAGTCTCAAAATATTTCCTCGAAAATCACGTGTCTGTAATTATGACTCAAGAGGTTTAGTTTCGCGTGGCCAAGTGAAACAGGAAGAGCGATGCTTACTTTGAGTCGTAAATACGAATGAGTGATTTTCGTGAAAATACTTTATGACTAGTTGAATTTCAGAACGTCAAAGCTCAAATAACGAGCGAGATTGGACGATTTTTATTTGCTATGTGCATTTGTTGTCTGACCGCGTATGGCAGACGTTCAACGTTACAGTAAGAGGTGGTTCTGCTAGCACAATACTATGCAGTAGCCTATATTTTGCTGTGTTCCAAGTCACAGCGGGAGAAGACTTGTGCGTGGGTAAGTTCGCAGTATAGCGACAACAAGGTGCATAGTGTTATGAAGTGATCAGGCCTTAGCTGGACGGCCTACCTTCTCACACCTTCAAACATTGAACCAAGGCACGAGCGTGATTTCAGTAATACCTTGCGAAAGGCAGTTGCAGAAAACCCTTCCACCGGCCAGTAAACAGGGCCTGAAATTATAAACAACGCGCCCGATATAGGACAACGTAACACTGAGCGCGGCGTCTTTTGTCATCGGCCGATTGTAACGAGCAGATACTGAAGATGAGTATCTCCGGCCGTTGTTGACCGCCTCCTAGAATCAGCCTCCGGCAACATGAATAAGGTGGGGACTTTTCAATTAGATTGTTTAGTAGTGGCGTGTGGTAATAAAACGTATCAGCATCTTGGTAGTCCATTTAAGTTCCCGCGATCAACAGTCACGTAAATAGTTATTGTGTAATCCTTATTTTCAATAAACCCCATCTTATAAAGTAGTGCTCTACCTAATCATGACTCGTTATTTAGCTACGTCCTTAGCCCCTTCCAGGTATAAATGGAACTATAATAAATTCGCAACAATGGGCAAGTTTCAAATCCATCTCTGCTACTGCTAGGTCGTAGATTGGCTGAGAGCTGCCTGGCCTAGCTTGCTGTGAGCCTCAAGATGGATGTTACCACAACATGTACATGTATAGGTAAGTCTTGCCGCCAGCGAGGTCATTAGAGAAGGAGCACGTAGCACAGGGAAGCAGCAACAAAGGAGAAATAGGCCATTGTCTATAGTAGAGAACCATACTAGCATTTGCCTAGCGTGACTTAGGTAAATAACTTGTAGGGGTGCAGGGGATGAAGCAATAGCTAACTCTTTTATTTGGGGCCGCGGTAGTGTAGTGGTTAGACTATTCGCCTCCCACCAAGGAGAACCGGGTTCGATTCCCAGCAGGATCACTCCCGTATTTTTGCACGTGGGAATCGTGCCGGACAATGCCACTGGTCGGTAGGTTTTCTCGGGGATATCCCGTTTCTCCCGCCTCACTCTAAGTTATTTGGCTCGGCGAGATAACGAAAGCAATTAAACAGTTGCCTTTAGTCTGGCCAGGAAATAATGTGAAAATATAAGAGGAGGAGAGAAAGTTAATATTACATCGTTATTTTATGGTATTCGGCGATATTACGGTACACGATAACTGCGTTTTTTTTTTTTTTTTTTTAAATACACGGTGAGAATGAAACAGCGAAAATAGCTCATTTGGATGTCAATAGGAGTTTTGTGATTAACACGGTGTCTAACTGTGGGTTACTCTGACTTCTGACCAGTCTCGCCACTCGAAAACGTTAGTTACAAAATCGTCTCACAACTTCTAGGCTGTTCAAGGTAAAGTGAGCACTGTTGAGGCCCTAGTTACTTTTTCCTTTCAGCCATATTTTATCCTTTAACCACCTCTTTAAATAAATATTGCTATGTGAGTAATAAACAGAGTGTGTATACTCCACCGGGCACTAACGATAACGTCTATGGCTAAAATGAAATATATTTATTGACTATTATTCGAAATGAGAGGGCTTTCAAAAGTGTTTACTTTACCGTTAAAAGCCTATAGGCAATTAATATGTTTTGTATATGATGTAGTCCACTGACATGTGATTTAGTTGGCAAAGTTAATTATGTGCAGAGAAACTTCGGCTCCCATATTCCGAAATTGTCGAATTTTCGGCGCTATGATTTGACAACTATAATCATTTGACTACAAATATTTACAATTTTGTCGTTCTTATGCAAATCTCTTTCAGATAATGAAACAAAAAATTATCAAGGAAAATGGCTTATAAGCATGGTGAATCACGCAGTTCACGAACCGTGACTGTCCAGTGAATTAGAAATGTTTTCACTAAAACACACGGCTAGTTGCCTGGTTGAGAATTTGCTATAGGGAAATACACGTAAATGAAATTTCATTTTATGGCGTTCCTGTTAAAGATAGATAGATGCCACCGGGTACTTTATAGAGCAGAAAAATACGTGCTAGTTTGTTATCGAACCACTAGGTATAGCCTTTTTTCTTTAATGAACAGGAAACTTTATAATTAAATAAAAATAACTACCGAAAATCAAATACTGAGATTGATAGTATCATTTCTCACACTTTGATTTGTTTTCAAAGTTGATATCTTTATAATTGGCTTCAAAATCCGAAATTCACTAACATGGATTTCCCTACACAAATTTTCAACCAGGCAAGCCCTATAAAATAAATATGCGCGTCTGCACGCACGTAGCTAATTCGAAGTCTAGCCTGTGCAGAGATACTTCTTCCAGGAAATCGTATGGTTGTGGAAGGCTGTGAACAGAATGGTGCTACCAAGTGGGAGTAGCTACTGTGTGTATTTCGCCGACATCAAGAAGCAGATCACACGCGGCTGGGCACGCCCGAGCAAGCTGTCGGCCAACAACTTTCTCTAGAGCGGGCTCCATCCGAGGAGCGTGAGACAGTACAATACAACTCACATTACCGAGAGTTGGAGTTGCGCCTGGTGTACACTTACCTGCCCTCAGCAACCTCACTGAGCCACTTCTGTCGACAACTGAGACACATCGACTGACAACCTGCCTGTAAACTGATACTAATAGCTGACTATACCTAGAGCCCCGTGTATTTCGCGGATTGAGTTGGCAGCAAGCTAGGCTGGACAGCCTTCTACACACTCCAGACATTATGGTTTGCTTATTCGTTGCTGTGATCAAGTAAAGGCCTCTGTACAGGATTTTCAAACACTCACTCACACTACTGCTTCCTGCCGATTACTAGCTCACAGTTAAACGGGGCGTGTCTAAACAACTGTCGTCCAATCACAACAGTGGAAGAAAAAAGCAAGTGTTTGGAGTCTAACTCGTCTCCGAATGAATTCGCGTAATACTCGTGGCTGTAACTATGGGCTGTTCACAGTAAAGTGAACACTTTTGAAAGCCCTCTCATTTGCAATAATAGTCAATAAATATATCTTATTTTATCCATAGACGTTAACTTAAGAGTCTAGTATAATATACACATATACTTAGATTGCAGTATTTATTTTAAAAATTTGTTGAATGATAAAATATGGCTAAAAGAAATAGTAAATATGGCCTTAAAAGTTATAACTTTACCGTGAACAGCCTGTATATAATATATTATAGGTTTGCTGGTAGGTACTGGCATCCTGAATCTTTTAAAAATATGCAGTTAAGGTTTTGCCAACACATGTTTATTCGTCCGAGAGAAAATAATATTAATATATATTTCCAAATTTTCTACTTTTCGGTGTTATAATTTGAGAACTATAAGTATTTGAATGCAAATATCTGCATATATGTGGCCCTTATATACCTACATCTCTTTCAGATAATGAAATAAAAGATTTTCGGGAAATATGGCGTTGAGGCGCGTGAAATGAAGATCACACAGCCACGAAAGTGTATCTGGGTTTCGAAACTCAAATCACGAAATCCTCACGCGAATATCACGTGTCCGTACACGTGTCAGGTGAACTGTCATGTTAGTGTAATATTTGGCTAAGACAAATTGTAATGAACACGTCAAACGTTTCTAGAAATTTAACTTCTTAATTACATAGTTGTCAATAAATTTGAACACTATTTTTAAACACCATATTTGATACCCGCAATCTTTCGTCCGGAATCACTTTAAAAACCAAGTGTGACGGACATTTTGAGTGTCTTGCCTAGTATGTCTTAAAAACTATTTAAGAAATAACCTATTGCATTTATTTACACTTCTCATTTATATAGAAAACACATTTAAGAAAATACTTATGAAATGATCGATTGAATTTATTTCAGTATCTCATTTCTATAGAAAACCAACGTTTTTATTTTCATTGACTTGTTTATACATACTTTCAAAAAATTTAATTTACTAGTAAATCAGTACTTTGCTGAAAAAAAAACTCTAATTTCTATTGGTGTATAATAAGCTGAACAAAAGACATTGTGTATGAACAAGACAATTTTGTACACTTTCTATACGGGCATCTCTAACGTACACGAAATTAATCATTAACAGAAACTTTCTTAACTCCAGTATGGATATGTACGGTATCATAAAATTATTACAGCATGTTAACGGAAAAGTAAATTTTCCAAGAGAGAAATTGACGTGACATCAATATACCGTAAAATTAACGACATTTTGGCTCTTTAGATTCAATGGTCAGTTATTTTATTTTGTATTCTGTAGTAATTTTTATTCACATGAACATTCGGATTAATCGTTTGTGAGCTATGACACAGTTGCAACTGAATTTGAAGGTATAACAGTTTCGTTCGTGTGCACTTGAGTGATGAACATAGTAGAGATTTAAAAAATTTGCAATGGAAGTAAATACTTAGGTGCAAACTTGGCATAATTTTAAACGAGAGAAAATATTACCATTGGCACGTTGAGAAAAGAGTTTTAAAAATTATTATAACAACTGCCCATATGCACGTTTAATTACAAAGATACGCGTATACTCAACAATTTATTCGGATCCAAGACAGAGAATTTATGGTAGTATTGGATAACAACTTTTTAAAAGATATTGTTTTTTACTACAGTAAGAATACAGACAGCATTGTATAAAAAAATGTCGCGAGAAATATAATGCAAAGGTAACATAACGAAGCGCGTCTTAACTTCATTGTGAATCTTTCTTAATCTCAGTTCACGATCAATTTCGTGTAGGCCTTACGTTAGAGACGTCCGTATACGTCTTATGTCCAACCAATTACGCATCACTAGAATCAACGGGATTTTAAGCGAAGTAGTGTTTAGTTGGTGAATAACATGATAAGAAGTATCTTTTAATGAAGGAAAATAAAAACGTCAGTTTTCTTTAGAAATAAAACATTAAAATAATTATGATGGATTACTTTTTTTCAGTAATTATATTAGCAGAGAGCCTGTACACGACACGAAATAAAATATTGCCATTCCGTACACGTGTACACAATGACTTTGTTCCTACACAAGTACGTGAACTGTATCTTAATGACCGCATACCTTCAGTTTGAAACGTACTCGTTTAGCGCCGCTTAATCGTGTCTCATTGTGAACCAGACTTAACGTCTGGTCGACAGCGAGGTCACTAGAGTGAGTGAAGAGATTTGGGCAGTTCTTAATAGCGAGGTCCTGAGAGCCGATGAGGGTGAAGTGAGGCGAGGGTGGGGTGGCGCAAGAATGCCAGGGCGGAGAAACGGGGGATACCCGAGAAAACCCGCCGACATGCTGCATTATCCGGCTCTTGTGAAAATCCGGGAGTGACCCGGCCGGGGTTGAACCTGGTTCACAACAGTGGGAGTCAAGCGGCCAAACCGCTCAGCCACCGTGGCCCCAAAAACTAAATTACTATCACTTCAATATGACTGGCTAAAATTTCGTTATCTGTACGTTATGTTGAATATGCGTCAGATTCTCGCTTGGAAAATTTACCTTTGCGTCGCAATAAATACAGTATGAATACCCTACTGCCAGAATTACACTTAAACATAACGAAACTGCAAAGTTAACACAATGAGTGCCGTAACTTAAAGTGAATAGGATTTTATTTATACACGCATACCTACCTGTGTGGCTTGCCAATGACTGGGGCCTGTGCACAAGACGAAAATACAGCTATACTCTGTTTACAGTAAAATGAGCATTTTTAAAATCAACTTTTCGAAAATTTAACTGCCCCATATCTGCGTCTATTTTAATGGCCATATTGACTGGAATACCTACAGCAAAGTGAACAACGGGGAGAAAATAGTTCCATTTCTTGAATTTGAGTTCAAAATTTGAAGTAAAAATTTGTGAATTCTGAAACTATTTCTTTTGTACTCTGTTTCTTTTTTTAATTCGTATGAATGTAAATATTAGTGAATTAGTAAAATATTTACTTTTGTAGTAGTACCATAGTATCACTTGACCGACGTATGGATAATGTGATGAGACCCACGGCAATGTCAATTTTACATATGGCGAAAGAATACAAAAAAAATGCGTATAGACTGTTCACGGTAAAATGAGTACTTCTGAAAGCCCTGCTTGAAATATACTTGTAAACACGTTGTGTATTCCTTCGCCTTATATAAAATTAACATTGCCATTATTAAGGAAAGAAATACTTTTCAAATCTGCTAACTTTTACACTTCGATGCATTAAAAAACCATAAAGTGAAATAAATAATTTAAAGTTATCACGAATGGCTATCTAACATTTTTATTCGACGTTAAGATATGGAACTACTTTCAATCTATCGTTACCAACTTTGCTGGGCGAATGTCACTCAGTGCGCCCGTAAAAATATAGGCATGCAGGGGAAGTGATTTTTTTCTAAGGTTCATTCCTAGAGTGCTAACTTTATTGTGAACAGCCTTTACAAATAGATCTTCAGTATATATTAGGGAGCAGCTATCAGTGAGGGCCGGTTTCACCAACGAATATAAAGTTTGTAGATTGATATACTTTTATCTGGATAAAGTATTGCGTGTTCCACCATGACTTATACTGCTCCGAGAAAATAGAGATAATATATATTGATTTGGCGTGAAAACAACCCAGAAGACTCAGTCAACAGAAAATGTTAGGTATTTTACGTTAATAAAATTAATGGTTTTTGGTAGTTGAGATGGCATTTTCACGAAAAAAAAAAAAAAAAAGTAAGAAAACGAACTTAATTGCAAAGAAAAGACTGGTTTGTTAAATACAGTAACGGAAAATATCAGCATAATTTAAAATGAGTGGAAAATCGCAATATGTAATGTCATCGACAGTAAAAATGTTATTTTCCTATCAATTTTATGTTTCTGAAAGGCGAATAAGTTAGTACAATTGAACCTTTATTTAAATAAAAATCCATATTTAGACAAACATGTTGGGGTAAACGCCATGCGGTGAATATTAAATCTCTGCAAATACAACCTTTAATTTAGTGTTATATATTAGTTACTGTTACTGTGCGGCCATGTGATGGTTTGTTGTGTAGCTCATAATTTAGATTATTATTTTAACTTTTCAACGTTTACATGTTTTACATCCAGGCCTGAATGCATAACCTCAAATTAAGTGCAATATTGTATATCGAATCATTTGCACCTAATAAACTTAAACTGCAAGAATCTGACAATACTTAATATGTAATCAAATTTAAAATTGTATTGTACATAGAAAACAGATGACCTGTTATTACTGTTTTCCAAAATAGTTTCCTTACATTGACATTTTCCTGAATAGGTACTCATAAATTTATTTTGCTACCATTTAGAGATTATATTGGGTTTATTACTCTTTAATGATATGCTAATAAACTAGGAATAATAATTCTCTATCACTTGCCAAATTTCGTTGCGATTAGTCTAATATATTTGGTTATATTTTACTTCTTTATCTCGATAAAGTGATGTTATCCAGCAAAATCGGCGGTTAAAATATTTTATCTCAATATACAGAGAAATAAAGATAACGAGCGTGGTGAAACATAAAAGACGGATAATTGAGACAATTTGGCACTTAAACCCGATAAATTATCGTGATCTCGCTTGGCGAAACCTGCTCTAAGTGACGAATGCAAGCGGATAAACGAGTTTGCGTTGCGCAGGTCATGCACGGACGTAACTGCCTTTTCCGGGGTGGCCCGCACGGACAACATGTCGCTCCAGTTCCGCAATGTGGGCTGTGACGTCACCACCTGCTAACGTCAGCTTCGCCTTGATCTCGCCAACTGTTCCTGAAGCACCAACTTACGCAGTGTCAAGAAAGTTACGCTTTCTCGTTTCTTTCACGTAGCGATTTGTCCTGTGACGGCTAACCCTGGTAGTGGAATTTTGAAATATTTTTCACAGGGTTTACAATTTAAAGGCTATTCAAGGTGAAATGAGAACTTCTGAAAGCCCTGCTCAAAATATACTCTTATATACGTTGAGTATTCTTCGCCTTATGTAAAATTAACATTGTCATGGGCCTTATCACTTTATTAGAAAAGTAAATATTTCACAAATCTGATCTTTTCTACGCTTCGATAGATTAAAAAACAAAGCGAAGGAAATAATTTAAGTAATCACGAATGATTACCTAACACTTCTAATTCGATGTTAAGGTATGGAAATATTTTCCACCCATCGTTACCAACTCTACTGGGCGCATGTCACTCAATGCGCCCATTATAATATATGAAGCCAAGGACAGTGACTTTTTTCTCAGGTTGATTTCAAAAGTACTCACTTTATTGTGGACAGCCTTTACCAGAATGATCTATTGCCTTTATTAATGAACTCTAAAAGGAAATATTCGAAGGAAAATGTTTGTTATTAAAAGAGCAATTCAACAACCTTCGGTTATAACTGTAGCTCAGACTCATGCAATTCCTATCTGGAGCTGGTGTCTGTGAGGCTGAGAAGCGTGGAAGCAGTAAGAGATAGTACATTGTTACGCATAAGTGCACAGTCGACATTTAGGCCTATGGTGGAAAAACTGTAGCAATGTTAAAGTAGAGCCATTGTGTGTTTTGTATGCATATGATGCGTATATTTTGAAATATATCGTTTTGAAAAGGCCGTCTTTAGCTATGTTGGGATGCCTGAAATGAAAGAGTTACGCACGAACTTGGTGGTAAAATTTGGATGTCTTTTAAATTGCTGGTTACTATAGGCGAGATGCGTATTATTATCACGTACAGCTTGTTTTCATTTGTTTTCAATATTTACTATGCACGCTTTAAAACATTTCTTAAAATTCCCTGCCTATATTCGAATACAACAGGAAATATAGATTGGCCACAAACAATTATTTTGAGTTGGAACCCAACGTATAACTGTCGTACTATATAGAGTTTCTACGAAAAAAAAAAAAATATATATAATTGTTATGACTCGTTTCATTAATTTTTCGAAGTCCTTATATTTACTTCACACTATTATGTCATATCACAATAAAAAAAATTATGTCACATACCACAAATTAAGAAAATGATTTTAATCTCTTGGACGCCATTAAAGCGATGCCATCCATTCGGGCGAGAGTTTTTAAAACAGTGGTTTGGAAGCAGAATTCGGAGACTATTTTTCTGATGAGGAGTGACTGCACTAGCTGACTGTTACAGGTGACAAGGCGAATATCACTCGATCCAGCGGAAGTGCTCATAATATATATATGATTCAGTTTATTGTGTTGATATTCACGGAGTACGCTCGGCGAACTAGCTGCTAGATCGTTTCTTGAACGGGCGGTGACTTAAGTAGGTGAGGACATCCAGGCACTGGAGTCTGTCATCTGCTTACTCATGAGTGCCAAGGTGCAAGACATTCAGTCTGAGACAAATTGATTACTATAATAATTAGCTCTGTAAATTCAGTACTAACAAGACCGAGATAAACTCGTTATGTTTGCGATTGATAATTTTGTAGTGCTATGTCATTTGGAGAACTTTAGTTGAATGTTGCTACAAAATCGGGAAAAACTTTCTCTGTCATAATTAATTGTATTCGTCTTTGTATTTAAATGAAAATGTCTGTACAATGTAGCGTGTAAGCATAAAATCAATAATACTATTTTTAGATTAATAACCATCAGAAATACATAATTACATAAAAAATAATTATGCACACTTTTAAATGCTTGAATGAAGAATATATTTCGTACTAACCAGTGTACGGGTAATCGAATGTTTTACTAACAGCGGGAAATGTAAAGTAATTTTCTCATACTATTTTTTCATTGAATTAAAAAGTTACTGACAATTATAAAATTTAGTTTCCGTTATTAAATAGTTATCCTAATCAGGAATGTCTAACTGATAGTACTGGATATTCCAATTTATTTAGAATTTTAAAACTTATCAGTAAAATTACAATAATATTTTTTGAGAAGGAAAATGAAAGTGAAACTGTTCAGTTTACGTCTGGAAATCAGCTTTTTTTAAATATATTTTTGCGATTATTGAAAGTGTTATATTTTGATAATACGTTCTCGTTTGCAATAGAGTTGTCTATTTCATACAAGAGAACTATTTTACTTTGTGATCAAAGCAGTAATATTTTTAGTAATGTTTCTAGGCAGGTAATACGTGCGTTTTCTCAGGAAATTAAAAAGCTTCAGTATTTCGATGGAAACACTTGTTACATTTACGTAACGATTACCACTTCTATGAGGATTTACTATACTTTTTCCGGAATAATGCTATTATCAAATATAGTTACTTCATTTCGAGCTAGGTTATTCAAGACTTAATTTGTTCTCTGAGGTGAGATGTGAATGCTTACTGCAGTTATTTTGTAAAATCTTCGTCTTTAAGACGCTATTTTGGAAAACTTTTTCGGTAACTTCTCTGTGTAATTATTGGGAAAACGAGAAACTAATTACTGAGAAAAATTTATTTTCTCAACTTACCATTTTTTAAATAAGAGCCAGCAATTTATTGTAACCGCAGAACAGATTTACCAGCATATTTTAACCATTCAAGAAAAAGTTTTATGAAAGAAAACTGTTTACAATAGATGGTGTCTAGGCTCTGAATGTACGTGTGGCATCTGTTGTTCATCACACGGTCGCCAACCTCTTCTTGTTGCAAGAAACCGCTCATTAGTCACACTTAGCGAAGTCACTACTCGGTATCTTGGCCCTAAGAGCACGTTAGACATTTATGGCAGCGTATTGGTTTCGTCGAAGATTCAACGTCAAACAGTTTACGTTGATAACACTTAGAAAAATCTTTTCCACAATACCGAACTGTTGAGAAACCTTGTCGATGGAGAAAGACGAGTCGTAATGGGCATTTGTGAAAACGTTATTTTATTTCCGTTTTTTTTTTATTCAAGAAACTGTAACTCTAGTTTGTACACGAAAACAATTGTAAAATCCCAGTAGGCCTATGAGGATAGTGATATTTTACAAACATGCAGTTTATTGTACTAAAATTTTGAGACAAATATAAAGGTTGGGAAACATCAATACGACGAATATATTTGCTGGAACTATAACTACTGAAAGTATCATAAAATTTTTGTAATATTCTTACAGTAAGTCTTAATGGACCGTCAAGAATTATGCTGAATATTTATTTATGACTTATTACTCGAGAATTCATATAACTTTGTTTTATCTGAAGAGTGTATGTGATGGACAGGAATATGGGAGGTATCAGTACGCAGTTGAACTACGATATTAGTCGGTGGATTCTGAGTGCATCTTAGATGATAATCAGATATAAATATATATTGAACGTTTACTGGAACTTCGTTAGTTTGGTAGTGAGAATGTGATGTCTAACTGCGTCCGTAAACGTGTGGATATGAGTCCAGCATCTTGCACTGAGCAGCTGATAAACTGATAACTCGTGACCCTATTTATACAGAAATTAATAGATTGGTTTATTACATACTCCGTAATTACCTACTCTCCTATTTTTTTGGGATACGTTTACACTGTACAGAATATTAGTCAGAGTTTTGCGTAGACATATTACTTTCTTAATATTTTTTAAAGCAATACATTGCTTTAATATAGAAAGTGTTCTTTCTCAGATAGGGCTTTTAATTTTGTACGTCCATATAATTTTATGTCACTATCTTCGTTACGAGACATTTCAAAACTCTCAAGCGGGAAACGGTTATAATACCTCTAATGGGCAAAATATACACAGGCAAGTTATCTTCAGTTAAAAGTGAAAGTACGTTTTCTCTGGAGGGGACAACTGCGTACGTTTACGACACCTCTTTTATCTACATTTGATAGTGTAAATCCAATGTTATGTTTACATGTCGAGTCTAGTTCTGAACGCTTGCGTTAGGCTCATTATTCAACTAGACACGAACCAGCTGCATAATTCTAAATTAGGACACCTATTTGCTAGTGACAGCCCTTTCACTTTCTTAATTTATGATGCTGTAACTGACTATGAAAATGTACGCCGCAAATGATTTAATTACTCTTATTTGACATTAAAATTAGTTTTACATTAACTTTGTAAGAATCTAAAATTATTATTGCTTTTCTTACAACATTAGTTTATTTTAGGTACGATATAATGAATTCAAAATGAAACATAAATGTTTTCTTTGAATAGCAATATAATGATAAAATATTCAGTTTTACTCTAAATGTAGTAACTGTGAAATAATCTTAAATTTCAATATATTTTTCTTGAGTTAAATTACAAGTTTTAAGTAACCTTTTATTTTGAGTTTATTCCACAAACATAATACGCTTAAAATATATTAACATTTAAAATTACGAATAATATTAACATACACTTTTTTTACGATTTTTTAATTAATAAGAAAAATAGAGTATTAATATACCAAATGTAGTGCAATTTTGTAATTACTATTTTTAATTCGCTCAACTGTGTAACAAAACATTCTATCTACAGTTAACCGTTTAACGATTTCCTCTGCGTTATGTATAGAAGAAAAATTGTAAATAAACAATATGTAATAAATTGTTTTTAAATCTTGTTTCCAATAATTCAATATATTATTTAAGTTAAAATTAGTGCAGCATTGTAAGGGAAATCTTTCCCAAACTAATATACCTACAGTTTGTCTACAAAAATTAAACGTTTTAAGGATCTGCTTCAGTATATTGATCGTTCTTACATAGCCAGGTGAAACTATACATATTTATCTGATCCTGATAGCATGTGCTATCACGATTATCGTGTTGCTGTTTGAAATTAACAAACCATAAAAATCATTGATTAATATACGTATTTCTACCAAATTAATTACTAAAAAAAATTTAGATATTTTTAACTTTCTGCACACATGGCAGTGAGTAGACCAGTAAATTGAATAACGAAGTGTATGGAGCAAGGTGTCGGCTACGTTTGTTCAAAAACTTATTTCTCAAGTGTGCACTTAGAAACAGAGTAGTTAGATCACTGGAACGAGCACGCCCACTCGGGTTGAAGCAGAGTCAAGGCCAGCCGCTTTCATTCTCTCCGAGGCGAGATTGCTGGTCACTCCGTGTCGCAGCCTGTAGTAGAAAGGTGGAAGGTTAGTTGCCCCGTTCAGTATGCGTGATCGTATCACGTTAGCGGGAAATTTTATTTGTGGGAGGGGAAGGTTGCCACCTTGTTTTCACAGGTTGGCCAGTTTTAAGTTCCGGCTCATTCGGTAGGGAAAATCGGATGCATTGCTAATTATAATATGCTTTCCGTGACTTTTGACAACGAAAGATCGATGATATTCTGTCTTCACTGGATCTTGGCGCAAGTAGTAGTATAACCTGAAACAGCTATTCTGGAGACCATATTGAGCTATAAATGAGCGAAAGGAAAATATTCCTTCTTTAAGTGTTTTATTAATGATTTAATATATACTAAAACTACACTGTTAACACACGCTTACTTTGCTATGTGTGTATATCAATAAATTGTGTACGGTATTGCAAATGCAAGTTTTGTAAACATGTACATTCTAATTTAATTTATGTACGATTTCTCTTTTGGCAAACACATTTAAGGCAATAAGACTAATACAAATATTAAATAAGATAGTTTTCACTAGTAAGATGTCCCGGTATAAATTCACGGTAAAAACGGTAACTAACAAAACAATATCGCGTGTTTATAAGATTTTAAATAAATGTACACTACAATTTTTAGTTCTAATAAGCAAGCAAATTTTGATGAGATTTAAATTGCCAGTTCAATATTTAAATAGTCTGAGACAATATTCCTGCTTTCTTGTACTACACGCTAACAGTATATAAGTCACTTTAATATATTTTCAAGTAAAAATGCTAAATTCAAAGACGCTAAGTGCGTGGGAAAAAAATTATACAATATTAATGCTTTGGCAACGAAATTTGTGAAGATTTTCATAACACTCCAAAATTAATGTTAGGTAAACTGCGTTTTTCAACAAAGTTACAATTTTATTTATATAATGGTTATACCAGTGTGTATGTGTAGATACTGTCTATACAGATATTTATTAATATATTTATAACATTTATTTGAATACTGGCCACTCAAGAAATAAACGCGTCGGATGTATAGTTCATAACTGCGTGATCTACAAATAAATTGATACAAGATGTATATCAGGAACAGAGGTACTAAACCCAAGTTTTATCTATAATAATATAAACTAATTTTATGAAGAATATTTTGTTTTATATTTAAGAGCTATTAAATATATAACGATGCATGATATTACAACAGAAATAACTCGTGAAATACTTGCTTTCAATAATATCGGAGTCGGTATCCTATATGTAGTTCATAATTAACTATCTTTACGGATCTATATAAGGTAACAATATGTCAACAATATATGGATTGATAAAAAAATTTATCAATATTAAACTGGAAGAGAAGATACTTTATTTACTCTTTAGAATTTTTCGAGGTCGTTCTTTTGAAAAACTCACACCACTTACAGCGAGATTATTTAACAATATTTTGCATTATATATGACAACAAAAATTGTATTACTCTTTTTAACGACTTCTTTCCTTCGGCGTTCTATTTAATCATATAAAATGATTCGTGAGCTGCCGATAATGCTGATGATTTAATAATACAGGATGTTATTTCTGATTCATGAGCAGAGGCTGCCGTTGTAATAAAGTTGGATTGCACGCACTGTCAGGCCAACACCATACTAACAGACCCATACAAAATACACACACACACACACACCCATATATACATATATATATATATATATATAATATATATATATATTATATATATATATATATATATATATATATATATATATATATATATATAATTAATATTGGCCCCACGATAACATCGCCCGCCACTACAACAAGAAACCAGTCTCTTTACTGTGAGGGCGAGAGGCTTATGTGAAAGGAGTAGGAGAAGACGGTTTAATTGTCTCTTCGGATTTGATATACTCGACGTTTCCAACGGCCGGTCTGTCGCTGGGCGCGGAGCACTTAATTGATCAATAAATGAGATACTCAGTGCAACAGATTATGGCAATATCCATCTCATGTTGAATTGTACCCTCTGTGGCCCACTTGCGTGTTTCCTACGGCAATGTTATTTGAAATATTTAAAAATTTTAATACACCACAATTTCTATCTAAGAGAGTTTCTATTATTTAAAACTGTAACACACGGTTTTACACCTAGGGAACAACTCGGCTTCTCAGACGCAGACAGAGAAGATCCTTATTGCTCTGCGCGAGGCTCCTGGCTACAAGGAACTAAGATGCAATCAAGTATCACAGGCTAACACATTAGATGAACAGACACAAGACCCGCGACTTGTGCAGTTCTGCAACCCCAGTGCCACACCACATCACACCCTCGCACTCACATAGGCTTGTAGAGTGAGTGAAGAGATATGGACGGCTATTAACATCGAGGTTTTGAGAGCCGATGAGGGTGAAGTGAGGTGAGGATGGTGCATTGCCGGAACGCAAGGGCGTGGGATACGACCAGCGGTAACTTCCGGCACGATTCCCACATGCGGAAATCCGGGAGTAGCCTCGCCATGAATCGAATCCGATTTGGCTATGTGGGAGATGAGTAGTCTGACCACTGCACCACCGCGGCCCCATAAGGTCACAGAGAATGACATTTTACGAAGATAATTTTAGCGGTTGTAGCTGCCGGCAAACATTCTGTGATCATTTTACCCCATATGTCGTCCCTTGGCAAGCCGAGTGGTAAGAATGCGTATGAGATAAAGGTACTAATAAAGACGCTAGTACAAAATAGCAGAAAGAAGAAAATAATAGTGTCTTGTCGATAAAAGACTGCGGGAAAACAAAATATATAAATGTAATGTTTCCAGCCAACGTCACATCTCTTGCGAATCGGTTTTCCATATATATAACTCGTGATCTCCAACAACGTAAAATTAACACTACTTTACCTTATAACAGAAACACGTTTTTAAATGTGATCCTATAACTTTTTTTTTTTTTCAAAGCCTACTTTTACTAACCAAAATTTTAAAACTTTTTAAAGTACCTTATAAATACATATCGTGTGTTGCGGAACGTCCCAAAACAAACGATGGCCAGTTCTCAAATTCATTCCGCAATTAAACTCGGTCAAATTGCGCTGTGGACCATGTGAAAGGAAACGGCAAATGACTTAATACGTAAGGCGTCTAATAAAACATTTTATATTCATCACATCTTCTTCATTTGCGCATGCATATTACATTATATATCGAGTAAAAGACACAATAACTTATTTCTATGTAAATATTTTTCAAATCTTAACTGTACTCACAATGTGTTTAAGAATGGCATGTCATTGAATATTCGTGACTTAGTGCTACAAAATATGATATATTTTGTGTTTTATAAAATGCGAGGATATGTTCGTGTGTTTGCAATTATAAATATACGATAATAACCTCCTTTGTCAGTTAATTGACATATACCGACTTCCTTTTGGAATTGTTCAAACTTTATTTTTTTTATTATTCTAATACGCGTTCTCACACACGAAAGAAATTACAATACTTACTTCCCGTATAATTCAGTGAACTACTGAAATGCTGCATAAAAAAATCTTACAACACAATATACTGTCCAAAATGGGAATTTACAAGAAGGAAAATAAATACGGAAACCGAATGACGATAAAAATATTCAAGAATTCAAATGACGGGGGTTACGCAACCTTTAGCTCGAACTGAAATTTGATCATCTTCCCAGTTACTTCAACTTTTGTAATATTTTGGCAGTAAACTGTGGCCACAGAGCAGTTAACAACACAGACGTGAAACTGCCGCTTATCCAGCGAACTCACGCCAGCAAGATGGCGCCACTGGCAAGAAACATGGCGGAGCGACGTTCGCCAATCAGCGCCTGGTAAATTGATCACCAGCTGGCAGCCCAGCAAATGGGAATACATTTTACAACACAGCAGTAGCCAATCAAACACAAAGCCCGCACACAGAACTTCGCGCAGCCAATCAGAGAGCGGGTTCGCCCACATCAAATCACGCCCTCTCGCCTCTGTGTAACCCGCGCACGCTGTCAATACCTGAACATAACGACAAAGGAAAATAAAGTAACGAGCTCCATGTTAACTTAATTGTGAATCAGCATTAATACAGCTGACCCAACAGCTCCCGAAAAAGAGGAAAAAAATGAATGGTCATCTTACAATCAACAAAAATGGTTAAAGGCGAAGGCCGAAATACCTGAAAGATGAACAATACAGGGCAAAGCGATTTTACTTCAGTTTTTATTCCGAAGAGCTGCAGTCATTCGTACATGTGCGCGCACACACAAAAAACACACACACATATATATATGTATATATATGTATTTATAAAAATCCATTCAGACTCAGTGTACACATTTGTTTACATTACGCACGTGTAGGTAATTTCTGTCCGTACTACACACGGCAAAACTCAAAGGCCAATGATCGTACTTTTGGGAAAATTATTCGCAAACCGTCCAACTGGTCTACGTCATAATTGGTTCATTTAACTGTAGCCAAACATACGGCCTTCAGCTTATTGGCTGTGATAGCAAAACAACTCTTGTGTCGACTTAAGTAGAGAACACATCATACAATTTTGCTTGCAACACGTGAAAGCGTAAATTAAAGTGGGTCTGAGAGGGATATATATATATACGTACATATACATGTGCGTATCAAATTTTCAAATATGGCAATCAATCACAAAAATATATTTTTTTCTTCTGCCGAAGAGATTATTAATTAAAATCCTGTAGTAGGTAAAATATTTAATTATTTACTAACGGTTATGATAATAGCTGAAGGTCTCAATTACGACGGGGAAGTAAATGAACGTGTCTTCTTTTAAGAGACTTTCCCATTCAAATGAAGTGATTTAGGACAAACGACGGAGAAAATAATTGAGAATGACAGGCGCAGGAGTCGAGGCATGGCCTTCCCAATGAGAACTCCGTTTGTTAGAACCACGCGTCAATTAGCTGAGTGGTTAGGCGCAGGGTTGGCACATTCAGACCCAATATACACAACCCAGGTGGTTTTCTCTGGCCGGTACTGTCTATCGCGAGGTTAATTGTCCAAGAATATCCCAGGCGAATAACCGAATATTGTCCATTAGCAGTTTCTTCACAATTTTTCAATCGCACCTTTGAAAAATCACTCCACTGTATGAAGTGCCTCGTTGTTTCCTAAATGTGTCATATATCACACGTGTTTTATACGCCTGTAAACACAAATGTGCCTAATTTCTAGTTAACGTGAATTTAACGGATATTTTTTCTGTAAGTTATCGTATTTAATTTATAGCTAATATGAACAGAAACTGGGAGAAAATAGATGTGCTGGTAATGCCTAGTAAGTATTATTAGTTATTATTAGTTATGGAAAATTTTATTACACTCAGTTTGCACGCTCACGAATGCTGTGCATTGTATGTGTGGTATAATTTCCTAGACTCGGTTAAGATTTGTTTACACAGCACGTAGGAATATCCTGGAAGTAGAACCTTAAGCAGGGCTTCAGAAAAGTAGGAAGTAACAACTCTAAATTATGATTACTATCAGCATAACACAAAGTCTACAGTTAATAGTTAAAATAAAGAAACAAGTACTCTTTTGGCTTATGTGCAGTATACATAAGAAATGTGTGTGCCTGTGTGTGGCATATTGGAGTAGTGAGATGCACTTGCAGGGAGTTTTCTGCTACGTTCGAAACTGCCGAGAATGGCCGTTCCCCTCCCTCAAAAATCTAGAACATGCGTGGCGCCGACTCCAGATTGTGCAAGTATCGTATCTGTGTACCCGATCGAACGAAATCACACTCATATTTTCAATCGTTTTATTGTCACGAGAATTTGTAAAGTGGGAGATGTTGCAAGCGTTGCATAGCAGCATCCGTCGCTGTATCCTATTCGTCGGTTCATTTTTAATACGCATTAACGTTAAAATCTCTTATACGCATCACTGCAAACCGAAAAAATAAAGCGCATAAAAAGGATACTACTCCGGCCTACCTGACGTATACACTGTGTTGCAGATTGTTTGAAATCCTTCTTTTTTGACGAAACTAATAAACGTGAACCCAGTATATTTAACTACTAAAAGACATCATACTTTCAAGCAACCATGCTTATTGTAAATATTGTTTTAGAGTCTACAATATAGTTAAAAACGAATTTGTCAGACTGCCGTATATTAAAACAAGAATACTAGCCGGACAGGAACCAAACAACGATAGCAGTCTGTATTGAAATTTGCTACATACTTTTCATAAATTAAATTATAGGGTCACTACGGAAATTTTCATAGGTACACGCAGCACTACGAGAACATTGCACGCAAGTTCAGAGCCTATCGCTTAGCGGCGATGGCGATCTTGTAGCACGTGGTGGTATCGTCCTTATCGCCTCCACACTTCTCCGCCTTAGAAGCGGAACAATGCTGTATGTATGCGGGGGCCTTAATAAGCGGGTGTTAGTGGCAGAACGTACCTGAGTCAGCGTTGTAGGCCGGATGTTGTCGGTACCGCAGCGGATACGACACTGTCAGCTCCAGAGAGCTGTCTGAAACTGTAGTTGCTCCCAGACACTGCCAACCCCTCTCCCTGCCTTGACCCCTGATAGGCAGGCAACAATCTGTGCAGCCGCGCCACACACATTACCGTGCCACTCCAGGCGCAGCTAACACCTCGTACCTTCACCGTGGAAGGCAACACCTCACACACGCAATCACGCGAGCTCTGCCGCTGCATTGCAAAACATTGCAGCTCGCACACGCTTCCGCGACTACATCACTGTCCTGGCGCCCCTGGCTAAGGCCCGGCTTCACATCTTTTGTAGAAACTGTTCGTTTTGACGTGAACACGTCTTTAAATTTGCAACCGCAGTGGGAGGCAATCCAGAAAATCCGATGACAACAAAATCGGAGGATACAGTTTGGCATTGCAGCTCAAAATCTCTCGTCTACATTCAAAATTAAACTACACTACTCGATTGCCAAAGGATCAAAGAACATGTTACGTTGAGTGAGGACTGGCAAGCATCGCGCGGGTGAAGTTTGATTGTGAGGGGGGGGGGGGGGGAGGCAACTTTTAGTTCGTTTCGCCGCATCCCCATAAATTCCGCGAAGTATAAATTTTGACTGGGAAAAGCTACGATGCTCGTATGAGTTTCAATCGAAATCTCTCGTTGAGATCAGTCGATTGCGTGTATAAAAACAATTGTGTGCCGTAGTTATGGTAAAATTATATGCGTTTAATGTAAAAAAATTAAGAAAACTTAACAAAATTTCGGCCTATACTCGTAAAAAAGGCAAGTCACAATACAGAAATCGTATACGGTTGGAAAGAGCATTTCAAAAGCAATCCAGTGATACCCATAAAACCCCATATGATCGAGTGAAGCGGTGCCGGGAACGTAAAAAAAATCACCAAGGCGTTCGAGCGCGTCAACGTAGACGTGTTCACGCAAAACAAACGGCTGTGTCACAAACACAGACAAATCCAATTTTTTCAGTCATAATTTCCCTTTTAAACTAATGGTTGACAATATTCGGTTATACAAAATTTACACCTTACGAGTAGTATTATTTTCACGCATTTAATTTTCACTGGGTGCTATTTGAAAGTTCTGAAAGTCATGAACATATTTATATTTCATCCATCCAGCAACTTACATAGAGTGAAAAAAAGACACACAAGTGTTAAACAACTAGTAAATTGTAAATTTTCTATATCCAAACTTTTTAAACAATTTCTCCGAAACTCGCATTATTACACTAAAACAAATAATTATTGTAATATAGGTGAAGCTGCACCCTAACAACGTACAGCATGAGTAATAATATTTACATTCTAATCACGTTACGTATTTGTCAGTTGTGTTACGAAGATAAAATAATGATAATGGATGAAAATTATTTTCCAAAAATAAATCAAACTAAATAGAGAAATTTTAATTTCGTATATTCATTCGTGCATATACAAAAACTAAACAAAATTAATACGTTAGGGTACTAAAATAATGGTTCATGTTATTAGAACGTCTTGAAACATATGTCTTGGGTATGATTTACTCGTATCACCCCTATTTCAATTAAAATATTTCAGAAAGAATTTTAAAGTTGAAATAGCCCATGAGAACTAATTTCGGATTCGAAAGAAATGCAATACGCCATTGCCGTCACTTCAGTAAAAAACCGAGAGGAAACCCAAAATTTTGTTAATATATATTTTTGAAAATTCTATGAATAATATTTTTAAGTTCAAATGCTATAGTATAAATATCGTGAACGTTGTTTTAAATTAATTTTTATTTAAATAAATGGATTATTGATGTTATATCAAGCAGTCATAAAATGTGCTCAAAATATAGAAAAAAAAAATTAATAACTGTAAAGGCTGCCAAATAGTAAGGGGTGTGTTTGTATGTGTGTGAGGCAAAAATTGATAAAGCATTAAGGGCGACGCAGGCCGGGGCATGTAAAGCGATATCGCCTCTACGCGCCAAGTTGTGATCTCGCGTGCAGTGTTCACCTCCGAACACTGGAAGTGTTGGACTTTAAGAGGCGACACTACAATTTCATTGGACGCAACACTGTAGCCGTTTTCAGCCATGTTGCAGGGGATTAAAGTAATCTTTCCAGTGTACATAATGTCTTCCAAATATCAAACACGACTAGTGTGAAGTGTGTTTTCTTTACGCAGATCAGCGTTTTGGGCCCACGTATAAAGGTTAAAAATAAACGGGATTTCAAACACATTGTAACGCAATTCAAGCGCGAGGAAGGCATACGATTCTAGCACTTCGAATACCTAATGCAACTGGCAATAATCCTATTCATTTCATGGTAATATTCGTTAAGCTTCTATCAATATAAACACAGCAGGCTAGAATTTATCTTTGCCTTATATTCACGATTCAGTCGCCCTTGTTCAAAGCGCGTTATTTCGAATAAGGCCTAAGGAACGATTTGAACGTAATCTTTATAACTGCTCTTATTGAAGAGATTTGGGTGGCTCTTAACATCGAGGTCTTGAGAGCCGATACTGCTCTTATTCCTCATATTTATGATGGAGCCATCAATGGTTGAATATTTCAGAGAACTCATTTTAAACTGAAGTGAATGCTTTTCTAATAGAATTAGCGACAGTTTCTAATAACTTACCACCTTTGTTGCTATAACCAAAACAAAATTACTTTATAATTACACATCATTATTGCCGGGTGCGTAGTTCCTCTGAAGCGCTGCAATTAAGAATTTATAGCTATCCGCGAGGCACAATAGTTTATGACCGTAGTAATCTAGCTCTGACTATAATAATCTATCTCTGACTGAGCCAGCCAAACACGAAAGTGTCTGTCAATAAAGATACGCTGTCAGTAATGATAGGAAATCCACAACTGTATGCGTAGGATATTGAAATAAAGCCTGGGTGAAACTCTTTTCACACAAATCAGGTATCACTCCTTATACTGAATATTACGGATTAACTCACCACTTCTGGCATCCCTAATTAATATAAAATGATATTGCTACTTAACACCCTTCCGCCATATAGGAAATTCACTTTGCCATTCACTAGGTCGCTGTACTCATTTTTAAATCAGGTGAAATTGTTGGTTTGTTGAGGGACATATATGATGGATGCCTACAAAGCAAACAGCTGAGCGTGTGACAGTCAGTAAACTTTCTAGACAGTAAACCTTTGAAAAAAAAATCGCCGCGTCTAAGACCAGATACTCTAACAGGCAGGTAAGTCACTGGTAAAGTTTGCAGTAATGATGAAAAGAATATCCATGTTCTTTTGTTCTTTTGAAAAGAACAATTCTTAACCCTTTGGGCTACATGCTTGAGTGCAATTCAGGTTACGATAAAAATTTATCTGCCCTTGAAAAAATGTCTTACAAGGTTAAAGTGTAATTGTTTTGCTAGTAAATGTCAGGTTCTTACGAGCAACATGTGGAGAGTAATTTTCGTTGGCAAAAATATAATATTAATGTATAGTTACTGAAATGAACAAAATGTATTTTATACCTGTTACACATGAAAACACATGTGATTGGTAGATAATTAACTGGCTATTCCGCGGGCTCACAACCAGCTAGTAATGAAAGTTATTTAGTACAGTAAGCATGTCCGGCGAGGCGTGAACCAATAAGTTAAGGGGTAGTGAGAATACAGTTTACCAACGTTCTTGGTTTTCCTGTAGTTGTGTACATAGCCGACTGCCATCCATTGTGCCGTGAAGACACGCCGAGAAAAAGGTTATATTGAACCAAACAAAGATTTGTTTGGCGCAACTAAATATTTTATTGCCTCTACGTAATCAAAAGAGTCTCGTCTAATATAAGAAAAGCCAGAAGCTCGACCGAGAAACGAACCAAGGTCATCTAAACCCATGCACCACGCCTTAGAATCCTCAGATAAACTGACTACTGATAAATTCAGAATGTTTTCAAATACATACATTCAAAATTCTGGACGTGTAAATAATTTTTTCAAGTTTTACAGCCATCACATTTTAGTTTCTTGTTAAACTTGTTTACTTAGGATGGTCATACATTAATTAAGCATCAATATATGCACTATCAAACACCGTTACTATCATAATTATCACCAAAAAATGCAAATATACACTAGAGTTGTATTTTCGAACTAAGAAAATCAAATGATTGGCCAAAAAACTAACCGGAGTTTATTCAACAAAATATTTGGTTGACAGCCTAATTGGTTTAAGCTCAACTCAGAGGTTTTGTTTTTCAAAGCATGTATTCGGTTAGATGAACAAAATTAATTTTGTTGGTATCCAAGTTTTGCCTACTAAGCAAAATTTAGTTGGGGTAACCAAATATATTTTTGATCCCATGCAAAAACAAATATTTTGTTGCCGGTTCTCTCAGTGAAATTAAATGTGTACAGAGCACAAAATGTTAAATTTGGGCATACTATACTTATACTGTTAACTTTAAGTTTGTTTTAAGCAAGTAAAAGTAAAAAAGTTAAACATTTTGTAAAAAAAATAACCACTTTGTCTCTTAATATTCATAAGCACCAAGTGATTGGGCGCCGGGGAGTGTTAGTTTCAAATATGGCGGATTGATACGAAAATTGAAAAATTTATGTATTAAAAAAGGTTTTGAAATCTCTCATTGAAACCCTAATGGTTTGTAGGTACCAACGTAAATGACAGGATTTAATAAGCAGCAAACTCTAATCATCAAACGCACGAATTTTTTAAAGTGATTATTAAGGCTTGATAACACATTTGCTGCGACGCGTTGTTTCACCACTGCAACCCAGATAAAACGTGTAGATTAATCATACTTATTACGTTTTCCGAAAGTTGCCAGGCTGCTTGTCAGAGCGCGCGGTGACCCTGACTGGGAGGCGGAATGCTATTGACAGTGTAGAGCCGGAACCAGCCACAATTGAAAGATAACGATTTTCGATCGAGAAGTGTTAAGTAGGGGGGGGGGGGAGGCTAGGGCGAGAGAAAGGAGGGTATACACGTTCGTAGTGACCGTATAGAGAATTGGAAATGGCTGCCGGGTGATTGGGAACAGGTACAGTTTAATTGTCAATTCTGCGTCTCACGACTGCCTACAGACGTTGTAGAACCGGCCCCACGCACTTCGTAATATATTGTTTCGTAACAAAGCAGCGAATTATATCCTGTCACAGGCGTCGTGACTGCCATAAAAACCAATGACAAGTTCCACACAAATTGCGAATTTGTAACGAGGCAAACTTCACTTCCCTTCAGATAACGTTTGGTGAAAAAATTCAGTGAAAATTTTTCTGTTACACAATAGCAATACTTCATATACTTTTCCATGTTACGTTTACATGGAAAGCACACACACATAAATAAACAAAGAGAGAGATATATATATATATATATTATTATATATTATATATATATTATATATATATATATATATATATAGACACACGCCCTATAACCATGAAAAAACTAAATCACCTAAAATCTAAATTTCCCAGCAAAATTTATTTTACAAAGCACTTTCGTGAGTACTGCTATTAATTAGAATTTACTACAATTCCCTATAGCATGCTTGTTGAATAGTTCCACTTTTTACAACAAAATTCTCTGAAAAAAATATTCATGGTTGTGATAGCTAAGGCAAACCCTAAGTGAAATTCTTTTTGCAACGGAAAAGTCAGTTATCTTTAATAATGCGCAAGGCCAATATTTAAAGAAGGAAACTAAAATACACAATTGAAATGTTTTGTTATAACTATGTTTTGTCTATTATTATTCGTTACCGGAAACCAAACTAACAGAGTGCTTAAATGTTGCAGAGAACTAATACCTTCTTGCATAATTACCTTTACAAGATGCAAGCTTTCTTGAAAAAACAACGCAAAATCTTGTGGTATCGTTGCCTATTCCTTGGGCGTTGTTCTCAAAGAAACATGCACTCCTAGAACATATTTTAACATCACGAACTTCTGAAAAAAGTCGAACTATGCTCTTACATAATTTCGTAGTCATGCTGTAACCATAACGAGGTACATAAGTATTGCAAAGATCACGCAACATACTATTTCCACTTCTCCATCCTTAGTTTCGAACTTGTAAATCGCTTCATTTTTTTCCCAGCATAATTATTATGATATTTCAATATCGCAATGGTCATCTTGGCATATCCGTTATTGGGATTACAACTTTATAACAGGATGACGTAATTGACAAACTGATTGCCAGTACCAGACTGTAAGATGTAAGGACCTGTGAAATACAACATATTTTCGACTGCTTTTCTAGCTCTCTTCGTTTGTAGCACTCGCAGTAGACGAATTTTGTTAAATGATGTGTGATAGATCATGACGAACTTTAACCTACAATCAGTGCTTGAAAGTCTATTAGGTTCGCTTGGCATGTGTTGTACAACTCTTTGTGATTAACAGACCTTGCATTAAATCATGTTTTTTTTTGTTGAAATGACTTACACATTCATTACAAAAAAATTTATAATTTTTGTCCGGCTGTGACAGTGCCGCATTTTCTCGAAGTTTGTTTAATTTGCTGCCTATCCCAACCTTCCTTCCATACTTTTTACTTGGTTGCTTCGGTGATGTGTAAAATTCTCTCAGGAGATAAGTATAACTTCATATAATACCACCTAGACACCAGTTTGTTCGTTTCACAAACGTCAAACATTACATAGTTTCAATTGTATGTAGGATTGGATAGGTGTTTCATTGTCATGGCAGAATTAACCTCCTCAGATTCAGCAAAAAATTTATTGTAAATATTTTTGGTCATTGCTTTCTAATGAGACTCCTTTTCACTCTACAGATGAGGAATTCCCACCAAAATGTCCTTTCCTCACAGTCCTCACATCACCATTTTTTTCCCCATAGTTACTCATTCGAACCAAACATTATAAAAATTTGGCCACTACGAAAAGAAATGCGTTCATACTCGTCAATAGATACGAAGGAAAAGATCACTCCCTCAAAATACTATGTGCGGGCTTGGCCAAAATTGGACATGCGAAAACACTTTGAGTTGGTCTATTTCAGCCGGAAATATATTTAATTTGTAAAAACTGTAGCAAACTGATATAATATAGTAACTTATTTCATTTAAATACAGTTTTTGCCTATTATAATTAAGGTTTTTTGCTTTTAACTGACTTTGTACACTATCGACCAAAAATAATTACAGGAGTTTCATTCAACAACAGGAGTATCAGTTTCCATTGGAGCATTGCATACAGAGGCCCAACGATTTGGATATTTCGGAAGAGCAGCTGCACATAAGCCTTTTATCACGACAAGCAATAAAGCTCCGCTGCGGCTCAGGTGGTGTTTGGACCGTCGCAACTGGACACTGGAGCAGTGGAAATCGGTTCTGTGGAGTGATGAGTCGAGTTTTACATTATTCCGGTCCGATGGGAGTGTATGGGTGTGGCGTCTACCCGGGGAACGGCTTCTGCCGGAGTGTATAATGCCAACTAGGAAATTCGGTGGCGGTGGAGTGATGGCGTAAGACCGCTGGTGTTTGTCCGTGGTAGCATGAACACAAAAGCCTATTTCAACATTCTGGATAATGAAATGCTCCCGACATTGTGGCGTTTTTACGGAGTGGACCCGTATTACTTCCAAGATGACAATGCTAGGTGCCATGTTTCAAGGGCTACTATGCAGTGGTACGCCGACAACAATGTTCGCCGATTGGACTGGCCCGTCCAGAGCCCCGACCTAAACCCTATAGAACATCTTTGGGACGAATTGGATCGCCGGATAAGGGCTCGTCAGGCGCGGCTAAAATTAATTGCTCAACTCATGGAATGGTTGCAAGAAGAATGGCGACGAACCCCCATGGATGTCCTGCAAACACTCGTAGAGAGCATGCCAGACAGGGTGGCTGCTGTTATAGCCGCGAGCGGTGGCCCTACGAGATTCTAACAGGGTGACAACCACCGAGCAAACATTGTGGACAGGTGCCCAATTACATTTCAGTCGATAGTGTATTTTTGGTACTATATGTATAGGCCTACACCGATTTATCAAAGCAAACAAAACCAAGTGTAATTTGTGGAATTAACTAACACGCCTCGTTGCCATTCATCTGCTTTCTCGTGAGTCACTATTACACAAAAAATATCTTTAAGTGGCACATCAAACATTTTAATAAACTTCTTGATGTCGCACATATTACTTCCGGATAATATAACATTCACATTCAATATATAAAATTATATTATTTGTATTCATAGCAATGAAACGTGGTTAGGCATTAAAAAGAAAATCAAATCGACACAATACAAACGTATTAGGTATTCGACTACCCAAAATTTCACATATTCATTACGTATGGATTTTAGGTCTTTAATCGCAATAGTTTACTAACCTCATATTTGTTATTTAACTATAATTTTTCCAGGGGCTATGCTTACTTTAAAACGGAACCAAGCAAGTAAAACTACAGCAAATAACGAATAAATGTATTAAACCAGTATTTCCATTAAAAAATTAAATAATTCGTTAGCATAATATTCTCCTTACAAAGAGAAATCGATTAAATTCTAGTTTTGAAGTAGTCTTAAAAAATGAATAATATAATACATTTTGTGTAGTGAGATTAGGCAGTGTTAACTCCTATATGCTATTCGCGGTTTCTTCACACTTTCCTGAATCAAACCTTTAAAAAATCAGACCTCGTATAATATTTCAGGTTGTTTCCTAAATATGCCACTTATCGCGAGCGTTTAATACCCCTGTTAACGCAAAAGTATGTTATTTTAGTTTATATTGGAATTTCACTTATATTTTATTTATAAATAGTAATGTTTCATTTGTAATAAATGTTAATAAAACGGTGATATAACAGGGCTGTTGGTAATGGCTAGTAAGAAATAGCTCTGATGCAAAATACTATTAAAGTAAGCGCACATGAGTGTGGTAGCGCTGTCTCTTTGGTGTAATCTTCTAGCCTTTATTAAGCTGTATTTGCATCAAGCCGAGGAATAAACTGAAAGTACAGCTTTAGCAGGGCTTAAAATAGTTGGAAGAAACCGTGGATGGACTATTACCACCGTATATATTTCCTAGTGGTGGCCTACAGTTATAGCTAAGTGATGCGTTACCGTATTTAGAAAGTTATACAACATTTTATTCAGTGAAAAATTGTGAATGTTATATACCTCTAAAGGGTTTAAAATGTTCTTAGAAAATCTGTTAAATCTAAAAAATAATGGAGTGGTCTGTATCATATTTTCGTATAAGCTTATCGTTTAAGTAAAATAAATAATTATTCTTTGATTTGTTGAAGAACCATGGATAAATTATAAAGTTTTAATTAAATATTGCAATTTTCATGTAGCCTTAGGATATCAATTATTTAACCCAAAACCCGAAATAACTTTAATATGTAAAACACGGCAAAAAACGCAAATAACATGACAAATAGGAAATATTGCATGTTTCCCCTGATATATTCACGTACCTTGAAAGAATAAGGCATAGTTACCAGTTTACAAAGAAAACATATTTTAGAGAGTGAGGAGTGAGTAGGTGAAACTAGTAAAAACCAGAAGAAAGAATAATTGTTCTTGAGTGATGAAAACTCTACGAGAGGTTACCAATATAACTAATAACCACCTTTCACTTCTCTACAGGTATATGCAAGTCTTATTGGTGAGGTAGGCTACGCAAATATTCAGATTGAAAGATCTTTTGTACTTAGAAATGCTTAACAAAAAGAACATTCCCACAATTTGGTCAGTGAACTGTCACTTAGTACTTCATGTATGATGTAAGGATCTAATAGCAATATTATGTTGTAACACCTTACAAAGTGACAGATGATTTAAGATATTATAAATGTAGAAATGCAGTGAGTAAAGTAGCTACTTTATAACACTAAGATTAATTTTAATACGTTTAATGGTACCAGGGTTATGGCACATAAAATCACAATGTTAACACTTTCGCTTTGAAAATAATATACTTATTTTAGAATTTTAGGTCGCCTCCAAGTTGGCGTATAAAATGTAAAGAGCCATTTTAGTTTGAATTTCAGGTGTCGTCTTTAATATGGCACACTGTGGAGATTACCAACTAATTTTACTCAAACCATAAGAATTCTAAGCATGTTAATATGGTTTCATTTAAGTTTAGTTGTTGAAAACTACTTAGCTGAAAATGTTTGTGTCAGTCCTATTGGTATGTTGAAATTGTTCGAATTCGTTTATGTGATGTCTGAAACCGGATATTAAAAGGATTTATATTCTAGGTTGGAGCTATCATACAAAACAGTGGAAAAAATCTAGGAATAAATAAATTTAGTTTTCATGCATGCACTGAGAGCGTAGACAATTTGTTTGTTATAAGTCAACAATTCTAAAAAAACATTACAAAATATTAAAAAGTACGCAAATGGTCTCCGTCTGGAAAATAAGTGTCTAGCATATATATATATATATATAATATCTACTTCCTATGGCATGCCATAACAATACCTATATCCGAATTTGGTGGTAATCGTAGTGATAGCTTGCGAAATTTATCCAGAGATCATTATTTACAGGTAGCCGTCCCAAAGTCGCACACACAAGAAACTGCACATTATAGTATTTAATTAATAAACCTATGAACAGAAAGCAAAAATATTTAACTCGTAATAGATGACGTAATGTACAAATCTCGTTAAATTGGTTGAAAGTCTGAATAGATGTGGCATGCTTACACACAATATTTATAGTTTAGACTTTTGGATCTAGAAGTTACTAATATAACAAATAAGCCTACTTTCACTACATTGGTGCAAATAATATTTAATGAATTTTTTAAAAACTTAGATGGTAGGTAGGCATTGGCGTATTTTTGACGGAAATATCAATAGAGATGATAAGAGAAACATATGCAAAAGTAGTGAAACAATGACAAATACACACGTACACTACCCAAAACACGAACCAAGAAAATTTTGAACCTTAGTCTAGTGTGCAATCAACTGCATTACGGAGTTCGCATTGAGCACCAACTTCTGATGTAATCAGTATAATTTATTTAATTATAACGTTGACTGTCCGAAAATATTTACAGGGCTGTAATTATAAGGAAAAAATCAGTGTCTGTGCCATTTAAAACATGTGAGTTTACATGGACTACCGTAGAGCTACTTGTGTAAATAATTGTGTGCAAATCGGTCGATTGGTACCTGACGTATAAATAAAAATCTTTATTTTCTTATTTAGCGTTATATTAAAAGATTGCCTCAAAATGTCTGCATACTATGATTTTAAAACGTGTAGTCAGCATAAAAATAGTAGTTAAATTCTTTAATAGATATGACAAACTTATCGAATTATTAATATAACTGCAATTTGAAAATCAATGTCTGATCCCACTAGAATCATGAATGTTTACATTGCCTTTTGTAATACTACTGTTATGCAAAATATGGTACACAATACTTTTAATGTTCCGTAAACATGGCAAAATGTTCAAATTTCTCACCTGGGACTATTTTGTAAAAATGTGGCAAAAGAGGATATCTGTATACGTAATTGATGCTTCTATTGAATTATGTTATTGTACAAAATTTGGCAAACGTTTGTTTAATTGTTTAATTTATGAAACATAATAAACAAATAATTATTTTAATGAATGGCATTAACAAACAGCCTGCCGCATGTAAAACATTATAGTTCGCATAACATACTCTAGCTCTAATTGCGTGTAAAATTGGGTGGGAATCGGTTGATGGGTCATCAAGATATAGTATAGAGCCTTCATTACATTCATGTGACGATCTTCATATTGGAACACAAAAAGGCTCTGTATTAGCATATTTGATGACTGTTATAGATACAGCATACAAAGTTAATTTTAAATCGGTTACATATATTAACACACTAAGTGTAAGTGTTATTATGGCAGCCATTCAGATAATAAGTATCTGGCATAATTGAAACATACAAATTATGACCTACCTGAGTAAAAATTCTTCGCCATATTTGTTGGGAATCGGTAGAGTGTTTCCTGAGATATGGCATTAAAAATGTATTGTGACATGTAGCGTTTTCTTACTAATTGACGGAAAAATTAGGCTCTAAATATACAAATTTGTTGTTTGTAATAGATACTGCCAGCATACAAAGTTAACTTCAACTTTGTTTTGAAGTTTCGTAGATAAAGTATACTAAGGTTAAATGTTTATATGACCACCATTTTAAAAATAAGTATCTGACCCACACGAAACATACCATTTTTATCGCCTGCGCAGACCTATTTGTATGCTAAATTTGTCAGGAATCGGGTTATTATTACTCGAAATGACATAATAATTGTATTTATTCATGTAATACTTTATTACAAAATGGCTGAAAATAATGAGTATTTTATATGCGATAATTTTGATATATATATACTTTCAGCATACATAATTTCATAGAAATTGGTGGAACGGTATGGTCGGTATACCAAACGAACCTAAAACGTTTGTTTACCCCACTTTCGAAAATAAATGTCTAATAAATTTAAATAAAATACGTTAATATCGCCTACCACAGTTTTACGTGCCAAAATTGGCGATAATTTTTAGAGCAATTTTAGAGATATAATATGAAAGCTTTATTTCTTCATGTGGCATTATCTTCCAAAATGACGGACTAACAAATACAGTATAACCATTTCTAAATGCAATGCTTACATGAAGCACTGCCAAATACAAAATCTTGTTTAAATTGGCTGAATGATTCCCGACATATGATATATCACCCTATGTTTTAAAATGGGCGCTATTATGAAAGTTAGATCATAGTATTGTAGAGAATTGTATAATCAGATGTCCTTAATAAGTATAATGTGTGTACCGAGTTTGGAGTATTTCTATTCACGCGTTCAAAAGTTATTTTTGTGTGGGAGCGGGACACACACGCACAGATAAACAACCTATACAATCACAAACACACAGACAGAAAAGTGATATCATAAGCTTTTCTTTACTTTGAAAAGTATAAGCTAAAAAGTTCACATCTGTTAAATCATATCTGTTTAGGGCGGCATTTGACAGCTCTCTTGTATTACTAATTTAGCAAATATAGATTGATTGGTTTCCGAGATATGAATTTAAAGATTTATATTTTAAAGTGACATTTTCTTGCAAAATAGCATAACATTAGATGTTAATTTCTGACTGTAACAAAGACAGTGCGTAGTGTCAAAACCAAATGGACGGTTTTAATCAGATAGGAACCAACCACAAAAATTAACTTTTTGTGGTGTTAAGGTTCATTGTAATGGAATAAACCACTATAGGCCGTTTACGGTAAAGTAAGCACTTTTTAAAGCTGTTCCATTAGACATAATAACCAATACATACATTTCATTGCGGCCTCGGACATTTGGTTTTCGGTATAATGAATGTATACAATGTGTTTATTACTCACATGGCGGGGTTTACATTAGCAAGTGGTGGAAGGATATAAATTGGTTGAAAGAAAAAAGTGACTAGGGTTTCGAAAGTGCTCACTTTACCATGAACGGCCTATAGTTGAAGGGAACCAGGTAAATCCGCTCTTACCTATATACATATTTTTTATGTGGAAAATATTCTCGAATCAACTATGAAGGATACCAGCACTTAACAAAAGAGAATCCACTGTGGTGCTATTTAGGTAATAATACAGAATTACAGGTAGATAATTCGAGGTTAAACAAACGAATCGTGTGCAATTAATAAATTTAATGAATATACATACTTTCTTTTCGAATCTAATAGGTTTTGTTAACTTATGTTCTTTAATTTAGTTATTTCGCAAGCGTGACTTTTATTATAACGAAGTTCAAGCGTGTTTATATATAAACAAACCCAGATTAGATGTATGAAAAAAAATGTCGAAGAAAACATAGTGGTTATTGCTGAGGTTGGCAGCTAACTTTTTAAATCCCTATGTGTTAAGGTTAAGCACAAAACGAAAACGTACAGCATGGAAGTAGGAAAAAATTGAGACCTGTCGTAAATAAAACCCAGCATTCAAAATGTAACATTTATTACTAAAGTCTGTTCACGATAAAGAGAGCACTTTCAAAATCAACCTTAGAAAAAAGTCACTATCCCTACCTGTATATATTTTAACGGGCGCACTGAGTCACATGCGCCCAGTAAAGTTGGTATCGATGGATGTGAAAGTAGTTTCATATATTAACGTCGGATAAAAAGTATTAAGTATCAATTTGTGATAACTTAAATGCTATTCGCTTCCTGTTTTTAATGCAGCGAAGTATAAAAATGAGAAAATTTGTACAGTATTTACTTTTCTAATAATTTCGCAGTTTCACTTGATCGACGTATGAATAAATTGATGATGCCCATAGCAATGTCAATTTTACACAAGGCGGAAGAACACACAACATATATACAAGTAGATCTTAAGCAGGGCTTTCAAAAGTGCTCATTTTTCCGTGAACAGACTATAACAGTCTTCATCGCCAGCAACACAATGAAAGGCTGTAGGAAAACATGCGATGTACTCATGTGTATGCGTGTGTCGTATAGTTATAGTGGCTATGTCCATGACTTCTCACTCCCTTATGTGCTGTTAGCAAGATAGCTTGATTGGATCCTTTTACGGCGCGCCACCAAATACCGCTCGGCTAAGGTCACTGGGAAGGACTTACGTAGCTAACATTTCAATGTCTCAATCAGCTTAGCTGAGAAATTTGAGCATCTCTTAACAACGAGATCTTCGACACAATTAGCGACAGACTGTAAGTGAGGGTGTTATTATAACAATAAATTCTTGATACAACTAATGAGCTTACTTTACTTTAAATGGATGCATATCGTTTTGATGAGGTATTTAATAAGTTAGATGGTAGCTGTGTCTTGGCGTCTCTTTGATAGCGATATCTTTACAGATGCAACCAGAAACAAATGTAATACTAGTGAAACTATTACAAATACACAAGTGATTTTCCTGGGACTCAAAAAACAGAATACCTAATACAGTAATGTGCATGCAAACAAGCTACACCATGGAGGCAGGATTCGGAACCTCTACTTCTACAGTAACCAGTCTAAAAATTCTTAGACTAGGATTATCAACTTCAAATATTTACATCCAACATCATTTTGAAAACAAGTGTATGCGTCACTTAAATCAAGTATGTTTACATGGCCTTCCGTAATACTACTTGTGTGCAGAATTGTGTGGTAATAGCTTGATCGGTTCGCGAGATATGGCATAAAAGCTTGTTCATAATTTAGCGCTGTCATACAACCCCCCCCCCCAAACATGTTGTGTATAGTGATATCTGATGCTTAATAGGTAATGAAATTTGTCAAATTATTCAATAGATATGGTAAACTTATCTAAATTATTCATAGTGCAGTGGTTCTGTAAATGAAGTCAAACAAGATTTATACATGGATTACTGTAGCACGGATAGTTTGGCGGTAATCGATTAATTGGTCCCGGACATGGGATAAATATGCTTAATTTTCTCATGTGTTCGTATCTTCATTAATTGAGAACAAAACGGAGATTTACTGGCATATTCTCTACTTGTTATAGATACTGTTACGTATTAAGTCGGTTGAAATTGTTTGGTATTTGTTGCATACTGACAAAATATTTTCATTACTGTGATTTTGAAAATATGTCTATCTCCTTAAGTTATAAAAACTGAGATCGCCTACAGAAGCATAAGTACATTTTCACCTTAATTTGGTTGTTACCAGTTGATATTTTCCCGAGATAGGAAACAACTTAATTTTTCATTTGGTGCTATCTTCCAAAATGGCGAACACAAGAGTTTATGTATTCTTTTATTTTATGTTTTCGTATATACTGTAAGCATACGAAGTTAGGTTGAAATTGGTTACTTTGCTTCGTAGATATAGCATGCTCTGCTAAAAATATTTAAATGGGCGTTATAATGAAAATAAGCTCCTTACCCTGTTAAATTAAAGCCTTTCCATTTATACGGCCTACCACAGTATTACTGGTTTGCCAAATTTGGAAGAAATTGATGTATTGTCCCCCGAGATATAACACAGTTTTACTTATTCATTAGGCATTATCTCAGAAAATGGAGCAAACCAGGCTCTGGGAAGAAAATTAGATACATGTTAAAGATATCGCCTGCATACAAAATTAAGTTAAAATCAGTTTCATTGTTACGTAGATAAAGCATAACATGTTTAATTGTTTGTATGCCCACAATTTCGAAAATAGTAGCCTGACCCACTAAAACATTTCAGTTTACATGAACTACCGTAGAGTTACTTGAGAACATATTCGGGAGGAATAGGTTGATTATTTTCTGAGATATAAGATTAAAACTTTATTTTCATGTGGCACTATCTTAAAAAAATGGCGTACAAACGAGGCTACGTATTGACACATATGATGCTTAAAATAATTTCAGTAAAGCAAGCTAGCTCGAAATTAGACAAACATTATGGTGGATATAGCAAATAAACCTAAAATATTTATATAATGGTTACTTTAATAATAAGTGCCTTATACTTTTCAATTGCATATATGAAAATGGCCTATAATAGTATTACTTATAAGCCGAATTTGGCAGGAAGTGATTGTGCAGTTACCAAGATATCAAATAAAAAAAATATTTTTCATGTTGTACTCTCTCCAAAAATGGTAGGTTAATAACATTATTACTTTTCAATGCTTACATAATGAACTATCAACATACCAAATTTGATTTTAATTGGTTAAATCGTTATAAAAATATAATGATAAAACTTAAATTTTTTCAATTCGAACTATTTTACAAAATGGCAGATCAATAACTTTATCGGTTTCTAAATCCAATGTTTACATTATGTTTTGCCAAAGCACCAAATTTGTTTTAAATCTATGAAATGAAACCCAAAATATAATATAAGGATTTTATTTTTGTTTTCCAATTTGCACGATTTAACAAAATGGCTTCCCAATAACATTTTTGGGGTTTTTATTTCAGTGCTTACATCATGCGCTGTCAACTTATTAAATATATTTCTAATCGATTAAATCGTTAATAAAGGCATAATGAAAAAGCCTTATTTATAAATTTGCACCATCTTCCAAGATGGTGGGTTAATGACATTATCTCTTTCTGAATGCATCGATTGAATATGCTCTGTAAATGGTCCAAATTTAGTTTGATAATTATATATATACCTGGTTGCCGAGGTATAACATAGCGGATTTAAATTAAAAAATGACCGCTAGTTTGAAAATAATTACACGGCGTGGTCGAAAACTATAAAAAAAAGTCTGATGGCATTACTAAATAATGCATGTGATCGTTGTATGGTTAAATTCGGTTGTCGGGTTAAACATTTTTAGAGGGGTTGGACATACATTCCAGACAGACAACCAGGTGACTGCATAAGCCTACCTTTCCTTCGCAAAGTAGGCTAATGAGTTCCTAGTCCCACTGTAACAGAGGCGCTAAGTGAAGAAAGTAACCGCTCATCCTAAATGTACGGCAAAGAAATACTAATTTTCTTTCAAATAACTGAGACTTTGAAAAACACCGTTATACAAGCGACCCCAAATGCAAACTAAAAGCCTTATATTACGCATTCTTCCTCTTAACACCACACGAAATTACTATACAGATCTACCTTCCTCAAAAACCTAGGAGGAGATAGCATAAAACAGGGAAACAATTTTTGTGGATATGGTGTTTACTACAAAGCCATTTCTGAAGCTTTACAATTTCTAATTCTTATTTGGCTTGTTAAAGGAATGTTAAAAACTGATATAATTTTAACATTATATTCTCTTCAATTTACAAAAAAAAAAAAAAAAAAAAATAATCCTTTAGTATTTTCCTAGAAATTCCCACCCACCATGTACCAAACCAGACCGTTGACACTGACTAATAGGTGTGGTGTGTGAGTATGTGTGTGTGTATGTATGTATATATATATATATATATATATATATATATATATATATATATATATATATATATATATATATATATATACATATATATAAACATATACACTGAATGAAAAAAAAAGTGTTCCCTATTTTACGGGGAGGTAGTACTCACCAAAACAAATGGAAAGTCTAATAAACATGGGTCCGAAAACCTATAACGTACGATCTCTGTGAGCACTTGTTCTCCATTGCTACAGGAGGTGATCAAAGTGTCCGAAAAAAAAGGTTTTGTATATTGAAGGGAGGTAGTATGCATCAAAACAGAAAGAAATTTATAATAAACAAAGGTCGAAAAAACCATCCCCTACGAGCTATGAGCCCTTGACCATTAATGCTACACAGCCGGTGTTCAATGTGTCCGACAAAAGTACTACATATTTTGCGAGGAGGTAGTACGCACCCAAAAACAAGAAAGAAATGTCTAATAAACAAGGGTCGAAAAAATCATACCGTACGACCTACCAGCCATTGCTCACCATTGCTACACCACGTGCTCAATGTGTCCCACAAAAGTATTCCATATTTAGCAGGTATGTAGTATGCACCAAAACAAGAACTAAATATCTAAATAATATGGGTAAAAAACCATACCGTACGAGCTCTTGCTCACCATCGTTACAGGGGGTGTTAAATGAGAACAAAAATGTATGCACCAAAACAAGTGATAAATGTCTCATGAACATGGGTCTGAAAGCCCATACCGTAAGATCTATCAGCACATGCTCACCATCGCTACGGGAGGTGCTCAATTTGTCCGATAAATAAGAATTACATATTTTGTTGGTAGGTAGTATGCAACAGAGCCAGGAATAAATGTCTAATAAACATGGGTTCACAAACCATACCGTAAAATTTATGAGCACTTGTTCACAATTTCTACAGGAGATGCTCAATATGTCCGACAAAAGTATTCCATATTTTGCAGGGAGATAGCATGCACCGAAACCAGGAAGAAATGTCTAATAAACATAAGATGAAAAACCCTTACCATAATAGCTATGAGTCATTGCTCACCATCGCTACAAGAGGTGCTTAATGTGTCCGAAATACAGGTTTCATATTTCGCTGGGAGGAAGTATGGCCGAAAAGAAGAAAGAAATTCCTAATAAACATGGGACCACAAAGAATAACGTACGAGCAATGAGCACTTGCTAACAATCGCTACAGGAGGTGATCGATGTGTTCGAAAAATAAATATTCCATATTATGCGGGGAGGTAATAAGCACCTAAACAAGGAAGAAATGTCGAATAAACTTAGGTCTGCAAACTATACGTATGAGCTATGAGCACATGACCACCATTTCTACATGAGGTGCTTCATATGCACGAAAAAAGTATTCCATATTTTGCAAGGAGGTAATATGCACCACAGCAAGAAAGAAACGTCAAATAAACATGAGTCCGAAAAGATCATACAGTACGATATATGAGCTCTTGTTCACCATCGCTTCAGGAGGTGTTGAATGAGTCTGACAAAATTATTTCATATTTTGTTGTGCAGTAGTATGTACCAAACCAAGAAAGAAATGTCAAATAAACATGGGTCCGCAAACCATACGTACGAGCTATGAGCACTTGCTCATCTTTCTACAGGAACTGCTCAATGAGTCCGACATAAGGTTTCCATATTTTTTGGGGAGGTAGTATACACCAAACCAAGAGAGAAATGTCTAATGAACAAGGGTCCGCAAACCATACGTACGATATACGAACACCTGCTAACCATTTTTTTCAGTAGGTGCTCAATGAGTCCGACATAAGTATTAAATAATTTGCAGGGATGTAGTATGCGCCAAAACAAGAGAGAAATGTCTAATAAACATAGATCCGAAAACCCATACCCTACAAGCTATGAACACTTGGTACTAGCTATTAGTACTTGCTCACCATCATCTCAGGACTTGCTCATTGTTTCCGAAATATAAGCATTCCATATTTTGCTGGCGCGTAGTATGCACCAAAACAAGAAAGACATGTCTACTAAACATGGGTCATCAAACAATACCAGACGAGCTATAAGCACTTGCTCACCAGTTCTACTGGAGATGCTCAATGTGTCCGACAAAATTATTCCTTATTTTGCAGGGAAGTAGTACTAAGCAAAACAAGAATGAAATGTCCAATAAACATTGGTTCTAAAACCCATAACTACGAGCTATAACTTGCTCACTATAGCTACAGGAGGTGCTCAATGAGTCTGAAAAAGAGGTGTTATATATTTTGTGGGGAGGTAGTATTCCCAAAACAAGAAAGAAATGCTAAATAATCATGGGTCCGAAAACCCATAACGTAGGAGCTATGAGCACTTGCGAACCATTGCTACTGGAGATGCTTAATATGTCAGGCAAAAGTATTCCGCGTTTTGCGGGGAATTAGTATGCACCTAAAGAAGAAAGAAGTGTCTAATAAACATGGGTGAGAAACCCATACCATACGAGCTATGTGCACTGGCTCACAATTGCTAAAGGAGGTGTTCGATGTGTCCTGTATTCCATATTTTCGGGGAAGTAGTATGCACCAAAACAAGAAAAATATTTAATAAACATGGGTGAGAAATCCATACCATACGAGCTATGTGCACTGGCTCACCATTGCTACAGAAGGTGCTGAATGTGTCTTACAAAAATATTCCATATTTTTCGGGGAAGTAGTATGCACCACAACAAGAAAGTAAGGTCTAATAAACATGCGCAAGGAAACTCATACTGTACGAGCAAGTGCTCATAGCTCGAACGATATGGGCTTTCAGGTCCATGATTTTTAGACATTATTTCTTGTTTTGGTACAAACTATATCTCCGTAAAATATTGAGCACCTATATTTATGATCCGGTGTGTGTGTGTGTGTGTTTCAGGAGAAATTATATATATAATTTTTTCAGGAGAAATTATTAAAGCTTGAACATAGTCTTTAAACAATCGCCCTTAAGAGGTATGGTGCATAAAAGCAGTATTTTTGTCCGAGTTTCGATATAAGTTGTTTTCCAAAGGGTTTAACGAAATTTTTGGCTCTACAAGACGTAAATAAATTTCAACACCTTTTTACTTTGTGAGATTTTCACTGCCTTCATTATTCTCGGAGCACTGATGAAAAAAAAAAATAATAATAAAAATAAAATAAAAAATATATATATAAAATATATATATATATTTGTGTTCTTATCTTCAATCAGAGCTGCAAGAGTAACGAACGCATAGAATATTTAACTATGTAATAAGGCGTACAAAATTGTTATTTACGCCTTGTCGAACCAAACATTTCGAAAAATCCTCTTTAAAACAAATTTTGTGACAATTATAAAAATGTACCATTTTCGGCAACCATTCCCCTTAAAGGAAGTCATAGAGTTTCAATCATATATTTTCCGTCGCTGTTTTATTTTCACGGTTACTGAAACATGATGGCCGTAATTTCATTTCATATTTTTTCAGTTGTAACTGTTACTTTGACAAAGTGATATGCTTAATTATTGCCCACCCAATCTCCACTCCTTACACACTACAACAACAAACATGTCTGCTGGTCCTAATAATTCGTATATAAGATTTTTTACATACCTTCTGATGCTTACATTATTTAATTTCATTAACATATTCTGACTTTCCCGCCCCTCTTCATGACACGCTCCTAACTTACGATCGTTTACATTTATTTTTAATTAGGTTTACCACGGGATATTCTGTAGGAGGCTGGAGTATTGAAATATGGCAACACTGTGCAGGGGTCTGTCTGTCTTCATGGTCTGACCAGGTACCTTTGTGAAACACGAGTTTAGAATAGTTTCCTGGGTTGTGGTGGTGAAGGTGCTTACCGAATATCTTACACGTGCGAACATCCAGTGAAAACTTTCCCCAAAAGAGGAATACTATTTTATTTTATACCCAAAATATAGGCCTATGCCAAATAAGTGTTGTTTACTTGGTTGCCGTAAGAACTATGCCTCAGAAACTAATTCAGGCAACGTTCAGATGGTTTTGTTTCCGCAAGGGGAACATAACCGAAAGTGGATAGTGGATAGCAGGGTTTGAGATTTATAAGAACATAAATGATTTTACGCATGTTTATATTACATATCGTTTGCATGAGGTCTGAAATAAATGATAATATATTCAAGATTTTGTGTAAATGGCGTATATGAATTAACCTCAGAAATGGCTCGTTTTCCATTACTGAAGTTGATTGTGACAAAAACAACTAAACTTACATAGTTGCACAAAAATCTTACAACTCAAAATGTAAAAAATTCTATAATAATAATGAAACATTTAGAAGAATGTATGTAATAAATTTTAGGTAAAAATAATTACGCTAAATCTATACACAAAAATTTAAACGCAATATATACCCAAGAGTGAAGACAAAATTGACACTTAGAATGCATAACGCAAAACAGACGAAAAATGAAACGACGACCGTCAACAGCAGCCAGTAACACGTATATTTTTTCTGAATAAGTATAGAGCCTATAGTATTTAAATTGAAACGGAAATAATATTCAGCCAAAAACACAGAAATAAAAGACGGAAGACATTAAACAAAACGAACGATATTAAACATCACACGAAATTAAATATAATATGGATACGAGACAAGAAAGTATATGTATATATATATATTCTTTCTTGTCTCGTATATATATATATATATATATATATATATATATATATATATATATATATATATATATATATACGAGACCAAATATATATATATATTTGGTTTCTTCGAAAACTTTACTTCATACTTTTCTGAAGTAACTTATGACAGGTTCCACGGGTGCTGCAACTTTTACAAGAAAATGCAGATAAACTAATGAGTGTACTTTCACTAGTAGGGTACAAATAATTCTTAATAATATTCTTATATGCTTAGATGGTAGGATTTTACATCACGTTGGATGCAATATCATTATGTAGGGCATTCACGGTTCCATCGGATGTTTTGAAACGAACCTTTGAAAAATTACCCTAGGAGTAACATGTCAAGATGTGGTTTAAATAACTTGTATAACACAAATATATAACACAAGGGCCTTTTGTTTATAAAGTTTTTGGAAAGGGGGGGGGGGCATAATTCCTTTCACAAAATATTTGCGTGAACAGTAACATTGTCGTTATATACACACATACCTTTATTACAAAATATTTGCTGTTAACACTGTTTGCTGTTATATGGCGTACAATAAAGGGAATACATATGGTTTAGAGTGGTACAAAACTCAAGTTTACTTACTGTGATCAAAACTGCAGCTCTGCACAAAAACATCTTAACAAGCACGTCTTAAAAGGCCATACTAACATTTCTATGCTTAAAAAAACACCGAAATTAGTCTGGAAAGTTCCAGAAGAATACTACAAATATGGTTTATGGATTCCGGGTTATACTTACCCAAAAACAGTTCTACTTCACTTTTTAGTAACTGAGTAATCACTTTTCGATAGCATACTATGTAATCACTTATTTCTCCTTCCAACAAACATGTTTCAAGAATCTGCATTTTCTTTATATCATCTTGGTTGAACCTGGAACCTGGCCAATTAATTTCAGTATCAATCACAGAATAAAACTCTTTGCGACAATACTACCCAGCAGTTCTTGCTTGAAAAAACTTGAATTTGCCCAGAGAATTGTTTTGACTAATTCCTTTGTCTTGGGACTTGCAAATATTTCAGGTCATGCTCTTTGGTAAATCTATCTGTCTCAACCACAATATTTTGAAATTCCTCCTCTGATCCCCGTGTGGTTATAGAGTCATTGATTAAATAAACTGCTTCTGCCATGCCAGTATAATTCTGCTGTGGACCCTGTAAGGCCTTGTTAAGAATTTCTTATTTTCCAATTTTGTGTTTGGCCATTAAAATTACCTAGTATTGTGATGCTACATTCAAGTTTTTCCAACAAGTCGTGAGCATGTTTTTCTCAGCAGTCAACTGCTCCCAAGTGTCAAGGAATAAACCATAATTTTGTAATGTTCTGTCTATTTGACTTCTTTGGTAAACCTACCATGTTGGACATATTATTTACTAGGGCTCCAGAATCTAATTCCATTATTTTTTAAGCTCATGTCTAACATTCAGTGACTGACTGAAAAGAACATCTATGTCGTGAGCCAACTGCAGTGCGTTTTTAATTACATATGATGTACCACAGGAATCCTGGAGGACAAGATTTACAGTACGTGCTCCACAATAAATAAATGGTGCATGTGGTTGCTGTTCATTTACTAAAGCTTGTACATCTCTCTTGTGGCCACTCATGTTTGATGCACAATCATACGCTTGTCCTCTCAGATGTGATACTGAAAGCTGTAGTCTTATCATAACAGCAAATATTATGTCTGAAATTGCCTCGCTGGTTGTACTATAAGCATCGCACAGTCCAACGAAAAGTTTTTGTGGGCTTGATTTTTCATTTACTTATCTCAGACAGATACATATCTGTTCCTTCCAGCAACATCACGTGTCTTATCACATATGACAAAGTACACGACTGGGTTTTGGGCCGGATTGGCTGAAACCAACCTTCTTACCAGCTCATTCGCTGGCAACTGAACCATCTCATTTTGTATTTCTGGACTGCACCAGTCATGCTTTCTTTTCAGCCATGCCTTAAGTTCTGGGCAATCCTCGGCTCACATTTGCAGTTGTTGTTGAAAATTGCCTTCATCAAGCTGGCGTCCGCTGAATGCCAGTCCTTGACGATCAAGAGATTTCACAGTGCTCAAAATATTTATCAAATATTTGTAAGCACATTCTTGATTTTCTACCAAACTCGTTACTAATTGCGCATTTATAGGTAACGCATCTGTTACTTGCTTGTAACCTAGTATGGTCTGTAAGTGAGAGTCTTGAATACTCATGAGCTTTGAATTTTTCCGGAGCTTTCTTCCAGTTTGAGTATCCTTTAGTCACGAATGCTGAATCACATCGTTTTGCCAAAGTTTTGTCTGGACAATTTTGAATGTAGCGATTACAATCCTGGAATTGAATGCAACCAAAACTATTGGGCATAACCATTTCGTTTGAAAGGAAAGTGTTTGTTCTACAGAACCTGCTTGGAAAAAACTGCAGTATCTTTGAGTTGATTTGGTTCCAGATTCAGATATTGGATTAAAGTGTCTTTATTTTCTCTTGTCCTCTCACATTGCGTTTCGGGTAGCATGTTATTAATGTCTGTCTTTGCATCCAACGTATTGCATACAGTTTGTTCTTGAAATAAATATGTTGTATCAATCGGCAATCTATGCGTACGAACAGAAAAGTTAGACTTTACAGAAATATATATGATAGCATATTTAAAAGTATCAACATATAAAATTGCCTTTGTGATATAGTACATTATTTTAAAACGTCAAAACTATGATTAGTTTAACAACCAAGATTTTTACTTTTACTGTTTATTCACTGTTGCGTGCGATGTGGCACGTCTCATTTTTACACAATTGATATTCAAGTTCAGTACTATTATTTCAACAAAATAAAATAAATTTGATGCCGGATCGTACAGTGCAGCAGCAGTCAAAGAGTGTCGAAAGTTTGGGGGGGGGGGGTGGCGTGAGGGGGAATGTTCCCCCGTATTCTACGCCCCTGCGCAAGAATGGGTCCATTGCACTGTTTGTCTCTGAACCCTCGACATCGTGTGGTACGCCGTCTGTGGCGCCAGGAACATCAATATTAGAAAGAGGAATAGTGACGCACGTACTCTGTGTGTATATTATTGCAAATAACCACATTCCTTGGCTTGCCAGGTCTTCATATTCGTCCCCTATTAAAGACCAATTTTTGGCTGTAGGGAAGTTTCACTTTGCGAACGACCTGTGTGCTAGTATACACTGCCCTATGTATTTGCAAGCCTCTGCTTGGTGTTCACTGGCTGCTGCCCCAGTGTGTGGTCAGTTTTCCCTCAAACCAGGTGGCACGGGATTCAGAGTGTGTTTCCGTGCAGGTCTGTTATTGGCTTAGAGTACACCTGTTCGTGTCTAATAAACTGCGAAACAAGTGCAAAAATAACATAAATGCACATGAGTTTGAAGTCTAGCTTAACTGGAAATGAATTTGCAGAATTTTTCAGTCCCTGCCTGTTATATATGACAGGGCGAAGTTTGCTTTACCGTCAACCACCTGCTCAAAAACTGGCTTATCCATGTGTGCTGGTGTAGGAAGTATAATGGTAATTACCTCAGGACACTATCCGTAACCTGTATTGTAGAATGTCTTGTCGCATCGCTGCCTGTATAGACGCCAGAGTAGATGTATAATGCGGATCCTGGACCACCCCACTATTTAGGGTTATTTCTTCAAAAATTACAACAAAAAATGCAGTACACTTAAATAGGATAATTTTGTTTAAAAGCACAGGGAAAAATTAAAAAACTCAAATTCTGAAATTTGATGGAAAAAATTATGAAAACCATGTTAAAAAAAGCCAAATTAAAAGTATCTGAGGGCTAAATTTAAGCTCTAAAAACTTTTTAATAGGAGCTCTCGAAAACGGGAAATTTTAAGCAAAAAAAAAAAAAAGAGAATTTTAGCAGTTTTTCAAAAATGTGTGCACATGATTTGACACAGGTAAAACAAGCAAAATTATGCAAATATCAAGCTGATTTAAGGCTAAAATAAGCAAATCAGGGAAAAGATAATTGATAGAATTTAAATATTAAACTTAATATCATATACATATGTTCAATTTTTCATTTCTTTTAAACACCTCGTTCGTCATTTTTAAGTTATTTTCATTGACTATCTTTTCATTATGATCTGGTAAAGTGATTTTTAAATTAACATCTAGAATGCAATTATTTTTTTTTGCCAAACTTAGATTCATAAATTTGAAATTCTGTAGTTTCATACCATTTATCAATTTTGAGGTCACATAGTTAAGTGAATTCATATGAATTGTTCAATTGTTGAGCAGAGCCTCCATTTCTGGTTTGTGTTAGTTAAAAGGAAACAAATTCAATAAGACCGCAAGTACTTTGAAATTTAAAAAAAAAATTCTCTCTATAAAATATTCTTCTTAATAAATAAAATGGAAAATTATAACAAACAATGTAAAAGATTGGCAAAGTATTAACCATTAAGTTTTGTACCACACAGGCATACAAAGATAATCATTTTAACATCTGTAAGAAAATTTATAGTGTATATGCTAGTAGGCATTATGAGTTAAAAAAGAGAGTAATGTGCGAATGTGGAAAATATGTTTATAATACATACCTCAAAAAGCATAAAAACAGTAAATTACACAATACAGCATTAGATAGTTTAAATGAAAATCATTATAATTATCCAATGGAAACATGTTAAGTGTGTAATGAGAATAAATCTATAAAATTATTTTCTCTTGATAAAAATAGGAAGGACAAATACTCAATCACATGAAAAAAACGTTATAGTCATTATATGAAGAATTATCCTCATAAAAATAGTTAAATATGGTTTCCCAGTAATTTAAGTACTTTTTTATATTTATTCAGTATATCTGTTTAAATTTTATTTATAATTTTTTTTATCTTATAAGTACAACTATAAAGATGGAGGCTTGTAAAACAACTGCATTGAACTGTGAGGGGGTGAGGATGGTGAGACATATTGCTAAATATTTTAAAATAGAATGTGTATCTATACTACGGAAAAACTGTCTAATTAGAACTCTTATACCATTTTTTATGCCACTGGTTATAGACGGGCGGAGAAAAAGAAAACAGATAAAAATAAAAAAGAATAATTTTACAAATTTATCCTTGGCTGATGCAAATATCAATCAATTAATTCCCAAAGATAAAAAAGATTTAACAGAAATATTGCCATTCTACAATAATTATTTTGGTAACAAAAAAAATAGAACAAGCAACAAATTTACTTAGTTAATAAAGCTTTAATGGTATGATATTAACATATAGCATTGAGAATACTTTTAATTTAGTACAGCCTATCAATTTTTTAACTTCAGCAAAAAATAAGATATTTGAGATAATACAAAATAATCTTAAAATATTTAGAGGTGTGAAAAACAGTATAAAATTATATGCTAATTTTCATAAGCAAGAAAATAATCGAGTACAATTGTTCACTTCTCAATCACCCAATTATACAGTATTGAATGCTGGAGATATTTAAAAAAATTATAAATTCATAATACAAGAAATACTTACACAATTATCTGAATTTCAAAAAAGAGATTCTGGATGGGCTATAGATAAAATAATTGGAATACAATTAGCAATAAATAAGTATAATCCACGAAGAGGCTCATCATATATTAATCTGCCAGAAGTGATTAAAAATTAAAAAAGCATGCATGAATGTAAAGAATAATGATAAAAAAATGCTTTCTTTGGGCGATAAAATCTGCATTATTTCCAGCAGACAGCCATTCAGACAGAGTAACCAAATATAAAAACGTGGGGATTAATATTGATGAAATAATAGATAAATATGAATATCCTATTAAAATTGATAATATATCAAAAATAGAAAATCAAATTGATACATCTATAAATGTGTACTCTATTCATGATAAATATACAGTATATTCACTAAAACTCGCAAATAATAAAAAGGGAAAACATATAAATTTACTTTATTTCAATAAATGATACAAACTCGCATTATTGTTGGATAAAAAATTTATCGAAACTGCTTTCTGCACAAAAAAATAATCATTCAAGTAAAACTTATATATGTGATATGTGTCTTCAATTCTTTTATTCTCAAGAAAAATTAAATAAACATACTGAAGGTGGTTCTAAAAATAAAACTGTAAATCACATTAGCTCCAAAATGAAAGCAAATAGGAATAAAAAATTATAAACATACAACGGAGGTTCCATTCATAATATATGCCGATTTTGAATCAATATTAAAGAGAACATCAACAATTAAGCCAAATCCAAGAGAAATAAAAAAAAATTTAAATTAATGCATGAATATCCTATTTTAACAGAGGATGATATCGATGATGGTTTTTATAAAGAAACACTTGCAGAAAGATGTAAACTTACTAATGGACAAATAAATAACATTGATTTAAAATTAAATGATAAATCATACAAATGAAATATCAATTTCACGAAGCAATTGGTTTTTGTTATTATATTGTATCTAATTATGGTGATTATAAGCCCCCAGTAGTGTATCGAGGTCCAAATGCTAAAATTTTTTTTATACGATCAATAAAAAGAGAAGTAGAACAAATTGGGGAAATATGTTCACAAATTGAACCAATGCATCTAGTAACAAAAGAAGAAAAAATATTATATAGGAAATCAAAAAGATGTACTGCATGCGAATGTGAATGTAAGGAGGAAAACAAAAGAGTGCATCATCATGATCACATAAGTGGAAAATTCATTAATCCAGTATGTACTAATTGTAATCTAAAATATAAATTACCAAGTTATGTTCCAACTTATTTGCATTATTTAGCCAGGTATGATGCACATGTATTTGTTAAAGAGGTAGGATATGGTGATAAAAGCACAGAATTAATTGCAAATAGCGAAGAAAACTTTATTAGTCTTGGGGGAATAAAAAACAGAAATTTTAAAAATGAGATTTATAGACACGTTTAATTTTGTGGCCAGTAGTTGAGATAAATTATCATCTAATTTATGTAAAGATCAAATGAAACACACACAAAAACATTTTCCAAAGGAACATGTAGAGTTATTTATTTAAAAAGGTATATGACTATATGGATAGTTGGAAAAAATTTGAAGAAACTGAACTTCCACCAAAGAGCGAATTTTACAATAAATTAAGTGAATCTGATATAAGTGACACTGATTTTGAGCATGTGAAATGCATATGGAACCAATTTGATATTAAAAATCTTGGTGAAGCCACGATTTATATTTAAAAAGTGATGTATTATTTTTATCAGATATATTCGAAAATTTTAGAAATTCATGTATAAATTCTTATGATTTAGATTCTGCGTCGTATTTCAGAGTATCAGGTTTATAGTGGGATGCAATGTTAAAAATGACTAAACAACTACTAGATTTATTACACAATTATGATATGATTTTAATAATTGAATAAGGAATTGGAATTGGAATATCACAATGTTTTAAGCGATATGTTAAAGCTAATCTATACTAATATATAAAGAGGTAGTATTTGTAACTTTGTGTGTTTGTGTGTTTGGATCTAGGAGGTAATCTTCTAAACTACTCATCCGATTTAAAAATTCTTTCACCAGTAGAATGCTACGTTATCACTGAGTGTCATAGGCTATGTTTTATTTTAAAAATCAATAGGAATCCCTACTAAAACTCCAATAATGTAGCCCAAAGTGTAAATAAATGACCTATAAAATTTCTTACATTGCGTGCGCTGCGAAAACTATTGATGATAGAAAAAAATAATGTACTACGGCTTTGCAGGACGGACAGATTCGGAAAATAAAACGTGCTGTGTGCTACGTACGGCGCCAACCTTAGAAGCTGTACTGCCATTATGGGGGGAGTTGCTTTTGTGTTTGCTGGGGATTTTCGGCAGACACTCCCTGTAGTTACAAAAGGGACGCATGGAGATATCATCAAAGCATGTCTTAAATCATCTCCCTTATGGAGTTCTATTCAACACCTAAATTTGCGAACGAATATGAGAGCCTATCTTGGTGGAGACACGCATAAAGATTTCCCACAACAATTGCTCAACTTGGAGAAGGAGTTTTTCCTGCTCTAAATTTGGGCCCTAATTCTGCTGAAATAATTTTAAATGAGACATTAGGTCAGATAGTCCACAGTCTGCAGCATCTTATAGAAGCAGTATATCCGGGCCTCGAAAATTTACTAGAAAGAGACTTTCACTGGTTGTGTTCCTGGGCAATAGTATCGCCTAGGAACGACACTGTCAATGAAATCAACAATCTTATTATACAAAGAGTTCCCGGCCAAGTCAAAACCTATAAGTCGATTGATACAGTCACCAATGTTGACGATGTCGTCCACTTTCCTCAAGATTTTCTAAATTCGCTTAATCCTTCTGGCTTGCCACCTCACGAACTATCATTAAAAGTCGGTACTCCTATCATGCTTTTAAGGAATATAAGCCCTCCTAACATGTGTAATGGCACAAGATTGCTCATTAAAGACTTGAAAGAAAATTTGATTTTCGCGACCATCCTCACCGGTCCAGCAGCCGGCCAGCTGGCAAACATCCCGAGGATTCCCATGATTCCCACAGATTTGCCAATATCTTTCAAATGGTTGCAATTTCCCGTAAAAACATCGTTCGCGATTACTATTAATAAGTCCCAGGGTCAAACTTTATCTTTGGTTGGAATCGACCTACGAAAAGAGTGTTTTTCCCATGGCCAACTATATGTTGGTTTATCACGAGTTGGAAGTCCCAAGAAACAGTACATTTTGCTACCAAACAATAACAGGACGTCAAACATTGTCTACAGAGAATGTCTTAGCCAATAACATATTAAATGCTTCTATCTCAGATAAATTGCATTGTAATATAATGTATATTAATATGAAATAATTATAAAAAAGTAAAAAATTATCAAATAAAAATAGCAAAAAAGATTTAAATTACAAATTATTTAATTAATTATTAAATTATAATGTGCTTTTTTTTAATGCTTTAGGAAAGTTTACCCAACCTAATTAACGCCAGGTTAACAGTTTTTTTATATTAATTGTACCCGTGCGAAGCCGGGGCGGGTCGCTAGTAACTAATATTTAGACAATTTAACACTAAACAAGAATAAAATTATTTAGCATATCTAGATGTTAATAATTTATATGGTTGACAATGTCACAATAGTTACGATATGGTGGTTTCGATTGGGTTTATTTACATTATATAATTTAGATTACTAGAGTGAAAACCTATTAAATTAGAAAGACAATTCTGAGTATGGCTATATATTAGAAATTGATTTACAATATCCACAAGAACTACATAATTTACATAAAGATCTTCCATTTTGCCCAGAAAATAAGGTAGTTCCAAAAACAAATCAATCTAAATTATTAACAACTTTAGACAATAAAGAAAAGTATGTAATTCAATATCGTAATTTACAACAGTGCCTAAACAATGGTTTAAAACTTACTAAAATACATGAAAAAATTAATACTTGAGCAGTCCCATTGTTTAAAAAAGCATATAGATTTAAACACAATTATGAGTACAAATGATAAAAATGATCTTAAAAAAGATTTTTATAAGCTCATGAATAACTCAGTGTTTGGTAAAACTATGGAAAATATTAAAAACAGAGTTGAAATAAAACTAGAATCAGATGCTGAAAAATGTGAAAAATTAGTAGCAAAACCAACTTTAAAAAGAAGTACTGTAGTACTTAAATGAAAATCTTGCAGCTATACATATGAATAAAACAAATGTAAAATTTAATAAACCAATTTATGTGGGTATGTCAATTTTAGATATTAAAAATAATTAATGTATGATCTTCATTATAACATAATAAAACCAAAATATGGTGAAAAAATGTAATTATGTTATGAAGATACTGATTCATACACTTGTATCATAAAAACAGAAGATTTTTACGAAGATATGAAGTCGATGATAGAAAAATTTGATTCAAGTGATTATCCAAATGAGAATACTTATAACATACCTCAAATAAATAAAAAAGTTTTAGGAAAAATTAAAGATTAATGTAATGGTGAAATAATGAAAGAATTTGTTGATTTACAGTCAAAAATTATGCTTGTAAGGTAGATGATAAAGAAAATAAAATACCTAAAGTTTTGAAAAAATGTGTAGTTAATAAGCTAATTACATTTGATGACTATAAGAATTGTTTGTTTATAGAGAAAATACAATATAGAACAATAAATCTAATGAGTGAAAAACATTAAATATATACAGTCGAAGTTAATAAAATAGCATCAAGTCCTTATGATAACAAAATTATTATATTAGAAAATAAAATAAGTACACTATCATATGGATATCATAAACAATAATTTTCAATTAATTTTTATGTTATTATGTTTTAAACTTCTTTAGTTTCTGAGACAACATCAATATCAGCATCATTAAAATCAATCAGTTTGTCATTTTCATATCTAAATTCTAAAACAATATGATTAAACCTCTCATTATTAATTTTATATAAAAACTTGATATGCGGGCTCATACATTATATAATCTCTAAAACCAAACATAGCTTCTGGTGGAAAACTCGCAATTATGTCAGTTTCTAAATTATCAGTTTCATTATGCTTTAGTAACATACCATATGCTAAATTACAGTGCGTATTTATTTTTTTTTAATGGATTGAAATAGGATAATTTAGTGCCTACAACAAGTTCGTCTTTTTCAAAAGTTAATTTTCTTTCAAAACCAAGAATATCATACAGTCGATAAACAAGTTTAATATATAATTTAGACTTGATAGATATTCTATTTTTACAGTATCTGCTATTAATTCAATATCATTAGTTGAAAATGGATAAATTGAAATTATAGTTTCTTTTAACGATTCAATATCACATTGGCCTCTTCGAATAGTTATAACTTCATTTTTATCAACAACAGGACTCATTTTTTCCATTGTTGTTATAGTGTTATTATTTATATTTGGCATTAAAAATTTTGTATGAAAACTGATTAATGCAATCGATTTTTCTTTGTGTATTATATCATAATGAAGTTTTTTCTTTAAAATAGAAGTATTGCTTGTCAACTTAAATACTTTGTTATCCATTTATATAAAAAATTGCATTTTATGAAAAAATAAACTAACTGGTATGTTGGCCTTTTACTTTCCGAAGTGGCATCAAAAATAAAAGAAATGGTTAATTATTGCCTGATGATATACATGCAATAAATGTTGGCCCAAGTAGTTGTGAAAAAACTAATTTGATAATTAATTTGGTTTAGAAAACACGTTGGTTAAATTTTAATGAACTGTATGTTTGCTTAAAAAAGTTTAAACCAACTTAAATATATTCAGTTACCAAATGATATCGATGAGGCAGCCAAAAAAACTAAAAATAAAATATAAAATGGCTCACTTTTATAAATATTACTGATGAAATGCCTACTTTAGACGAGTGCAAAAAAATTCGCTATTTATATTTGATGATGTTTTTTTTTAGAAAACCAAGATATTATTCCCGATTATCTTACTCGTGGCAGACATAAAAATATAGATGTATTTTATTTAGCTCAAACATATTCAAAAATACCTAAACAATTGGTAAGAGATAATACAATTTTTTGTGTATATTCAGACAAGATGAAACTAATTTAAAGCATATTTTTAATGATTTTGTCGGAGGTGATATGATTTATGATAAATTTATAGAAATTTGTTCAAAATGCTGGTTAGAATATTATAGTTTTATTACAATAGATTTGAGTCGAAAAATGAATAATGGTAAGTATAGAAATAAAATTAAAGACTATTAAATTTCAAAAATTTTGAAAACATATTTATGTTAAAACGAACAACACAATGTAAATGACACATTGACAACGACACAATGACAATGGAGAACGAACATTAAAACGGTCGTTAAATGTGATGAACATTATGTTATTGCATTTTATAAATTACATAATTAGAATAAAAAGTATTTAAAATGTATAAATCATCAGCTAAAGCAGACTTTGCTGTGCAAACTGTAGTTTTATTAATACATGAATTTTGCAAGTTATCAAAACTTATTTTTTTACATAGATTTTTTCACCTTTATTTTTTAAAACTTTTTCGACTAAATATTCACTCGGGTAGTCAGTTTTCATAATTTCATAAAAACTACCCATTGTTTCTTCTCCATTAAAATCTTTTAAGTTGTAAGTTGGTACATCATAATTTAAAACTTTATAATAGTAAATAATTCTCACTCTACCAATTGACAGTGTAAACTTTTTCAAAAATAGTTTTTCAGTTAGCTCACACGAACAACACCTCCAGGTTTATATTTTGGTTTAGTAAACACAAAATTTGTTTGCAATAAATTTTTTATTTTTTTATTAACTTCAATTGACTTGATTCCAATAGTTTTATGTTTTGAATTATTATATTCTTTCACTAAATCATTTAATATATTTGCCCATTTATAATTACCATTTAAAACAAATATTTTTACCTTTAAATTTTGTACAGTTCTGTTAAATCTTTCAACACCACTAGCTTTTAATTCAGAAAATGGATAATAATGGTTGGTATTTTTCCACAAGCTTATTAAATGTTATATTATACAATTCTGAACCATTATCAGTTTGTATATTATTGGGTTTTCTTTTAATTAATATAGATTCTAAATCATTTGATACATTTTTAGCTGGTTTATCTTTTATTGGTGTAGCAAATTCTAATTTTGAAAAAACTTTAATAATTGTCATATATTTGTATCCATTGTTAGATGCGATATACATTTTATATTACCAGTATTCATTTATGCAAGATCAATTTGCCATAAATTATTAATTCCATATGAAATTATTTTTTGTTTTGGAAATTTTTTTTGTACAGTTTTATATAATTCATTAATTATTTCCTCTCTTGAAGTAGATAATTTTTTTTATTTTGATTTATTTGAATTATATATAGAACATTTACTTTTTTGAGGTAATCACCCATCTTTGTATTTTCATTTCTATATTATTAGTTTTAGTCACTTTCTTGCACTTCAAACACCAAGTATTCTCCATTTAATAATAAAAAAAATATATTTATTCTTTATATTTCACAAATATTCGTATTATTATAATCTGAGCATCAATGTGAAGAGACTTTTTCTATTTTTTATTTTAAAAGATAAATTGTCGCCTCTTTTAGCATCAAAAGGCTTACTATAATCTATTTTTGTATTTCCCATAATAACAGTCACATCATCATCAGAAGTTATTTTATAAACAGTACAATCCATCAAAATATAAAGAAAATTGAACTATTTTCTAAGTGAAAAATATTGTTAGATTTATTCGACTTTGCAATAAAATAAAATATATGAGACTTTTATTTCCTACTTTTTTCAATTTTTAAGTTAACAAGTGTCTCGCAATTATTAAAAAATGATTATTTTGAATTTTCTAATTTATCAGCTATTTTCCTTATCGAAATATCTTTTATTGACAGCATCTTTTCCATCTACTGGATCAGCCATATTATTAATTCTGCGATTTTTAATATAAACATGGTCTCCTGTGTTAGCAAAAAATTTACTTATTTGATCTCGTAAAGCAGTTCAAATGGTATTATATTTTTTATCTACATATGTTTTTAAATCAGAAACACTAGTGTTGTATTTTGATTCATCATTTTGTTAGCTCATTATCAGCAACAATGGTTTTTATATTGTGAATCGGCTTCTTTTTTTAATGTCTGTTTTGCATAATTTTTTCGTGTTATATAATCAGCAATAGTGTTATAGAACTGTACATTTATATCATATTTTAGAGCATAATCAGAAACAATAGTTTTATATTTTGAATCAACATCCTTTTTAATGCATAATCTTATATATATAAAAACCAAAAACTGTTTTATTAACTGCATCTTTTCCATCAGTGGTGTCAGCTATATTAACAATTCTACATCCAAAAAAAGAAACATGACTTTTTGTAAAATCAAAACATGTGACTAGTTTGTTTTGTATAGTAGAAACACTCGAATTACATTTAGAATCGACATATGTTTTTAAATATTCAGCAATATTGTCAAAGTTTTTATTTAAATATTTGATTAATGGTTTTCCAAATATATGTCGTTTAATAATATAGAAATCATATCATTAAACATAATTCTCTCGAAAAAAGATGCAATACAATTAAACATAGATGTCCACATACAACTGAATCAAAATTCTGAATTCGATCATTATTGTAATAAATGTTTCTGTTTTTCAAATAATTAATTAAATTAGTGGGAATATTGCCTACAAATGAGTCAAAATAATAAAGATGATTATTTTCTTTAAAATAGCAAACCCAATGAGTGCCATGATTTGTTGAAATATCAAAATTAACCACAACACATTAATTTCTGTGCATATTTTTTGGTAGTTCATCAATTATATAAACATTTCTGAAATATTTCATATTTAATTTTTTTTTTACATATTTTTCAATATCGACATTATATAATGGTGATAAATTCAATTTTTTTTGGTCTTCCTCGTTTTAATTCACTTTCTGATTGATTCTCCATTGCTAAATTATACCTCTGTTGTTCTTCTAATACTTTTTTTATTTTTACTAGTTTGTTCAACAGCACTATAAATTGCAGCAGCTGCTCCTAAAGTAGCGAGTACAATGGAAATAATCCCCCCCCCATGATGTATACCATTGCCAGTTTATTATTTAGCCATTTTTTTAAACTGTTGGTAATGGTAAAATTAATTTGAAATTTTTGTACTGTAGCAATTTTTTTTTTTGCAATTTGATAATCTGTTAAAAATTTAGATATAACCAATTTTTTTAAATCCTCATAAGGAATGTCGAAAGTTATATATTTGCTATCTTCATTTATAGATAAAAAAAATTAACAGTTTAATACGTTTTAATGTCCCATCCTAATTTTCTTTTTGTAAGCATAGTTGAGGCAACAGCAGCAGAAGCAATTTTTTTTCACCAATTTGAGTATTTTTATCTAACATATTTTCTTTTGCTTCTTTTTGTAAAAATTTATCTTCATCATGTCTAGATTCTAAATCTTTATGATCTCGATAAGCAATGTCATGATATTTGCATGCTTCATCTGATTTATTTAATCCTTTATCACCTCTCTCAAGTTATTCATTAAATTTTCTAAATAGACCACAATAATTATAACCGGGAAAATGTAATTCGGGCAAATTTAAATTGTTTAATGCCCAGTTTATCACACATTTTCCATGGTGTTCAGAATTCCAAAACGAGTGTGGAATAACTTTTAAAACTCCTACAAGTTATGATATACATTTTGGATTCTTTATAAAAATTCAGAAAATTTATTACATAACATATTCATTATGCTCACTTTTTCATTGTAAAAACTATTATTGCCAACATTTTCTTCACACTGAATAACTAATAATATATCAATAAATTTGGCAAAATCACCCATCCAAACGTAACCTTTGGGCAAATATAATAATTTTTTTATACCTTCTCCAGATTCAGGAGTTCTTGGAGAAACCATTCTTTCTGGTGTATTGGTTATGATTTTTACTGTGAATCCCTTATATATTATTCGTAAATTGGACTAATTATCTTATTATACTTCGTAATGCTATTTAGACTTGGATTATTCCTGTTCTTATTAGGAATATATTTTAGAAATATAGCATTCGTTGCTAAAATAATATATTTGTAATTTTTAAGGAGAACATTATTGAAATTGTCTTCAAGTTATTCATACGTTCTTTTTGTTAACAAATGAATAAGACCTTCTGTTAATTCGTATTTTTTATCTTTGACAAATAAAAAATCACATTCAATTTTTACTTTTGTATCACCAATTTCAAAATCTTGATCAACTCTTCGTAAACCAAATTTTTCATTAATAACATTAATATTTTCAGAATCATATTTTCCGATATTTATAGTAGAAACACCTGCTATACGGGTAAATTTTTCAGTGGTAGGATTCCCATTTGCTCTTACAAATTAAGAGATTATTGTTCTGCAAATAATTCTTTTTCAAATGATGTTTCTTCTGGTGTTGGTTGATATTCTAAATTTTTTTGCAACAGGTACTAGTGCTGTTAATCAATTTTTATTTTCTTCACTTACTTGTTCAACTATTTTGCTAATATTGTGTAATTCACGAATTAATGGCAGATATTTTTTCTTGTTTTTTTTCATATTCTACCCCATGATTCTTTTTATAATTTCTATACTTCTCGATAAGCAATTACACTCGCTGAACTTCTTTTGATTCTACCATTTTCATATAATTTTTTTACTTATAAATGAGATATAAAATAATTGAGAGTTTTGAGAGACAAACCTTTCCCCCAACTGATCAAACGTAGGGGAATTTCAATATTTACAATAATAGAATAGAATTTGATATTCCAATATCAGATAGCATTTCTTTTCCAAACGAGGCTTATGTTCTGAAAGAACATCGACTACTAAAAAGAGAAAAAGTTGGCGATGAGGAAAAATACGAAAGATTAGATAATATTGATGTGTGTTCAAATTTTTTTCCATTTTAGTTTTGAAGAGTAGAAATTTCATAACATGGACAGATTATCGAGGCTGTTGATAATCCAGGAATAACTTCGACAATGATGAATATTTATCTAAGATCACCAGGTGAACAAAATTATTTAGTGTAAATTTGTGCTGATAATAAATATTGAGTAAAATATGTTCGTAGTGATTAAATAAATGACAATGCATCAATTAAGATATTTGTTTGGTTTTATCCGCGATAATAATGAAGTTTACTGGAAAGGTGGATATAAAATCACTTTTTTACGAAATTCGTCTGATAACAATTGTTTATTTGTTTGTGAAACAAAAAATGCAGATGGAGCGGTTGATAAAACTTATGCTGATCCAGGGAAAATAGTTATTCAAAAATAAGGAATTATGTAGCCTATGGTTGAATACGAAGCTAACACGTCAATTGCAATTAAAGGAAAAATATATAACATTCCTAAAATTAATATTGGTTTTAAGTATTGGCAATTTTTAGAAAAAGAAGTTCCTGCCATGATAACTATTTTTAAATTTTATATAAAAGATCAATTTTATAATTTACAATTTGACATGCCTGATTTTGTAATTATGGGTTTCCAAACTAATAGAAAAAATCGGACCAAGCAATATGTGCATGCGTTAATGTTTGATCACTGTAATGTGAGAAATATCTTTGTTATAAATGGTAGAAATGAAATTTTTTCAAAAGAAAATTGGAATTTAGATATTGAATATGATCTTTATCTTAATATGTTTCTGCTTTTAATGATTTTAGAAATTCAAGAACAAAATTAGATACTATATATAGAAATAATGAACGTTACTATTAACCAACGATTAATTATCATGGCGATATCAAATATTATTCCTATTGGGGGCGAAGACATATGTTATTGACTCCATGTATAGAAAAACGGCAGTAGTTAAAGATAAAACAAATATAATAATTAGTGTTGATCTTAAAAAGCTGTTGAGGCTGGTACAATTTGTAATGTTGTTTTAATTAGGTGACTAAATTTAACTTATGATTATTTGAAAGAAAATATCACTGAAGATATATAAATTTTTAATTTCATTTAATTGATAATGTAAACGATTTTACAGAAACAAGAAATTGCTTCAATATTTTACGAATTTTTAGAAATACAGATGAATTGTTTGATTGAATAAAAAATAAGCAAAAATTTTATTTTTGTCCTTACATTCCTGCGTTGTTCGATATTTACCTTGCTTCGCATTCATCTGCCCGCAAGGCCCCGATGTCAGGAACCACCCAAAACTCTTCACTGTACAGACATTGTTAGGCCCTAGTTAATTGAGATGTTTATTTCCAACATAAATTTCGCCGGTGTTTCAAAAATCGGGCAATTTGAAGAAATAATGGTTAAAAAAAATTAACTATCAGAGTATTTTTTTAGAGCGGCGTTTTTAGAAATGTTCGTGTGAACACTAAAGTTATGGAATTAATGTGTCAGCTTTTACAGTTGATAATAATACGTAATATGCAGGACAGTGACAGAGCAGAATTTAATTTTTGTTTGGGGAATTATTGGGAACATTAACTTTCAACATAAAACTGAAAAGTGTGAAACATCGAACTGTGTAAAAGTGTTATTTGAACCATCTTGAGTCGATCCTCCCCGTACGTTCACACAGAGATCAAGAAGGCCGACCCAGCAACCGCAGTAGTGTGAAGTGACGGCCAGCTTTAACATCTGCCCAGGCAAGGGCGGTTGTTTTCTTGAAAGGCTGGACATTATCGCAACGGTACTTCGGACAGTGGTAAAGAAAATTTCAAATGAGAAAATAATTATGGCGTAGCTTTGAAGGAGGGAAGGTAGGGGAGGCAGTGTAGTGGAAGGAATGACTCTGGCGGGGAGTGGGGAGCACGTGACACTGTCAGCACTATATACACCAGACTGATCACGTCGCTCTCTGTTAACGCGTTTCTTCGTCAGGTAGTATTTACACACGGTGCCGCTCTCACCCAACCACTCTCAGCCGCTGTCGCTACTGAACTGAACAGCCCCACCCCTTCATGCAACGGCAATGGATTCTCTCAACTCGTCTGGCACGTTTGGACTTTTCCACTCTATTTTCTCGTCTGGATTTTTCTGTACGTGTCAAACACGGTCCTCCCCCCACGGCCATGATTTTTTTTGCCATTCCAGCATTAGGTATACTGGCTTATTGATTTAGAGAGTATATATTGTGTATCTTGTTTTACGTTTATAATTCTTTTATATTTAATTACGGAACCCAGCCCGTGACTTTTTTTTGTATTGTACGGGGCTAGAACAGTTACCATATTAAAAAATTTGGTTATCATACAAATATAGAAAAAAAAAAAAACATATCGCATGTATATATTATTTAAAATTAACTCATCATTGAAGCGACTGCTGCCCCATTTGATACTTCTCTATCAACTCGGCCACTGCAGCCCCACTTGGAATCGCTCTATTCACTGAGCCACTGCCGCCCCACTTGGAATCTCTCTCTCTCTCTCTCTCTCTCTCTCTCTCTCTCTCTCTCTCTCTCTCTCTCTCTCTCTCTCTCTCTCTCTCTCTCTCTCTACTGAGCTACTAAGGCCCCACTTCATATATATCTATCCACTGAGCCTCTAAGGCCCAACTTGGAATCGCTCTATCCACTGAGCCATTAAGGCCTCACTTGGAATCTCTCTATCCTCTGAGTTACTAAGGCCCCATTTGATATATATCTATCCACTTGGCCACTGCGGCCCCACTTGATATAGTTCTAACCACTGAGCCACTAACGCCCCACTTTGAATCGCTCTATCCACTAAGCCATTGCGGCCCCACTTGGAATCTCTCTATCCACTTAGCCACTAAGGCGCCACTTAACTCAACATTGAAGCGAGACATTTAAAGTACACAAAAATGATATTCCATTCACCTTTACATCTCTATGCATTAATAAAACTTTTCACAGGAAAAAGTAATTAAAAAATGAGTTTTTGGGTAAAAGTTAATGATTGGGAAATCAGATCTTGCTGAAGTTCGAACTTGACATGTATTTTACCCTCAGGATTCTCTCTCAAAAAATTTGAAGAACTTCTGTTGAGTTTCAAGGATCTTAGAGGTATTGAAGAGGGGCAGACAGACATGGATCGTCTCATTATATGATCGATGGAATGTCTTTTTAATTTATTATAGTTTTTGTCATGTTTATCGTGTGGTATGTTGTTTGTGTTATAGGTATATTATTATATTATTCGGGTAACATTTTGTCATTCATTGGGGTTATAATTTTTCTTTATTTGTTATTGTTTGGCAGAAGGAAAAAGGGCAGTTCTCCCACGATCACGATTTGGATTCCTCCTGCAAACGGGTCGTGCGTATTTTGACGAGAAGCAGAAAAGGCCGGATCGTGTTCGTGAGATGGAGTTACAACTAGCACGTGACCTCACCATGCCCGGACGAACACGCACCAATGGAAAGGTAACTTACTCCAGCACGCCAGCCAGGTGACAAACAGGCTATAGGGAACAGGTTTCACTGTAGGTAAAGCGATGTGTGACGCCTGCCCTCAAGAACCGGTTTCGTCTTTCTATTAGCAAACCTCGGTTAAAAGCTCCCAGTGAGATAAGTTTCCGGTTTGGTTCAGACCGACTCTACTAGTAGACCAGACGTTCTGTATATCAATCTCAAGACAGCACGCTAGAACAGGTTAATATAGCATTCCCATATGTGGTAACATTATGTAATCGAGCTTTATATCACTGTAGAGAAAGCAGAACTTTGAACAATTCCCGACGTTTTATTCTTTTACACAAATTTATCATGATAGCTAATGCATTCCATTTCAAAGATAGCCTGAAGAAGATAAACAAGTCTGATGAATGTAATAAATACATTTAGTGGAATACTACCATTAAGTGAAGTGGTTTGTATACCAGAAAAACTGAATTTTTAAATGTGGATTGACAACAAATGCAGAGTAGATAATGAATAATCGCTTTGCATGATATCTAAAATGCGATATTTTATTTACTTGTATTGTAATTGTGAATAGCAACGAACACAATCGAGTAACATGGAAACATTTTTGTGATAAATATCGCAGATATTTTTTGTTATTACGCCATTTTTATCTACCGAACCTTGTTAGGAGGTACGTTTAAATTAAATTGTTTTGTTCCTAGAACTATTTAAAGGGCAAGACATTCACTCTAAAGGGAACTTCTGCACAATATACTTCGCCAGCATAGTCACATAGTAATACTTTTACAAATAAGCTCTTGAACAAAATGTTTCTAGAAGCCAAATGTGGTTTAATTTTGCTGTGGATACGGATGCAGAGCACATTAATTATGAAGAGAAATATACGATATTTTTTAAATTTAATTATCTGAAGTAATAATTTTATAAAAATCATATAAATGAAAATTATTGTTTTAAAAAAAATATTATTTTCAGAATATAGCATCGAAAAGTCGAAGATTTCGGAATATGAGAGCCTAAGTTTCTATGGTCATTATTCATTTTCCCAAATAATTCAATTGTCCTATGATCTTTATCAAATACAAAACATGCCAATTAAATATCAAGGATAGTTAACAATAGGTTTTCGGGCACTATATACCTGACTTGAGACTATATAACTTATCCAGTTCAATTACTTACTTACTTACATTTTTATGGCCTAACATAGTATTATTTACATGCCAAATTTTATAAGTATTGATTGAATACTTTTTGGGATATAATGTATAATAATAAATTTTAAAATTGGCTCTATTTTCCAAGATTTCGGAACAAAATAACAACAATATCCATCTTAAAATTCAATACTTACACAATGCTCTACCATCGTACAAAATTTATTTAAAAAACGGTTATGACATATGACCCCAAATAGGCCTATTCAAAAGGCTATGGCTGTGATTAAAAGCTCTAAAAGTCAGGTATCATTACTAAGTTTTGTGTATGTACCAAGTTTGCTGAAATTCTGTTAAAATGTTGAAAAATTTAAATGGTGTGGTGGGGGGACACTCGCTCAGATACCCACATCGACACACATACACACCTACACACACCTAAACTGCTACAAGGTAAACTGTTGTTAGATATGCGTTGTATCCTGTTGCTTGCTAGTTTACACTTCCACCACTAGACAGTAGCTCGACAGCTGGCGCCACAGGATGCGTGTAATAGTTCCCTTGCTGTTCGCTTGTGAGTGGTCGGAATACGTTCATTCTCCCTACGCTGCAAGGTGGTTACTGGCTCCTGCTGCGTGCACCGAGAATGCACAGTAGTGAGCAAGCACCAGCTTACCTCGCAACACTTCACCACAAACCACTGCTTTCTTTCCGTCGGAAAGAAGGCTACACATGCACATTTAATTTGTTTTACAGAGTCCTGCATGGCAATCACATGCAACGCTCTACGAGATTCTCCACGCCTTCTACAGATACATGTTGCAGTTGTTCATGAATCCATACGCTATTTCGACGTAATCTTCCGTGGAGCTATCAACGAAGAACCGATCACCTTCCGGTTTTCTCGTTTACAAGCTTTTCACTTACTCGAAGTCTTTTCGTCTATTCGTGGTGCGTGCTTCATACTCAGCATAATGCGATTGGTTCCCGCTGGCTTGGTTGTATGCGCCTACAGGAAGCGAGCTATGACGTCTTACTTCTCGATGGTACAAGTGCTGAGTTCATACGTCTGACCTCGTCTCTAGCTGTCACTTGAATGAACAGGGGAATGCTGCGTGCGGCTAGCTTATATTCCAGGATATTCCTAAGCCTCGTGCAAACACAGCTTCACCGAGTCTTTAAAATTACATTAAAAGGATAACGTACCATATTCGTGGGGAATGTAATAACATTTTGCATAAAAACGACTTCTTACTAGGCATTAAGAGCACACTTATTTTCTCTGTGTTTTATTTATATGAAATATTAAAATTTGCCGAGAGAAAATTTAAGGAAAGAAAAACAGAAGTTACTGATAACTAAAAGTTGTTCACGATAGAGTGAAAACTCTAGAAATCAAGCTCTGAAAAATTGCACTACTCTTACCTGGATAACTTTTAACGAGCGCAATGAGTGACGAGCAAGTTGGTACATATGAAGAGAAAATAGTGCCATACCTTAACTTCAAATAACCAGTGTTGAGTAACCATTAGTGGTTAATTAAATTTTTTATCTCGCTTTGTGTTTTTTTAATGCATCGAAGAGTAAGAGTGAGCAGATTTGTACAATATTTAAATTTCTAATAATTTCACAGTTTCAATTAACCGACGCATGAATAAAGTTGTCAGTCCCATGGCAATGTTAATATTGCATAAGGCAGAATAATACGCGACGTGCATACAAGTAGATCTTAAGCAGGGATTTCAAAAGTGCTCATTTTACCGTGAACATCCATTAATGAGCTTACTTTCATCTGTATGTGTGAAAATACATTTTAGTGAAGTTCTTAAAGCATAGATAGTAGGTAGGTTTGCTGACGTCTCATTGATAGCAATATCATTGGAGGTGAAACCAGATTCATGTGAAACAGTAACACGACAGTTGAAATACACGTGTGACTTACCGAGGATTCGAATTCAGCAAATCTCGTAAAACCAAGCTAGCGTGAAATCAATTATATCACGCAGGTAGGATTCGAAGCAACAACTTCGGATGTAATCAGTGTAATGTTTTGAATGATAGCTTTCACTAACCTGAAATATTAACACGGCCATCACTTTAAAAATAAGTGTCTGATCCACTAAAATAACAATAAGTTTACATGGCCTACCATATAACTACTCGTGTAAACATTTTAGTGGAAATCGGTTGATTGGTCCTCGAGATATAATATAAAATCACATTGTTCATGTGACGATCTTCATAAAAGAAAGACAAAAAAGCACATATATTGCAACATTCGATAATTGTCATACACTGTAAAAATATTGTCTAATTTTACACGAATGTACGTTGCAGCACAATCTCCACACATGTTCGTGCATTTTTACACATACGTGTATACATATACTTTTACTCTATGCCCCGTGTATTTTTTACAAATGCAAAGCCAGTGCTAGTTTACTACACTTGATATTATTTTTACTAATCATTATGTTCAGCTACACTTACTTTCTGTATGTCATCTTACTTTTTTGTTACCAATATCAATCCATATAATGTAAATTTACACAAACTTTGTTATAGGCTGTTCACGGTAAATTGAGCACATTTTAAGGCCCTTCTCAATTTTTCCTTTCATCCAATTTCCAGCTTCCTGCTGCTTTCTAATATAAACATTGCTATTTGACAAATAAACACAGTGTATAAATTTTCCCACCCTCAAACTTTAATGCCTCAGGCTGCAATAAGATATATTTAATAGTGGTTAAAGCCTGTTGGGAGGACCTTAAAAAGTCCTCACTTTACCGTGAACAGCCTATAGTGTAATTTTATCATACCAGTCAGTTAATTTTACTAATCATCACATTAAATCACAAGTACTCTATACATGTTATTTTACTATAATTGCTACTAATTTTCTACCACACATTGTGAATTAACACAATCATTATTATGGTAATTTTACTACACCAGTCAGTTACTGTTTAATGTTCACCATACCTAATTACGTGTACACTCTAGGTGTAATATTACCGTACCAGTTTGTAATTTTAACGCATTATAATATTAAGTAATATGCACTCAGAGTATGCAATTTAACTATGTAAATTATAGATTTCCTGCCACATGCTGTAAATTTACACAAACATTGCAAGTGTAATTTTACCACTGTGTATGTGTTTTCCTCACTAACATAAAATTAAAATCGCAGATTCACTTCAATTGTAATTAGAAAATTTCTGTACATTAGCAGAGTTATAAACAGTTATCTCCAAAATTATAGATAACGGTTGACTTCAGATATAAAATAGGTAGTTATATACAAAATCCAACATATACCATCAGTGGGAGTTAAGATTTCCTTTTGAACACGAAAGGAGTTCGAAGTAATTCTACTCCCTACCCCTAGATCGCATGTTTTTTTTTAGCAAATACGTGTAGTTATATTTAAATTCACAAGTACATTAGTGTAAAATATACAAATAATGTACTCGTTTTAGGAAATTACACATAAAAATGTAAAGTAATCATAAATTTGCATGTGTAAATATTCTGTCGTCCTTTAGAATCTGTAATTTTACACCCTGGTTAATGTCAATATACCAGTATATTTGTGTTTTTTTTTTTTTACTGTGAGATGGTGCTACATTTGGAGTGAAATAGGAAAACATGTACTTTTACATTGATGAACGGGTTTTAACACATTAGCGTGGTTGTAAAAACACACAAGCTTAAGGTTTTAGTGCCTTGCATTAGTGTATTTTTACACCTAGTTTCGCATTTGTAATTTAAAATCCTTTTTAATGTCAATATACCAGTACATTTGTGTTTTTTAAAGTAAGATTTTACTACCTAGTGAGTGAAATAGAAAATATGTACTGTTATACCAATGTACATGTTTCAATACAACGTTGGACTAGTTGTAAAAATACACAGAATTGGGTTATAAAGTTCATGTTCATGTTATGAATAAAGTTGTACGTTGCTGTAAATTTACACGTACTGTACTTGTTTTTACAAATTACACACAGAAAATGTAAAATTACCGAAAGTTTGTACATGTATTATTACACTTCTTTACAGTGTAGATACACTATACAATGTCAAATTTTCATCTGTTACATAGTTTCGTAGATATAGGAGACTAATCTCAAATGTTTGAATAAGCGCAATTCGGAAAATTATATGAATAGAAGCCATTCGGAAAATAAGAGACTTACATACTTAAAACATATAAATCAATATTGCCTACCACAGTATAATTTTTTCACCAAATTAGAAAGAAATCGGATGATTGTTTTCCGAAATACGACATAGAAACGGTATTGTTTCAAGTGAGACTATCATACAAAATGGCGGATGGATGAGTCTTTATACAGGCAATTTTATATGTATATATACATATATATAATGTACTGTCAGCATAAAAATTTAAGTTCTAATTAGTTTTGTAGTTTTGTAGATAAAAAATTCTGAGTAAAAAAATTTATATGTCCACCATATTAAAAATATGTGTGTCTGATCCTCTCAAAGGTTATCAACTTACATGGCCTGCCATAGTGATACTTGTGTGAAAAATATGGTATAAATGGGTGATTTTTTTCTGAGATATCGCGTAATTTTAAATTGTCATGTGATACTATTTTACAAAATGGAGGAAACACGGTTTTGTTTAGACACATTTGATGGTTGTAATATACATGAATACAGCTAGCAGGTAAATTGTATTGGAACCATTTACATGTTTTCGACGATATAACGTACAAATATTAGATAAATATATGGCCACCATTTTAAAAATAAGGGTCTGACATAACTAAAATGTATCAGTTATCATGACCTACCACAGTAGTGGTAGATAATAAATATGGCAAACAAGTACTGTTTGCCATATTTTGTAAGAATGGGAGAATTGTTTCATGAGATATTATATAAAACTTGATTGATTTTTGTGGCACTATCTAACAAAATGGAGGACAAATGAGGCTCCGTTAAACACATTTGATGTTTGTTATACAGGATGAGTAGTTAATGCACGCATACCCGGCCGGCATGAGTGAAATACTTAGGACAAATAAATAGGAAAACTTATATACGACATAAGGCCTAAAGTGAATTTTGATTATGGTAGAACATTGCTATTGGAATGTATTATAGAATGATAAATTGGAAACCAATTTCCTTTAAGCAACGAAAATTGGCATTCAGGCAAACGTTTACAAGACAGGTTACTACACAAAACGGTGTGTTAGAGAGAACACACCCCTTCATACATTAAATAGCGACTGACACCTGCCAACTGTTTAAAACTTTATAAACCTGAGTTTGGAGAAATTTTGCATGACCTATTATTAATCAGCATTTAAAATGCAATAATAAAGGTCGCCTTGCTAGCATCCGCTAATCATGACCGTTTCCTGAGAAATCATATTATGTGTAGTAGGAAATCAGATTAATGGTTGCCTGTGAGTTAGGCAGCCTGTAATCACTGTCATGCATGACGTGTAAACTGATACCATGGCTTACGTTCCTGTCCTCGGACAACATGACTTGAGATTGTGTATGTGTATGTCTGTGAACTCATTGCGGGTAAGTGTCCCGTTGTATTGGTCCCTACTGTCGTACCATGTGGCGACGATGCTGCTGGCCTGCTAGCATTGCGTTGGTAGTGTACACAGCAGACAGTTCTTCACAACATGTGTGATGGAATGGGGTAATGACGGACATGCATCTCACTTAAGGTGAAAAGATGTGTAATGTATCAGCTGCGCGTCGTCGATACATCGAAAAATATTCTGTTCGATACTTACCAGTTGCGCGTACTTCACTTCAGTTCATCGGCGTTTGCGTGAAACAGGAAATGTACGCACAAGCTCCCACAATTCTGGCTGACCATGTTTACAATTGAGCGCGATGTAATGGACTATGTTGGTGATAACCCACGTGGGAGCACTCGAGCAATCGCTAATATACTGAACGCACCAGAGTCTACAGGATGTCGCACTGTACGGCGAGACAGATTGCACGCATATCACTACCAGCCAGTGTAGGCACTACTTAACCCGACCGGCCTGTCTGTTTAAAGTATTGTGAGTGGTTCCAAGGCCAAATAAGACGAGCCTCAGTATTCATCGGTGTCGTGCTATTAATCGACAAAGCAACCTTCACGATGAGAAGTGTCTTCAACTTATACAACGAGCATGTGTGGGCACACATCAACCCACATTCAGTACGGGACTCCCACTTAAAATATACGTTTTCTCTTAACGATTGAGTGGAGATTATCTATGGGATGCTAATTGGGCCATAATCATTCCCGCTTGGCTATCTGGAGCTTCCTATCGGCGTTTATTAGACGACAAGCTACCACATCTTCTTGAAGATGGATCCCTGAATCTACGAGACGACATGATGTACATGCACAATGGTGTAACAGCACACTTAAATCGCACAGCATGGCAGTACATGGTTGCGCAATACTCAGCGCTATGGACTAGCTCAGGTGGGCCGGTGGGTTCGCCACCCAGATCACCGGACCTGCACCCAGTTGACTCCTACTTGTGGGATTACTCGAAGGCACATGCATATGCAACTGACATGGACAATGTGGAGGACCTCTTGACACTTATTCTAAATGCATGTCATACCGTACAGGCTAACCCGTAAATGTGTAAGCGTGTGCACCAGTCATATGAGCATAGCGATCGTGCATGTTTGGAGATGGGTGGCTCACACTTCGACCATATGCTGTAACCACGTAAACACTTCGTATTCCAAAGAAATCACTAATGCTCGTAACTGGTGTTAGTTTTTTTTCGACTACTCCACACTACCACAATTTACTATGGAGCCGTTTACCTACACTAGGGCACAGACGTAAACCAGGTTGTCAGTTGATATATCTTGGACCACAGTGAGGGGTAACAACTGCCTACCTCACAGACAACCACTAATATGTTATCCAACTAAATATGTGATTTATGTTTTAATGGTCGGGATTAGCGGATACTGCCCAGGCGACCTTTGTTATTGCTTTTTGCCTGCTGGTTACTAACTTGTGTCAAATTGCTTCAAGTGCATTGTTATCATGTTCTAAGCAATTGGAGTGAGTCAACCCCTATCTCGTGTACGAATGGATGTACTCTCCATAACGGTATTTTGTTTGGTAACCTACCCTGTAAACATTTACTTAATGCCAATTTTTGTTGCTTAATCGCAAGTGGTTTCCAATTTTTCGATGCATAACATATTTCCAGTCGCAACGTTCCAGGGCCTCTACCACCTTCAGAAATCACTTTAGGCCTATGTCGTATTTATGCTCCTCTACTTATTTGTCCTAAGGATTCCTCTCACACCGGGTTATCATACAATAACGACTCATCCTGTATATATTCCCATCATACGAAGTTAAGTTGGAATTTATGACTTGGTTTCAAGGATATAGATTATTATGCTAAAACCGCCATTTTAAAACTAAGCATATGAGATACTTGAATCATTTTTACATATCAACCGCCGCGGTAGTACTTTCTTGCCAAATTCGGTAGTAATCTGTCAATTGTATCCCGAGATATTGCACAAAAACTTTATTAATTCATGCAGGGCTTTATTATAAAATAGCGGAAAAAAAGTGGTTGTTTTTGGCTTATATAATGCTTTAAATAGACACTGTCATTATAAAAAATTGGGTTGAACTTGGCTTGATCATATCATTACAACGGACACGCAGCACGACGATAACATTGAACGCCAGTCCAGAGCCTTGCGCGTAGAGGCGATGCCGCACTTGATGCACGTGGGAATGACGCCCTCATCACTCGCGCACTTATCTGCCTCGAAAGAGTAACATATTTCCAGGTAAGCAGGCCCCTAAATATAGTCCATTACTCGAAGAGAAGATTGTTTAAAAAATAGCGGTAATAGAGTCAAGACTTTAAAATCGATCATTGGAATTTCTCATCAATTTTAGCCTTCTTTCCAAACAAAAGAAAGGTTCTTGAGATTATTGTCCTGTCTGTGACCCTGTGTATATGTGTGTCTCCCTACTAAAAACTTTTGAACGCGTTACCAAAATTTCACCACACTCTGTTCACATGTAGTACTTGGAAAGGATATTCGAATTTTATAGTCATCGACCACGTCAGGCGATTACTTTTTAAATGGCAGCAATTTAACAACATTGGTTGCTATGTTTTATCTCGGGAACTATTAAACCAAATTAATACAAATTTTGTATGTTGGCAGTGCATTATATAACAATTTATATATATATATATATATATATATATATATATATATATATATAAATTACTGTTGGTCCACCATTCTGTGAGATAGTACTACATGAATAAATAGAGGTTTACATTATATTTCGAAATATACTCAACCTATTCTTACCAAATTTCACTCTAAAAATTACTATTGTATACCATGTGAACATATGCAATGATTGATATGGCACTAGTTTTCAAAATTATGGTCATACTAAAATCTTAAGTTTATTTGGTTTATCACCTGTAGCGTTCGGGAAAATCCAAACAAATTTTGTATGATAGTATATGCCCTATAATGCAAGCACCGTATATGACAACCAACAAACTTTTTGTGAGCCATTTTGTCAGTTAGCGCCATACGAAGAAATTAATTTTTTATGTGATATTTTCTGGTATGTATATAGTAGTAGGGCCGGAGTTGTTCTAGGTCACCTTTGATTGATTGAAAGGGTTAAATTGAAATCAAAGGGTTAATTAAATTAATTGAAAGGGTTATTCAAAACAGGGTCACTTAAATTGAACGTGTTAAAGTCAATTAAATTGTTAAATTTTATGAGAGGGTTAGGTTTAATGAAAGGGTTAAATGTATTGAAAGGGTCAATTTTATTTCTTGATTTTTCCTTCTTTTTTTTGGATTGGGGAGGGGGTAGCAGGAGCTCTGACACATCCTCACCCTTGGAGCTCTGGTAGTCGATAACCATAGTGGTGGGTTGCACTGTGTTATATAGGTTTTTAGTCAAGTGCAAGAGTGGGTTAAGCATAATTTTTTTTTCTAATTTTGAGGTGTTTGGAGTGATTTTGACGGTATATATGCGATGTAAACGAATATATTTAACACACAAGAGAGTTTCAGAGTGTTTAAACGAGAGTTTCAGAGTGTTTAAATTTCCAAGAGTTGCATAAATGTAAAAGTTATGTTTTTGGTGAGATATTGCTCATAGATGATAGATAGACGACTTCTAAAGATGCGATTTACATATTAAACAATCTGTTTTCGGAATGCAACTAAACATTACAGAATTTCAGAGTGTTCTACGTATGGATAAATTACATGCATTGAATCGGAAATTTCAAACGACTACATGAATAATAACTGGAATTACAGTCTCGAGCTTTGAAATATAATTTACAGGAGAGAGAATTTTTACTACGTGAATAACATGCTATGTCGACAAGGGCAAACATACTAAACGAAATCCAGGTATTCAGTGTGAATAAATAAAGATTTCCAAACTCGCATTTAAATTTTAAGCAGACACAATAGTGAAATATAAATACACACACACTAATTAACACCTCTCGCACATATCTTCAGTATTTCTTAAAACACATTCGTTTGATTTGGAGTCCAGCATAGCAATGACGTCTTTTAAGCTGTTTGTGCAGAGCCTGATTATATATGTATAGGGAAACCAATAGACAAATGAGTTGAAATTTAGGAGAAAAACTGTGCATTCGTCCTACAACAGACAATGAAATGATATTTTTTTTTAAAAACTAAAGTTTCACTATTTTCAGAACAATTCACTTTTAACACAAATTATTTCCATCGAAGCATAGGGGCACTTGGATGATGTGAAGAAGTACTTAAGCCTGTAAAGCGTAATCGTGCAACACTTTATAGATAGGTACTACAAATTACCGTTAAATCTGTGAAATTCACGCCACTTGGTAACAAAGAACACGAGTTGTTAACACAAATGGTATTTTCGTAACCGAACACAGAAATAAGTTACTTATTACAATATTGACTAAACACACGAAAATTTATATTTTCCTGATAAAATACTATGTAAATCATGGCCGGTATCACTAGAAATGAAGGTCAGTATGATGCTTGCTGGTGCAGTAACCCCCTATCGTAAGCTCGTTGGATGCCAAGTGTGTAGAGATTCGATGTTTATGAAGGAGCTGACAAGTAGCACTACCATTTCCTCCAAGTGTACATGAACGACTGAAGATGGCGGAGAGTGGGATAGCTGAGGTCACTTTGCTCCCTGCACCCCCTCCCTGCCCACCACCAGTGTGCGCTGCCACAAACTGGTCGCGATCGTCAAATGTTTTTGGCACTAAGGTAAGAGCGAAAACTGCCTACTTGCGTGCACACTGGGAGCAGGCACCCCCTGCCATCATGGCATCATCTGCCTTGTTTTGCTCCGATCGGGTCCCGCTCATTCGTAGACACCTCCTACTGCACTACCCTGAACCACACGTCTACAGAGGTACTCCGAATCCATGATGCCAGCCACCCCCTACCACCCATCCTCTGCGAGGTCCTGAGGATCAGTCCTCGACTCTCAATTGTCGCAACTGATTCAAGATTGCATCATCTGCCTAGTTGCACTCCGATCATGTCCCGCTCGCTTGTAGACTCCCCCTCCCACCCTATCCTGCACCACTCATCTTCAGAGCTGCTGTGAGTCTACAATGACAACCACCCTCTACCACCCTACCCTACACCTATTGTCTTCAGAGTTGCTCCGACTCCACAATGACAACCAGCCCTTTCCCTATAAGCCATGTCCAGAAGGATGTGCCCCCTACCACCCCCACTCTCGAAGGCGACTTTTTATGAAGACGTCCATTGTCGATCGAGCCTGGAGCTCGCAAAAACCAGTTTACGAACCCCAGCATCAGTCCTGGGGATACTTTTTCGTATTTTTTCGTGAGTTGGCATCCCTGCAGTACCTGTTTCAATACAAAGTGCCCTCCTCACTACACTATTTTGATTATGTTTTTTCTAATATTGGTTCCCCTGTTTTGAGCCGCAGCCCTCTGAATGCATGCCCTGAGAGATTTCACCCGACTTGCTGTCCCTTCAACCTTACACAACAGGTTTAGTATATGAACAGTGAAAAAAAAAATTACAATTCACTGAAATCAAGTTCCCAATTTAAGTCCTAGATTTAACATTCCAACAAGAAATGTATATTTGAATCAAGCAAACTATGATTTGTAAAATAATACAGAAACACAAGACTTATTTTTCAAGTATTCAAACCATATAAAATTTGATTCCTCATTAAAACAGAACTATTTTTTACAAGTATTCAAACAAGGCATATTTTATTCACTCATTAAGAAATGTTTTTACTATCAATTCGATGTATAGGACAGAAAAAAAATATTGCGAGAGATTTAGACGGCTCTTAACATCGATGTCTTGAGAGCCAATGAGAGTGAAGCAAGAAGCGCCGAGTCGAACACATGAGACTAGGGGAATGAGAGATATCTCCTATAAAACCCTTGTATCAACGACAGCATCTAACACGAAATCCACACATTGCGAAATAAAATTTGTTTTTATGTTGTGAACCGCTTGAGGAGGCGAGCGTGCTAACCAATGTGTGTCCTCTCTTTTTATATGTAACCAAAAACTTCCCAATGGTAAAAATGTATTCCATATAACATAAAATGTATATATTTTTATGTATTTAATATTTTAATAGTTCCTGATGTAAGTTTAACAAAACACTATGAATACAGGCAGAAACCATGTTTTTAGAGTTGGAAAATAGCGATTTCACTGTTATTCGTACTTTTTTGTACTAAAAAGTCTAAATTTTTGTAAATTAATGGGAAAGTAGAGGCCATTTTGAATCCTTGCAGTACATAAGGAGGGATAAATTAATTTTTTCTCAGTCTTAATTTGGCATCTGCTAAGGTGACTTCGTGTGCATGCATGTGCATTGTATTAGTAAAGATGACTATGTCAGACATCTACTATAGGCATCCGGGAAGCATTGTCATTATGTGCAACTATTGATAATGTGAACGATGCCAGGCGTCCACTACAACAACAACAGATGCTCACTACAACATCTACTACAGTTCCAGATGCATACTACAGCTCCAGACGTATATCATGATTACTACAGCTCTAGATGCCTACTACAGCTCCAGATGTCCATCACGATTACTACAACTCCAGGCGTCCACTACAATGCCAGAAGTCTACTACTTCATCTGGAACATAATCAACACATAATCTTCAAGGCATTTCATCAGATACAATACATCAAGGTCACTGCTGTGACAATTGCTATTCTGAATGCATTGAAACATACAAGGCTATTTTAGCTTACGGGAACACGAAAACCCTATCATGTCTAGATATTTCCCAACTTCAAATGCTGCTGAAAGAATTCATAATTCGTTTGCAGGTCACAAAACAAATTAGATTATCTGTTCCTGCCTGAACATGTAAAAGCCGATGATGATATCGTATTGCATTTACCTTGTGAAGACTGCCCTTATGGCATGCCTGCCTTTCCTAATGATGAAAACTTACAGCAAATGCGGACAGATTGTATGTCGCGCAGGCTGGAACAGATGCTTGAAGTTTGAATCATTCCAGATATAGCAATGGACGATTCCAGAGTCGATGAAGTAGATTCCAAGACGAACACTGTCATCTTATAAAATTTTATATGAGAGAGAGAGACTATTTTGTAAAGAGTGTATAAAAAGAAATTACGTAAAACTGATGTATTGCTATGCTCAGGGTTTTGAAAACTATAAAGACAACTCCTTTGTAATTAAGGAGCTTGCTATTTCTTATGCAACCAACTTTAATGATGCTAAACTATTATGCTTTAAATTGACCAGGCATTGGTATAGTTTAAAACCTGAACTTAAAATGATGTTTTGGGAACAGACTTACGAGATACATTACCTGAAATGGAACTCTGGTGACATAGCTTATGAAAAACGTTTTCAATATGTAAATTATGCCTTACTCGAAGACTATCCTATATATGTACTTGGAACAAGACAGAAGGAAATTTTAAAAACTTTAACAAATGTAGAAGTAATCAATATAAGAAGATACAATGACTGTACGACTATTAATTCATTAGTGAAGTGCTACAATTCAAACCACTGTGAGGAATAAACATTCTGCTCCCAATGTAAAAGCAAAGCTTTAAGAGAATATTCGTACCAACATCCTACCTACGTATAAAGACATTAATTTTTCCAGATATGGTTTATTCCAGGTAGCATAAGATTTAGAAAAAATGGAGAAATTCGACCCTGAGAAGACATACTCTACTATTTTTTGAGGACACAAGAAAGTATGGTTCCAGTCTCTAGGCAACATATACTTTCAAACACAGTTGTGTAATGGAAATAAATATTGGAATTTCACAAAAAGTTCTTGAGAATGCCTGTATACATCACGAGTGCCCTTTTATGAAGAAGAAGACTATCCGGTTTTCAATTTGAGACCCCACAACGAACTGCCCTGTTCTTTTTGGATCTACGTTTTAAAAATCGCAGTACAAAAGAAACCAAAGATCCAGGTTTTCATGAAATCAAATATAAATTGATTAGAGAATACAGAATTTTACGACACTGCCATAACCTTATGGAATGAAATATGTAATAATAAGGAGAACATCACCCAAATACAAGGCAGTAGCAGACTTTTAAGAGAACCATAGTAATTCAGAGCTGTGAGGTATGGAACAGCATTGTTTGTGTTGGTAAATTTGATATAAAAAAGTTGTAGTTCAAGAACTAATTTTAACTGGAAGAACATCTGTCTATATAAAGAGAGAGGATCGTAGAGCAGAGATTCAGTTATGATGGAGAGGTTCGACTCATCACTTCAGTATGCCAGTGTTACTCCAGGTTTCAGGCGAGTATGGTTTCGATTTGAAGATGAAGATAGTCCACTACAGATACAGATTTGCAACGGAGATGAACATTGGTGTTTCTCATTAATCAATCCAACAGAAAATTTTAAATTTTTCGAAGTATGTTATGGGCGATATGATTGTCCTTTATATAATTTACATCCTCACAGCAAGCTACCTTATAATGAAAGTAAACTGGAATTTGATGCTCACAGTGGATACATCACCAAACGCAAGTCCAACAAGAAAATCAAATAAACAATGTAGATGGATTGTAGTTACTGTTCTGTTACTACAGTTTGGACAGAAAATGAAACAACAACAAGCAACATTATATGTACATCGGTGACCAAGAATTATCTTCTCCCTGTGCCATGTGGCAATGCAATGTTTCTCAAAGCATGAACATCTGGCAGACTATATAAAGGAGCATGCCTAGTATAAAATCGTCAGTCATGGCTAGGATCTTCAAGCCTACAGACATATACTAGGTTTTACAAATTGGACACAGAAGGGTGTTCTTTAAACCGTATGACGGTTTTCTACAATTTCATGTCGGTTACAATATAGAACATTGGTGCTGCATTTTCGGCAACAGTTTCGGCATTCGCTTTGGTGAAGGAATAGCATGCGACAATTGTGCTGTGAGATATCTTCGCCCCGATAGCGATGTGCCAACATCATTAGAAGATTTAATGATTGCCAGTCTTAGTGGGGAAATAGAAGAGGAATGGGGATACGGAGTAATCGACTACCAGCTCATCAGATCTCACCAGGGAATCACCATTTGTTGGAAGGAGACCTGCTATGTGGACATCCATAATTTTATTTTAGAACCAAGGAGTATTAGTTTTTCCATCGATGTGTAATTTGTATGTGTGAAGTGCCTAATTCAGAATAATGATCCCAATGTTCCCACTGTGTCCAATGAAATACACGTATACAATTTTTACTAAAGTGTTTAATTCTGTAACTTACAGCTTATTATGTTCACATTTTTCTGTAAAGGATATGTGTAAGTCAGACATTAATTTCAAATGTATGTAATTCTCTCAAGCTTTGTCAGCATGTAGTAAACCAAAGACTTATGATGGCACTTTAACTAACTGTAATAGTTCTGAATGTCTTGTAAACTAGTACAAGCCTCATGTAGTAGATTGTAATTGTAAACTTAAGGGTGAACTCCTTGAAACTTCATATTGTAAGGAAGGAAAATGGTTGAAACACCTTGTTTATAATACAGACACTCTTTTACTTCATCAGTATTTCGAAGAATGTGATAATAATCTTCATATTTTATATCATTATAGCAAAGACAAGTTTGGTTACAAGTTTCATTTTGGGTGTGATTCATCAAAATGTTACATACATCGAGCAATAAAATTAGCAAAAATAAAATTTAACCCTAAAACACGCATCAACTTGCAAATTTAGAGAATTAATATCCATACATTGTTCCTTGCTAATTCTTCTCAGTCGAGTGTTGGATGTCATAGTAGCAACATTACATATCTTCATCCAGCTAATCATTGTCAGTGTCAAATAAGGAAAGTCCAATATAACTTATGCCCTATGGTGTCAGGGCATTTTGCAAGAATTTACGGAAACCTCTGACAATATTTTTCATTTTAAAGTAATTTACTTTCCTCTTTGGGACGAAAAGAATCACGAACTCACACATTGCAGTGACAGCAAGAAATGTCGAGTGTTTCATATGACTGCAAACACACCTCTTCCATCTAGTGTTGAAGATGTCTACTTTCATTATGTTGAATCCTATCCTAATTTGGTCGAGAGCATTGTTTTACACACCCCTACTTGTAAAGACGTTAGTTTGCAAGCAGACAGATTGAAATCAGGGGGAAAGAAACACTCACTCCATGAAAGTAGAGGTCAACGATGGTATCTGGATCCAATTTCAAGAAAATGCATGAAAAGTTTGTTCACGGAAGTTGCTAACAGTATATAAAAATATTTGTTTTTAAAGAAAAACATATTGTATTTGATAGTGTTATAAATGTTTTGTGTTATCCTGTAGCTGTTTCGGAGCAAGGTGTAATTGTTATAAAACTTTTTATATCTACCTGTATTTTTGAAATAATTTGTATAACATGCTGTATTTGCGAATGATAAAAAATGTTGTAAAACTATTGCGAATTCACTTGTGTTTGTTTAATATGCTTATGTTTTGAGCAAATTCTACTTGGCAGTGTTCTGGGACATTTTGTACTTTATTGTGAAATAAGTATGTGTAATTTGTAATTTTTTTGGAGCAAAACTTTTCTACTTGCTTAAATACGTTGCTTCAGTGTTAAAATGTTGTAAAAAGAATTTTGGATCATCCTGTGTTTGTATATATTTTTGTAAATAAATATGATGTAGAATGAATCCCTTTATTAAAATGTACTTTCCCTATTCCTTATTAAAAGTGAACTTGTTTAGTGAGAGAGGGAGAGAGCGAGAGAGGGAGAGAGAGAGAGAGAGAGAGAGAGAAAGAGAGAAAGAGAATGAGAGATTATTAAATTTTCTATTAAAAGTATGCTGCATTAACAAGATTCAGATAACAAACAGACAATTCCTTCTCCAAAAAAAAATCAAGTAAATATATATTTGAATTTGAGAAAAAGTTGTCTGCTGGGAAAAAATAAATAAATAAATACATTAAATAAGTGGTTAAATGTCGCCTGCCTCCGTAAATATGATATATTAGGCAAGGAGGCTCTGGGTTCGAGTCCTGTGTAAGGCATGTTAATATATAGAGTTTGTGGGTTCGATTCCCTGCTAAGACATTATTAATATAAGCTAGGTTCGAGTCCTGCTTAGATCAAGTACGAATGTAATCTAATTTCTCACTTTCTGGGTTAGATTCCAGGATAGGTCTTGTATGATAATAGCTAATTTGTAATTCGTTAACCATATTATCTAAAAGGTTTAATCAATTAAAATTACAAATAAATTATATTATAAATAGGAATTAGTATACGTAAAAAAGTGTGTTCAATCATAACAAAAAACTGATTTCACATCGTAAAGCAAAAAAAAAATTTTTTTATTGTAATGACAATTGCTCATGTAAGAAATCGTTAAATAAGAACACAATTCAAACCTATTGCCTTAAAACCGGACAAACACATGTTAAATTCAGATATAAATGCTAAATTACAGCATATCCGTGTAAATGAAAAAATCACATAAAATCGTTTTAAATAGGTAAAGATTGCATAAAAATGTATTGAAATGTCTTAAAACGCATTTATCGTCTATTTCATATCCATTTTAGACGAATAGCATTATTTAATCAATGCGAGAAGAGAGGTGGTAAGAGTATAAATAGCACCTCCCACTCATTGGAGCTCATTTGCTTGTGTGACCCCATGGAGGTAACACCTCCTCTCCAGTTCGCGGACAGTCAGTGAACCGGTCTGCAGTGCCTATGTCAAGGGCACCAGTCACCCGTCCACCAGTTGCTACCGGGACCTAACATGGGGATGTGCGATCGAGGGGACCTGGCCCCCCATCGTTTCTGCCGCGATGGGGAAAACCTGCCGGAGAAGGCTCCCATGGCGTTCTCCAGGGACTGCTATCGCCCGCACGCCCAGCAATCCTGCCGAGACGGTGAAAGCAACCCTCCTCACTTGGGAGCTTGCTAGTCTGCCGCTCCCACAGAGCTGTCAAAGGAATAGCGAGCGCCCGGCTGCCCTGACTCTTACCTGATAGAGCAGATTGCGCTCAGCCCTACTGACCTGTGTACAGGTCTCTTTCATCAACCAAAATCTTTGTTACAAGAGTTTGAGTAAGTGAATATAAAAATGTGGGGTTTTCGGTATTTTGTAAAAAAAATGTCATGTTTTCTTTAAGCTTTGGGTAAAGTGTATGATTTTTGTTAAACATTTAATAAATCAATGACAATTGGAAGAAATCTTTATCAAATTGAACAATTAGTCTTTAAAATTGAAAGATATTGTGATGAATTTTGTTAAAAATCGTTATGACTAAATGATTTTCATTAAAAATTGTTATGACTGTATGAATTTCGTTAAAGTTTTAACACAATCGTTAAGACTTGAAAGAAATATTTATCAAATTGAATGATTAGTCTTTAAAATTGAGAACGAATTTCATTAAAAAATGAATTTTCATTAAAATTGTTACAACTGGATGATTTTTCTTTAAAAATCGATGGAGCTGAATTAAATGTAATTCAAAATCATTATGACCAAATGATTATTTTTCTTTAAAATCAAATGAAATCGTTTAAGGATGTTTAAGAATGGGTATGACTGTAATGGTGTGAGTGCAGGGGAAAATCATGTTAATTTTAATGCCAGATGTAATTTTTTTTCATGTAGTTTTAAGTTTATTTAGAAGAGCTGAGATGAGAGGTAGACCACCAGAAGCTGCATCCTTTGAACTATATGGAACAGGGTTTGTGTCAATAACACCAATTTACAGTATCTCTTCACTGTTTAAATATTCGCAAAACTATGTGAAAATGCATTTATAATGCATGGCCAAGTACTCTGAGAATTGTTTTTGTTGGTTAGGTAGTTGTATGACTGTGAGTGTGTGAGCCCAGGTGATAAGTCGTGTGAATTTTAATTCCAGATGTAATTTTTTCATGCAGTTTTGAGTTTATTTAGAATAGCTGAAAGGAGAGGTTGACCACCAGTAGCTGCATCATTTGCACTGCATGTAATAGGGTCCGTGTCAATAACACATAACTACAGCCTCTCTTCACTGTTTAAATGTTGGCAAAACTATGTGAAAATGCATCTAGAATGCATTGCCAAGTACTCTGAGAAATTATTATTTTTTTTGTTAGGGAGTTGTATGACTGCGAGTGTGTGAGTGCAGAGGAAAACTCATGTCAATTTTAGTTAGTTTTACTTAGTTATAAGAAATGCTTAAGGGAGGGATGTGTGTATGATGTATGAACTATGGAAGATCTAAAACAAGGGAAGAACTAAGCTGGATATGCCTTGTGTATTCAGGAGGTGCATAACCTCAGCTTCTAAGCTTGTCAGTATGAGTTGAATGGAGAAGGCTGTAAGATGACGAATATATGAGCCTTGAGTATTTCTAACAATTGAAATGTATTTGAAGTGTATGCCATGGGGTAGTTCAGGTAATTAAGTAAATTTTAAGAAATTTTCTTTTCAAAGTTTTTGCGTAAAATGCGAGTATGAGTGTGCAGTGAGTGAGGGAGAGAGAGGGGGAGAGAAAGAGATTTTTTAAAGTATTTCTTAAGTTTCAGTAAATTATACTTCTGAAATGCATGACTGTATAGCTGTAAGAGTATTAAATGTGTTTGAGGTTTGCTTTAAGTATTGCATGTTTAGTTTATAGCATTAAATGTTTGAATTTTGAATTTTGAATTTTTTTTATTGTTTAGTTTATAGTGTTAAATATTTGAATTTTAGACAAGTATTTTTAATTATTTGAGTGTAACGGATTAATTTCCCGTTATTAAACTTATTTTCGAAAAACTTTTAAAATCTGTTAAATTTTTGAATGGTATATCACTACTTAAAAGTTTTTATGGTGTAAAAGTACTTTAATTTTAATAGTGTAAACTACTTAAAAGTTTTTGACACTGTGTGTCCTAGGACGAAATTTTTTGACAGTGTACAAATTTGATGGTGTAAGATTCAAAAAGTAATATTTAAAGTGGACATAAAATGAAATGCATTAGCACGAGTTTAAATCTCACTGTTTTATTCTAAACGAATGCAGCATGCTCCAAACTTGTAGCTGGGAAAAATATACAAGGTGAGGAAAGTTGAAAAGTGTGGTCAATTCATTACTGGAGACAGGGTGCGGACTGAAAAATCGGCAGAGGGTTGGGCTGGAGGGGAAATACTCAGTCTCCCACTGGTGTGCATGCATGACCAGTAGGCTTTGCATGACAGCAGGGTAGAAGAGGAAGTTGTCGGGTGGGGTTGTTGGAGGGAAGTGGCAAGTTTCCCCCTTCCTCCTCCCTCGATGCAACGCAGAGAGACCTGCAGGGTCTACATGTTGTCTCGTTGGAGGGGAAAGGGAGTGGGCAGGGGTTGTTGGACTGGCACTAGTGTACTAGAGTTCCCCATTCTTTCGCCCACTTCACACTATGCACATCTCCAAACCTGCATGCTATAAAACTCCGACTCGGCCTGGCTTGTTACACGCTAACTTTGTTTCCCTCTCACCATGTATGTGGTCCGTCGGCCGGTCAAGGTATTGGCCCATCTATTGTGTTTCTCCTCGTCTGCTAGGTACCTGACTCTCGTCCATGTATATAAGTTTTCGGGCTTCACTGCCTTTTTAGTCCCCGCTCTCGTTTCTATCTTTCCCCAACACACAAGTTAATATTTTGGAGGACAATCTCTATTTAAGCGATTTGAGCAGGGATTCGCTTAATTAGAGATTGTCAAAACCACAAGGTCAAAACTTGTCCGCTTCCCCCAATCATGAAAAGGTTGATCTTATGAATGACGACTTATTTCTATCAGAGTCGGAAAATTTTTATGAACCGGAAAGTGCTCCAACTGTTTGACAACTGACTTTAGAGTCGATTAGAGATATTTCGACAAGGGAGCCGAAAAAAATTCCTTTTTAGTTCCCAAGCTTCAGTGGAAGCTTTTGTCAGATCTGATGTACCAGCTTTTGAATACAGCATTCACAGGAAGACTAAATGACACACAGATACATAATGATCAATTAGAATCTGATGTAAATTTTTCTAGTTTATTTGAGATGTGTAAAGTCCCTTTATTACTTTTATTAATGGCATCACCCCGGCCGGTCAGATTATCCATTTCTGTAGCAGGTAAGTACTTAAAATCCCTCATGGTGTAATAAGGCACTACAGAGACTATTTATTTTCAAAGCGAAGTACTCCCTGTCCTCCATTCATCCTATGTGAGTTTAATCTACAATGAGGATATTGTTCCTAATCTCACTAACAGACTTGAGGAGTTCAGTGTGCATGGTTCTGGCTGGAGTCTTCAAATTTTAATGTACATAGATGTCCATGTGAGTCAATATCAGCTGTTCACTGTCAGTGTTGCACACACTAAACTGCCCAGGTTTATTGCTGATAGGAAAGCTTGTGTCACTGTAGACTGCCTGGAGGGATAGTGTTTCCATTACACCATCATAGCATCTTTGTTGCCTGCCGCACAACATGTGTACAGAACTACTCAAAACCTCACTAGGTTTTGACTATAGAATGTCTGTCGACACCTGTAGTCATACAGGATATTCGTGAGTTTGAGGAGGACAATTCTATTTCTATCAATGTCTACTGTGTGGTAGACAAAGATAGCAATATAATTGACGAAACTTGCGAAAAGGGTGGAGTTGTAGTACCCATTCATATTTCTCTTGTATGCCATGACAAACATGTGATTATTTTGGCCATTTGCGCGACTTGAAATGCCGCTCAATTGCATCTTGTTTGCATTATAATTTTGTCATGGCTGGTTGGTAGTCAGCTGAGTAAGGAGAAGTGTAAAACACATATTTGCAAGTGTTGTCTCGAGTGCTTTGTTAGTGAGGAGAAACTCGCTATTCACAGCATGCTTTGCCAGCAACAAAGGGCTGTTCGCAGCACTTTCCCCAACAGGAATAACAGGTACGTGGAATTTAAAAATTACAGCAAACAGCAGAGATTGGGTTTCCTTGCCTATTACGATGTAAAAAGTTGCCTGAAACCCATGCCCACTTGCTTGACTAATGATTAAATAAGTAATACAAATACCATCAACCAACATGTTTCATATGAGTTTCGGCTTGAAACTTACAAACGAACTGTAACGAACGCCATGCATCCAGCCACGCCCGCCACCATCTTGTACTGATGCCTCGCCACTCCTAGCAGCCAACAGGAGTACTAAAGTTGTGGTCCTCTGTAGGCACCAAGTTCAAAAACAAAATGTGTTGAATGTCTCATATAAGCACTATACACCTCGTCACTATTTGGACTCGTCCTCACAACGCTTTAAACAGACTATTTACAATTATTTACAGTATCAACATCCTGTCCACTGAATTGCACAAATTTGATTTATTGAGATGGTAGCAGGCACAACTTGACCACAGGGGGATTGAGGACTCCCTGGTGAGTATTCACCTCTGCCACTCTGGGCCTGGTAAAGTCTTCAGTACTCGCCCTAATTTCCAACAAAGAGGAGGTAAGTTGTCATCCTTGACTAGCACCAATGTGCCAATTGTGAGGATGTCTTGGACACCACAGCCCTTGGGTCATTGCTGGAGATGATGGAAATATTCTTGATGTCACCTCCTCCAAAAGGGTTGGTGGATTTGCTGGATAAATTGCCAATGCAAGAGTCTGTTGAGTCAGATGTGAGATAAATCTGGCCAGGCTGCATACCGGGGCGTCCCAACACCAGAATGTGGTTTGGAGTCAATGCCATCAGGGAGTTGGGGTCGGTGGACAGACTGTACAGTGGCCGAGAGTTCAGGGTTGCATCCACCTATGTCAGAACAGTTTACAGTTGTTCATATGTGAGTGTTTGCAAACCCACACACTTTATGAGCAAGGATTTGGCCGACTTGACTCCAGCCTCCTACTAACCTCCAAAATGAGGGGTTGAAGGTGGGTTAAAATGCCATATCACTTGGTGTTTGGTCAGCTCATGTGCCAACACATCCTGCATGCCCTTGTCAATCATTAATGTCCTCAATTCCGCCAAGTATAGTTTGGCACCAACAAAGTTGGTACCACAGTCACTATAGATGTCGGAACATCGACCACGACGAGAGAGAAAATGACAGGCTGCCGCCAGAAAGGCCTCAGTGGTGAAATCAGATGCAAGATCAAGATGAATTGCCTTGGTGGCAAAACAAACAAATAAGCACATATATGCATCAAGGACTCATGCCTTCCTCAACCGTGTTAATGTAATCTTGAGGGGTCCTGTATAATCGACACCCACCTTCAGAAACGGCTTTGACTGCCAAACACGGTCAGCTGGGAGACAGCCCATGGGTGGCTCTAATGGGGTAGGACATACCTTGAAGCAAGACACACACTGCTTAAGTCTGTCAAATGAGGATGCGAGCACCCATGATCCAAAATTCTTGTTTTAGAACTGGCTGCAGGATCATTGGCCACCAGTGCAACTGGTGTTCACGAAGGTGGTCTATCAAGAGCTTCGTGAGACAATGTTTTTTGGTAGTAATATTGGATACCTCTGGTCATATTGTAAATCAGACAAATGTAAACATCCACTCACTGTAAGGATTCCAGAAGGATCCACAAAGGGACACAACTTGAATAGTGAGCCCCTGTATGGCTGCCTTGCCTGTAGTGCCCTTATATCTGTGGCAAAGGCTTAGGATTGTATAATCTTAATCCACACCACCAAGGCAGCATTGAGTTCCTCAGGCAAGGAGGACCAACATTGAGTTACTTTACATGAAGATTTCGCACAAATCGCAGACAGTACACAGTGATATGTTTTATCTTACTCAGAGATGAGAATCTGTTGAACAGTGAAGTGTCAGCAGGAATTATAATAGCATGGAGTGTGAAAACACATTGTTCCAGATGCGCTTCGTCAGTGTGACTCCTTGCCTGGTAAGGCGGAGGCCAGTGTTCAGGCTACTCACCCAGCAATGTTGGGCCTGTGCAGAAAAATGGGTGACAACCACCCAAGAGGATGGAATATCCAGACTAAGTCTGATAATATACTTTGTTTGGTAAATATGGCAGAAGTTGGCTGAACCTTGCATGATAAGTTGTCGACTTCAGCCTGCCACTGGAGGCCTGATATTTTTACTGTCAGATGACCACAATTTCTGTCAAGCAATAGTGCTTCATTACCTTGTGCCATGTCTGTAGGGAGTCAAGAGTAAAGACTGGTTATAGCTGACCAACTTCCTCAAGTGGAATCTGCCCACACTTAAAATATCAATTAAATCCTTCTGTAATGACAAGGCTGCCTGTGTCGTCGGTGCACCTGACACAAGGTCATCTACATAAAAATCTTTTATTAGCACTGAAGCAGCATGAGGAAAATGTTCCCTCTCATCAGCAGCCAGTTGGTGCATTGTTCAAATGGTGAGAAAGGGTGAGGATGAAACACCTTAAGTTACAGTATTGTTGATAGTGACCTAATGGATCTTTGTCTGAAGGTCTCCACAAAATACGTTGATAATATGGAAAAACTTTGTGAACTTGGACCAGACAATACATTTGTCTTATATCTGCTGTAAAGGCAACAGTATGACTACAGAAGTTAAGGAGAGTGTCCACGATGTCCCTTTGTAGCCGTGGATATGTGAGCAAGAAGTCGTTTAGGGACACCCCGATAGCATCTCTTGCTGAGGCACCAAATACTACACGCAACTTTGTGGTACTGCTATCTGGCTTCAGGACACCATGGTGTGGTATATTAAATGCAGGTCGCTTAAGCTGCGAGGTAGGTATTGGGGACATGTGATCCTGTGATAAGTAATCCATCATTAACAATGTGTAAGAAGCCCTCACGCTAGGATCACGATTAAGCTTACATTCAAGGTTATGGAACCAATGAAGGGCTTGCACTCTTGTTTCTCTGAAGTGAGGTTGGGGATCCTTGAAGGGTAGGGCCATACTGCACCGACCTGTTTCGTTCCTTCGGCAAGTTGCAGCAAAAACTTGCTCGCATCGTAGGTCACTACAACTTGGAGGCACTACAACTTCCTCAATCTCCCACAATTGTCGAACTGCTTGGTCCAATGTAGGTGAGCATGCATGAAGTGAAACACAGTCCATCGACAATGCAGAGGCAGGCTCCCTCTCCATGACTACCCACCAAAGACTGTGTCGACTGCCACTGGCATGTCTCTACCTTGGCTTACAGTACCACCCTTCAACACGTAGGGGAAGAGATCTGCACCTATCAATAAATCAACAGGCCCAGGGTTCGCATAATGTGGGTCAGCGAGATTAAACTGGGCCAGGTTGGCCCATGAATTTGTCTCAATTCGTGCAGTGGGCAGTTAACTATTGATTTTTGGCAAGACAAATGCAGTGAGTGCAAGTCGAGGGTAATGTTGGCCAACTGGAATTAACAGGCAATCTTTTCACCTCTTTCACAGTGTACACAGTCACTTGAGAGACACCGTACACTGGCAATGCTGTTCTTCTGCGCCTTAATCCAAGCCTTTTTACACACAGTCCTCAATAATAAAACTTGACTGACTGGCCGAATCGAGTACAGCATGCAATGCCTGTGAGTTACTATTACCACTTGTAATCTCCATCATGGCAGTAGACAGGAGTACTGTTGGTGGGATGTTTTTGTCAGGACCTTGAGATATCAGGGCGTGAGAACCAGGCACTGTTGATTCCTCACTGCTGTCTGTAGATGAAGCTTCAGCAAAGTGTAGTAATGTGTGATATCGGGAACTACAGGTACGACAGTTTCTATTTTACCGACATGACCTAGACTGGTGGGAACCACATAAACAATTAAAACAAAGCTGGGCAGACTTAAATAGCTCAATCCGCTCTTGGGAGATGCCTCTAAGAATTGGGGCCATCGATACACTTCATGGTCATCACTGCAGACAGCACATGTAACATTCACATTGGTCACAGTGTTCACAGTAAATTATTGTGACTGGGAATGGTGCAGTAGGGTTTTTGTAGTGGCATAGTTGACACTAACTTGGCTGTGATGCAGTGGCTAGTTGCAATTCAGAGGTCCGACGGTGCACTTCTAGAAATGTTAAAAACTCTGTTATCTTTGGCAGCTCAACTATCTTGTCATGTATGTATAGTTCCCATTGGTTGCACAAAAAGGGGTTTAACTTTGTCTCGATGATATGGAGAAGCAATGGGTCCCATTTGTCTACATTAACATCTAATGCATGCAGTGCAGCAATATGTACATCTAAGAATGACATTAACCCATTTAGTGATACTGATGAATCCGGTGATATTGAGGGAGAATGCACGATAGCATCTAGGTGTAAAGACATAATAAGTCTTATGTTATTATATCGTTTGTTCAATAATTCCCAGACCACTTCATAATTCTTTTCAGTAAGTGGCAATACTTGGATTACAAACAGTGCACATGCGGACAGGGATGATTTGAGATACGACAATCGCTCCACATTAGTGAGATTGGGATTGTCTGGTACCAAGGCACAAGGTAACAAGGCTGGAAAAGCTTCTCCAATCTGTAGGATTAATGCTGAAGTAAGGCAGTTTAATGGTGGGGAAACGAGGGGATGAACTGGCTGAGCAAGAACTGCATGCAGGCTTTGTAGACTCCTTCCTTTGTTCTAAGGAGTCGCAAATTGCAGTAATTTCATAGAATAAGTCATCAAAACGATCTAACCTTTCTGACTGTGTCGCAGCATCGAAGTCCGTCTTGTCCTTACTTGTTAGTTCGTAGGCCAGATGATTGTCTTCAAATCCTGAGCATATCTGGGCTAAATCGCGGCAGGTAGCAAAAAACAGCTGCCTTTTGGTCGCATCTGTGGAAACCTTTTTGGTAGGTTCGGTGACCCGCCGTAATCTATTTTCTGTGCGTTCCATGCTTCGCCCTAATTCTGTGGCCTTGTCAGCCATGGTGACACACAACTTCTTGAATCACAAAACTACAATCCACAGCTAAAACCAATAGCACAGTGTGTTTAATGAGCCCATAGACCCGGTCACCAAGCACTCAGTCACAATTAATATTACCGGCCTCGATAAATCTAAACAACAAAATGCACCAGCTCCCACTACTTGAACAACTAGTTTATCATAAACGTCTACCATATTGCAGAATTTCGATCACACACGTCCGTTGCTGTGTGTCGGTGAGCAAAACCGGTGCAGGCAAGAGAAAAGGTTAGAGCAACACGGCGATAACGACACGAACAAACCACACTGAATCAAGATACTAGCGTAAACACAGCAAAAGACGACGGAAATTATGCGGATCTTAATCTGGCCTGGAGGACCAAATGTTTCGACTTGAAACTTACACATTTAAGGCTTGATAAACTGTAACGAACACCACACGTCTGGCCATGCCCGCCTCCATCTTGTACTGATGCCTCGCCGCTCCTAGCAGTCACCAGGAGAACTGGAGTCGTGGTGCTCTGTAGGTACCAAGCTCAAAAACAACAAGTATTGAATGTCTCATATAAACAATATACTCCTCGTCACTATTCGGACTCAAGCCCTTACAAACACTTAAAATAGGCTATTTACAATTGTTTACAGTCTCAACAATATACGTGTAGCATTTTGTTGGTTTGTTCATACAATCCAAGTTTGTCTCAGTATTTCGAGTTTGTGGGTGCTGATTGTATGCACAAATTTGTTGATAAAATAGTTGGTCTTACAAAGTGGGTTGCAGGAATTTACAGCCTCATTGTTCTGATGAAGATAAGAACGCCTGCTGATAAAGCTAGGTTGGCAGCTCAGAAAAGTTGTCACATTTGTAAAGAACTGCTTGGTACAGATGATATTGTAGTCGACCATGACCATCTGACGGGTTGAATCAGAGGCAGCGTGCATAATAAGTGCAACTTGGATTTCAGACTTCCCAAAAGACGACTTGTCGCTGTTATCCATAACCTGCAGCATTACGATGCTCACTTTCTTATAAAGCCCATGGCTGAACATCACATAACTTATCACGACGAAACCGTGGTTATTGAAAATCCTAGAAAAATTCAAGTGATTGGAATGATCCTAGAGAAATACAAATGTTTCACAAACAGATTCCCAATGTGACTGATTATAATGGAAATGCGCAATATTTCCACTTAAGATTTATTGATTCATTCCAATTCATGAACGCCTTTCTGGAAACACTGCCAGGCAATTTACTACCTACACAACTGAGCATCATCCGCTCGATTTTTCCAGACAACACACAGTTCGAATTGGCAAAACAGAACGGAGTTTTTCCTTGTGACTTTTTTAAGTCGCCAGACAGTCTGATGTGCAAGTCACTCCCACCAAAGGACACATTTCATAATGTGATGAGAGGCGAAAGCATTAGTGATGAGCATTATGCTCATGGCCAAGCTACATGGGATTCGTTCAACTGAATAAACTTGCTGCAGTATGCCATTCAATACTTACATATGGACACTTGTTTGCTGGCTGATGTTTTTGAGAATTTCAGGACCATATGTTTGGTTCATTACAGTCTTGACCTCGCCATGTACGTCACAGCTTCGTATCTACCATGGGACGCTTTATTGTCAATGACACGTGCGTGGCTAGAGCTGTTGACTGACCCAGATATATATATATATAGCCACGCACGTGTCATTGACAATAAAGCGTCCCATGGTAGATACGAAGCTGTGACGTACATGGCGAGGTCAATATATATATATATATATATATATATATATATATATATATATATATATTGTGTGTGTGTGTGTGTGTGTGTGTGTGTGTGTGTAGAATACGAAGATAGGGGCGGCATTACCCAGGTTTCAAAAATACGCGTGGAAGCCAGCAATATTTACATGGGGGAGGACTATGTGTGGCATCGAAGTATATATGCTATTTCGACATCAATGGGCTGTACATTCATACAATGCGGTCCAAGCTTCCGATTAGTAATTTCGAGTGGGTTGAGGCTGACGTGTTCTCTTCATGGGATTTTGCAAACATTGTGAATGATGGTGACACTTGTTTTTTCGCGGAAGTGGATCTGTCATTTCCAGAGGAGTGTCATGATAAACTCTCAGATCTGCCTTTGGCCCCGGAAAATGGCATACCCCCGAATGGCTCGCATGAGAAACTTCTTTTAACACTCGCGCTGTGCAAGAAATATGTTATACATGGAGAAACACTGAAGCAATGCTTGATGTATGGGGCCAAACTTGACTGTGTTCATCGCGTTTTGCACTTTGAGCAGAAGGCATGGATGGCTACATACATCGACTTAAACATTGAGAAATATGCCCAGGCTGCGAACGCATTTGAAAAATCGGTTTTTAAAGTTGTTAAATAATTCAGTTTATGGGAAAACATTGCAGAATGTCCGCTGGGAAAGAGACACCAGAGTTGTTTCGAGGTGTGACATAATCTGTGGGGCTGCACAGCTGATAGGACGTCCGACATACCAGGCGCGGCAGATCATTGATGAAAACTTGGTCCTCATCGAAATGTCAAAGAGTTCTGTTGCGTTCAACAAACCTTTTACACTGGTGTTGCAATTTCCGGCCTTTCAAAATTAACATACTATGAATTTCACTATATGTACATGTGAACAAACTTTCTTCCGCCGGCTTTTCACCTCCTGTATTGTGACACCGAATCCTTAGTATACTCTATTGCTTGTGATGACGTATATAATGTAATAATAACTATGCGCTCGTTAATCCGCAAGGATTCCCTCACGAGAACAAAGGCTGTACCGTGGTGATGAAAGATGAATGTGCTGGGCGCATAATCACACACTTTGTGGGTTTATGTCCTAAGCTTTATGCATACGTTGTTGCGAATGAGCAATGTATTCGTAAGGCGAAGGGTGTAAAACTCAACGTGTTGGAATCACTCCGGTACGAGGATTATCGAGATTGCCTCAAAAATTGCACAAGTGTAATGGGGACCCAATATCAGTTCCGTTCGCGTGCTCATTAAGTCTACATCGAACGCGTAACAAAGGTAGTGTTGTCAGGTATGGATGATAAGCGGTACATTGAGGCAGATGGAATATCAACCTTACCTTGCGGGCACTATCGAATATCTGAATAATTTTTTATCCCTCAATATAACATTTTCAACAACACAAAAAATGTATAGACCACCCAACACCACACAACACCAAGGACACACATTTGCCGACACCGCACGTACCTCTTGTTCCACAGTCATCGCAGCTGGCTACAATCATCATCGCGCCTGACTACCCCAACTACTTTTCATCAGTTGAATAATCATCACAGCTGACTACACCAACTACAATATTGCGTTACCATTCAATACTGTTGCTGCCTGTTTGCCTAACTGTAAGGCATTACATAAGTTCAATAACAACTCTCTTGATACAAGTGTCTTCGATCCAGTTTCCCTTGTCGAAGAAGAAAATCACATTGACGTTTTCATCATTGAAATTGGGAAACTGCGTGTGTGTGAGTGTTTTGCCTCAGTCACTTGGCGTGTGTGCTTGGCAAAATCAATATCCGGATGTGACAAATGAACGCCCCTCTGTGCGTCTTTACGAACACCCTATCAGTGTGTCGTTGAATGAACAGTAGGAAAGGGACAACCAACAGTTGCTCTTGTATATATTATGTAAAGTAAATTTTTTGTTGGACATAGATATCTTCAATTGTGTTTCAGTGTGTGTAAATATTTTTTAAACTTGTAATATATGTCAAACACTTTTGTACCAGTAGTAATAGTAACAGTAATGCAGAAATAGTAATATAGTTTTAGTAACAGTAGTTGTAATGTTAAGTTCCAGATGAAATGTTTGTAAAATGTCGTTGATGAAATTTTATTGATGAAGTATCTTTTTGTTAAGTTGATTGTTGTTAAAATGATATTGATGAAATATCTCGTTTTTGTAAAAATTACTTCTTTTTGTAAAAAAAAAAAAAAAAGGCTTATAATTTAGAATATTGTTTCTTGTACATAAATTATCTTAAATTGTGTTTCAGAGTATGTAAATAATAACTTAATTTAATGGAATATAATGTTTCTTTTTTTTTTAAACAGAGAAAAATGTGTAAACTCAATGCTTGTTGTAATTAGTTGTAGCTTTTTTGTATATAAATTGTGAAAATGTGTTTTAGTATGTGTAAAAACCGATTGTTTGATGACTTTCACTGTTATTAATGAATTGTTTGTTGTAAATTAAATTTTTTTGTGTGATTTTGTAATATGTAGGTTTAAGAAGAATTTTTGAAAAAAGAATGTTTTATAATAACATGTTAAAAAATGGATAGTGTGTGTCTTTTTAATTATTTTTTAAAATACCTTGTCACTATTTTTTTCAATAATATCTAATACAAAATGAGAAAACAGTGCTATGAGTGTATGTCTATCAGTATTGGTAAGCTGATGACTTGTATTTAAATTTCATTAACTATAGCTTGCTTTCACGATGAAGAAAATGTACTTTTTTTTTATTTACATTACTTGCATAGACTTAGAAGTGCTGAGAGGAAATTAGAAACCAATTACAGAGAAAATCAAACCCAGCTGAATGAATGAATGAAGGAAGTTCTGCAAAGGAATGAGGCAAAAGGTTAGTACCTTGAGAGAACCTTGGTCCACTCCGGCTATTCAACTTGAGAGTTGGATCAGTATATGACGGTCTGTTGGCCAACTTTTGTGACATCCCAGGGGAATCTATTATAAGCGAGGATCGAATACCTTCACAGAGGCAGGTAGCAAAAACCTCTGTCCCTTCTTGCTCACAATCTACGTCTACACTGAACACAGTAGAACAAACATTTTTTTTAATGTATTAAATTTTACATATACGCAGATTACAAGAGTTCCTGTTCAAGATACAACACGATGCTATCTGGAGAAGAAGATAAACATAATAATGTAAACTAGTTTTTAAATAAAATTGATCTCAAGTTATGTAATAAAACCAATATATTTTCCAGTAAATTTACTAGAGTCTCAGCTTCATTCATCTCTATAGTGATAGCCGCAATTTACGTAGTACTTTATCGGGAAGAAATAAATTTTCGTGTGTTTAGTCAATATTGCGATAAGTAATTGATTTCCGTGTTTGGCATACAAAAATACTGTTTGTGTTAATAACTCACGTTTTTTGATACCAAGTGACATGAATTTCACAGATTTAATGGAAATTTGTAGTATGTCTCTATAAAGTGTTGCACAATGACGCTTTGCGGGCTTAAGTACTTCTTCAAGTCATCCTAGTGTGACACATCGACGGAAATAATTTGTGTTAAAAGTGAATTATTCTGAATATAGCAATACTATAATTTAAAAAAAAATATTGTCTCGTATGATGCACGATGAATTCACAGTTTTTCTCGTAAATTTCAACTCATTTGTCTAAAGGCTTTGCTACACGCATATAATTAGGCTCTCCACACACAGCTTATAAGACGACGTAATTGCTACGCTGTACTCCACATCAAACGGACGTGTTTTAATAAATACTGAAGGTATCTGTGAGAGGCGTTAAGTAGTGTACATGTATTTATATTACGATATTTTGTCTGTTTAAAATTTAAATGCGAGTTTGGAAATCTTTATTTATTCATACTGATTAGCTGGATTTCGTTTAGTGAGTTTACATATGTCGACATCACTTGTTATTCACATAGTTAAAATTCTCTCTCCTGTAAATTATATTTCTGAGCTCAAGACTCATGTAGTTACACTTATTATTCACTTAGTCGTTTGAAATTTCCGTTTCGATGTATGTAATTTATTCATGTGTAGAACACTCAGAAATTCTGTAACGTTTAATTGCATCCCGAAAACAGATAGTTTAATACGCAAATCGTATCTTTGAAAGTCGTCTATCTACCTTCTATGTGCACTATCCCACCAAAAAACATAACATTTACACTTAGGCTACTCTTAGAAATCGTTTAAACACTCTGAAATTTTCTCATGTGTTAAATATATTCGTATAAATCGCTTCTATGTAACTAACATCCCTCCAAACATCTCAAAATTAAAAAAAAATACACTTAGCCCACTCTTGCACTCAACTCAACACCTATATAACACGTTGCAACCCACCACTCATTAACTCTTTCAATACATTTTACCCTTTCAATGCATTTAACCATTTCATTGAATTAACCCTTTCATTAAATTTAAAACTTTCATACAATCTAACCCTTTCAATTTAACTAATTCATTTTTTGATTAACCCTTTTTGTCAATTTAATTAATCCTTTGATACCAATTTATAACCCTTTCAATCAATCAAAGGTGGCCTAGACACCCCTGGCTGTACTTATATATATGTGTGTGTGTGTGTGTGTGTGTGTGTGTCGAATATATGTCACATCTCAGGAAGCAAACTTTTCCTACCAAATGAAGAGGAAGAAGTTGTGCTATGGTTGGCCATACAAATGTCTTTTTTTCACGTTGATCAGACAAACACTCGTTTTCAGAATGGTGGTTATTCCAACATTTTAACTTAGTATTCGATATCTATCAAACTATGTAACCAGTTATAAACTTAACTTTATATACTACATTGACACTGCCGTATATACGGAAGTATCAAATGAGATAAAACAAACTTTTTTCTTCGCTATGTTGAAAGATATGACATGCAAAATTAAGCCTTTATGTGCTGTTTCGCGGAATTGCGACGGTGGTGGGCTAACCACCGCTTAATTTGGTTAACGGCCGTTCTTCAGCAATGCTCGACTTCTATCTCGTTGGAGCTCAGTATCCTCTCCTTAATCAGCCCCAGGATCCTCTACCGTTTTACCCCTCCTTGTGTGCCATAGTTTCTTTTTAATTAGAGGTCAAGTTAATACATTGACAGGTTCACCCTCCTCTCTCTCTCTCTCTCGCTCTCTCTATTCCTCACAATTTCGGCTTGACCTTCATAGCTGTCAGTTGGGTTGGACTTGCGTCTCCATGTTTTTAGGATACTAGCTCGTGGACACAGAATGATAGCCGGCCTGTTGCTTTGGACAACAGGCCATCTCAAGCATAGCCCATTTGGGTCAGCGGTAAGCCTCTGTTCAACGATCTAGGCCTTAAAACTACTCAACCTAAACCGTAATTTTTATTACGAATTGTCGTGGTCTCTTGCTGTTCCGATAGCCACCAGGTCCTGGGCGAGACTGTGACTGTGGCGACGGGTGATGGGCTCCATCAGCAGGACCAGCTGACCTCCATCAGCAGGGCCAGCTGACTTCCATTCCCAACAACACTCAGCCAGGCTCCACCCTTGTTTCTTATGTAAGAGGAGAATTCTCTGTCAAAATTACATCTTCAGAAGTAGCCTACAGGCTTACAACACTGCAGAAACCGTCCCTCTGCCCCCAGAAGACATTGAGATGGAAACAAGAGAGAAAGGACGCTATGAAGTGGGAACACCGAAATGGCTTGAGGTGCGATCGCGGCTATGCAAGCGTCAGACAGAAGCGAACTTGGCATTTGAACGGGAAGCAAGGCAGCTCCTGGTTGCATCCAGGTAAACAGGGGGGAATGAGTAAAGAGGAAACACCATGCAAGAGATCCAAGAATTCCTGGATTTCCTTGGGGAAGCAAATTTCGCCGCAATAACGTCGCACTAGCGCTCCTACATGGATGCAGAAAAACCAACCTCATCCCCCATGGAAGACAATGCTGCTGTTGGAGGCCTTCAGGGCAATCTGGCTCGCTCCCTAATGGGCGGTAACACCCGGAAAGACCCTGGTTCCCTGCACCCTTCTCTATTAGAATAGCGACGGCGTCTTTAATCAGCTTTACGAACTGGAAAGACAACTGGAATCCCACGGAATACAAGTTGCTTAATACAGGAGACAAATTTAAAACCTAATAAGAAATATGCGATCAAAAACTATGTAACTTACAGAAATGACCAAGTAAACCAACGGAAAGGAGGCAGTACTGTGATATTAATTCATAACAAAATTCATCGCCAGTTAAACGCCAATCCAGATGTCCAGAACTTTAAAAAGAGCCCACCTCAATTAATATTCAAACAAACTCCCGTCATATCATATTAACTTCGGCCTACCAGTTCGCCAGTAAAACACTTTTAGAAGTAGATATGGAAAAATAACCACGCAGCGATATCCGTTTCTACTCGCAGGAGATGTAAATGCAAAAACACCTAATGGCAAGTGGGGGAAATAACGCGATAGGGGGACTCCTATTGCGTCACTCGCAACAAAATAATTACTTGGTTCATTTCCCGGATAGGCTGACATACTTTCCAGAAAATTATAGGTTCCAGGCAGATGTTCTAGACAGTATATTAAATAATTTAGTTAAATTCCATATTAGAACTGACATTCCTGGACAAATTAGTTTCAGATCATTCCTCAGAATTCTGCAAAATTATCGCTCAGTTATATATAACGAAGTAGTTTTAAACAAACTTTCGCAAACTGGGATGAATTTAAAGCCGACCTGAACGAAATTTTCATGGATCAACAATTTAAATTAAATTCAAAAATGACTTAGAACTAGCATTAGAGTTATTTCCAAATACAGTTAAAATCCAACTAAATAAAAATACTCTGGTCCTTAATCGGCGACAATACCTAAAGTAAAGTTTGCACCACATTTCGACCTCGGAGACCCTAACTTCACTCGGGCTGTTAACTACTATAAAACTGCTATTCTTGCAAAAACCCAAGAAAAAACAGGAATTATAGGCTGTTCACAGTAAAATGAACACTTTTGAAAGCCCTGCTTAAGATCTAATTGTATGTGTATAGTATGTTCTTCCGCCTTATGTAACATTTTCATGTGATTCATCACTTTATTCATGCGTCGGTCAAGTGAAACTGTGAAATTATTAGAAAAGTAATAATTTAATAAGTCTGCTAATTTTTACACACTGGAGCTTTAAAAAAACCGCAAAGCGCAAGAAGTAATTTAATTGATCACAAATGGTTACCTAACGCTTTTATTGGACGTTAACATACAGAACTACTTTCCATCCATCGTGACCAACTTTATTAGGCACATTTCACTCAGTGCGCCTGTTAAAATATATGCAGGCAGGGGCAGTCATTCTCCTAAGGTTCATTTTAAAAGTGCTCACTTTATCGTGAACAGCCTTTAGTAACTTTACCTGAATTATAAGCCATTTTAATTTCTGTCCACCCTAAAAAAGGTCCGGGAATGATAGAATAATTTAGCAACTAATTAAAAACTTATCATACCCAGCCCTCTGCATAATTATAAACATTTTTAATGCAGATTACAAGTTTAAGATACAATTCAGTAATACAGAAAAATAATCTTAAACCCAGAAACCAGCCGAAAAAATCTCCAGTCGGTCCCTGACCGGAGAGTTAATGTCAAGCTCCGTGGTTAAATGTTCAGTCGTTTAAACTGTTTAAGGTCAGCTGTAAGCTCGGTTTCAGTTGTTTAATTGAAAGCTATGCCAAAGGCATCTTTGAATTTTGTGGTAACTTTTTAAATCAGCTGAGTACCGTGTTTTTCGAATGTGTAAGTTCTCTACTTTTTTGGCTCTGTATTTTTTAATATCTACGCCTGTTTGTGTCAAAGTTTCGTATTAGTGGAGCGTGGAGAGAATTCCAGGACACTGTTTGCTGTTGAGAATAAAGCAAGTTGTACTATTGGGTAATTAAAAAATTTATATTAGTGAAATATGTTTGTCTCGTGTACTTTATTTGTGTCAATTGGCACAACACTATTATACAATTCCCACCGAAATTATGCTCAAGTTAAACTCTATATTCCATATAAATATAAATGGCTTAAAGGTGTAGTCATATATTTTCAAAATAATAGTCACGAATCTATTTTTGCTTCGTATGCCATGTGCCATCGAAATTTATATGCTGGCAGTATCTATGACAATCATCGAATATTGTAATACGTATCCTTTTTGCCTTCAATTTCTTAAGATAGTCACATAAAAACTAGGTTTTATGCCATATCTCAAGGTCCGATAAAACGATTGCCACCAAAATTTTAACATGCAGGTTGGCAGGTTGTATTCCTTTGGGGATGTATACTTAATACATTAAGTGCGATAGTTCTTTTTTTTTTTTATTGCATTAATACAAATATTTTAGATTTGTGTGTTATGCCTTTTCAAAAATTCAACCAAATGAAACGACATTTTTCAAGCTAACAGTATTCACTACAGCACCAACTATGCACACATAGATCCCCATTTACCAGCCTTATTTACAAAAGTACCAGGTGATAAAATTGAACATTTTGTTATAGTCCCGGAACCATTACTCTAATGACCATGTCATATCCTGGAACCATTACTCTAATGACCAACATGTCATATTCCCAGAACCATTACTCCAATGACCAACATGCCATATTTCCGGAACCATTTCTCTAATGACCAACATGTCATATTCCCAGAACCATTACTCTAATGACCAACATTTCATATTCCCGGAACCATTACTCTAGTCACCAACATATCACATTCTCGGGACCATTACTCTAATGACCAAAGGTAGTGGTGGGAGCGAGTCAGTTCTGCGATAAAAAGTGTAAGAATGGCAAAAGTGTAATTTCACAAAATGCATGTAACCCCTCCACTTCTCCCACCCCTGTCTGTGTGTACTCCCACCATCCCTTCACCGTCCTCTGAGGCGTGCTCTGATTCGTCAAAGGGGATTACACTCCTTCCCATTCCCACAACTACCATTATTTCCCCTGCGAGGCACGCTGTGATTGGCAATTTGTAGGGGCGGGACTACCCCTTCCTGCTGTAGACTCACCTCTCCTTACCCTGGAGATGTGCTGTGATTGATCGGTTTGTTCTTGTAGCAAGAAAGACACAGGGGACATTTGGGGAGAGTAGATGTTGACTGTTTAGTGTATGGTGGACAACTGAGCTCTGATGTTGGATGAGGGGAGGGGGAGGGTGTTGGGAGCAGTGGAAGTTGTCTGTTCGTTGTCTGGAGGACGATGAGCTCAGAGGAGGTCGGGAGTTATGAAGGTCTTTCCTGTTTGGTGTCTCGCATGTGATGAGCTCTGGGGGTCGGGAGCAGCATAGGGCTTGCCTGTTCGGAGGTCAACGATCGACTGAGGTACGAATTGTGCAATTAGAGCAATGACCATTACAAATCAAACATTTGAATAATAAGGAATTGAATAATGACCATTGCAATAGAAGACCCAAGCACTTAGTAATTAGTAAGCACATGAATTAATAATTAGCTATTGTGCATTGAATAATTGCCAATTGATCATGTAACAATACTAATTACACTGTAAGTATTGAAAGTAATGGCACAAGTATAGAAACCCCAATGGTACATCCATTCCATACCACTCCTAACTGTAGACTGAACTCAGATTGTGTATATAGAAATGTTGTAACTCCCAGCCCAACCACCTCTCAGCTATCTCAACTGCTACCGGCAGTCCAATGGTCCAAACACCTGTTAATATAAAATATAGTATTAAATGAAGTCTATTTCATATGTTCTTATGCGTTTCCGCTGGCTAATACATGTGCATGGCACATCCTGGCCTTGCTGCTGGTGGGCCTCTCTGACCCCTACAAGCCTCGATGGCTTATCGCTCACTCCATGGGTTTTGGTGACTCACCCACCTTGCTCCATCACAGCTGTGTAAACTATTTATATAATTACATAAATAGATGCTAACTGTACGAATATGTAACTTCTTCACTCGCTCAACTTTTATAAGCTGCACATCCTGTTTTGTTAAGTTTAAAATCATTAAAAATAAATTTACAAAGAAAATAATTAAAATTCCCTCAAAATATTCTTAGTGTTCCGTTGCGAATACGATTGTATTATTATAATATGCTCCGCCATTTATGCATCACTCTACATCACATCTGGGACGAGTGATTGAATATTAATTTATGTGATCCCCTCTGCTGAGAGTAAATTATAAGAAAAGTCAGAATGTTAGTATAGCCCACACACTTTGCATTATCACAGTTGTAATAATGAAAAGCGTTTTTGTTACACATATTATTTACACACTGTCACATTTTATGATTTGAAAAAGAAATGAAACACACAAATTCTATTAAAACCTTATTTATATAGATACTTTTTTTTGTTTAATCCAACACACAATAACACTTTTTATAATGTTTACACCCTAGCCTAGAGATTCTTCTTTCAATGTCTGCTGACATTAAAAATATTAAAATTTCTTCCTTTTTATATGCACAAGATTTTACTATATATATATATATATATATATATATATATATATATATATATATATATATATATATATATATATATTCTATTTATATGTGCTATGGTTAGCATAAATTTAATTTTAAATTCACACATGCACACTTATCTTTTCGTAATCGGTGTTTCACTGGGGTTAAACATTCGGTGAATAGCATTTATTTTGCACACACTTGTATACATAGAACAGGTTCCCTTCCGAGACGATGTGACAGGAGGCAGGTTGGAACTTTTGATGTATTGCGAAACTGACCTCGTTTGTTTATTTTATGCAGTTGTAACATGGCAGTTTGACTGAATTTGTAGCAGACATAGTTTGTAGATGTTGTGGAGTAGCAGATATAATGAAGTTGTGAAGCAGCTGCGCAGTGGATGTGCTGGGCTGACAGGTAGATGGGTTGTGGCCTCGCAGGTAGACAGGAGGTGGATCACCCCCTTGTAGATAGAGAAGAGGGTTCGGACTGAAGCAGGCCCTCTCGCTGATTCTGGCGACTGGAGAATCTGGTAGAGTGGTATTTGAGCTGCACTCTTGCAGCAGCAGTTATGGTTAGCAGTTGTGATAGATGATTAGCTGGAGATTTTGGTAGAGTGGTGTTAGCCCTCGTAACAGTTGACAGATACTAGTGAAGGCAGTTGGTGGTGATCTTGCATGCTGATGTTGTTACAACAGACAGTTTATCGGCAAGTAAGGGATAAACCAAGTTATTCACTTAAGTAGTAGTGCCCCCAAGGCAAGGTTGATATGACATCCAGCTGAATGATTTGTTTGTTGTCCTAGATTGAAAATGCTACTTTTATCATGTGTTTCGTGTAGACATCGTGGGCCCATGGCCAGAATTGAAATTAGGTCCCCATTAATCTATAATTTTGTTTGAGGCATTCCATATAATCCCTGTACAGGTGTGATTGCAAGTAACACATTATTCTTTACACTCTTAACTTTTTGTTTAAACTGTTCATTCGAAACAATGTATGTTTAAAGTTTTGGTGCAGGCCTACAAATTTTCAAAAATGTCTGCCAACAAACATGTGTGTACACATAAATAATGGAGGGTGTACTGCAGTAAATTTAGACAGTTGAACATATTCATATAGGTTGGGTATGAGCATAGTTTCCATCGCTAATGCTGTCACCTTTCATTACATTATGAAGTACATATCAGACATTCAAATAACTTAACAATGTCATAAGGAAATATCCTTTCTTTGAGCCAATTCAAACTGTCTGTCATCTGGAAACAGTGAGCAGGTGATTTTCAACTGTAAATGCGACAAACTACCTTCCGAAGTCTCCAGAGGTGCACTCATAAACTGAAACGAGTCAATGAAATGCAATTGCACAACTTTCGTATGTCATTGCAAGTTTGTCCCATTGGAAATATGCTTGTTGATGGATTTACACTTTTCCATAGTCGTTTCTAAAACCAAAATTTCACCCAGATTTTGGATTACCATGGTTCTTTCGTGTGTGTAATGGGTCTCTTAGCCAAGGGCTTTATGAGAAAGTGACATCATACTTCTACAGATTATGGAATACAGCATCAAGTAGATTTTTCCGCAGTCTGAAGTTAAAATTGCACTTACTGTGAGTGTGGTTTCTAATTTCGCCCATCAAATGATCATGGTTGATCAAAATATTTTTGCAGAGTGGCTTCTTACAAATATATGACACTTGTTTGAGCCACTAACCTAGCTTTGTCATCTACTGTTATTGGCCTCATCGGAACAGTCATACTGTATATTCCTGCAACCCACTTTGTTAATAAAACTAATTTATCCACAAATTAGTACATACAATCATCACCCACAAACTCATAATAATGAGATGAATTGGGATTATATTAACTCATGAGCAGAATGCTGCAAGCATATGGAACATGCTTGTTGATGGTTTATTGTGCTTCTTGTGTCATTATTGGGTAAACAAGTGGACATGGGTTTCAAATAACATTCAGTCTCACAGTATGCAATAAAACCCAATATTTGCTGTTGGGTATAAACAGTGAATTCCAAGCAATTTTTGTCCCCATTGGGGAAATTACACCGAACCACTTTGTGTTGCTGTCATAATTCAGTATGGTTTGTGAGATTCTTCTCACTTACAAATTATTGGAGTCAGCAATAGCAAACATAGTTTTTACTTGTCTCGAACTTAGCTGGCTACCAACAAGCTGGGACAAATTCTTTACCATTACAAAATGAAAATGCGCGATATTACCACTGGCATGAATGGCTAACACATTTATATGGTGCGTATGATGTATAGAAGAAATAAGTATGGGTATGATTAGCCCTTTATGGGCATTTTCAAAGGTTTTGTCAATAATATTTTTATCTTGGCCTTCTACACAGTAGAAAATGGTGGAAACACTATTGATCTTCTCGAAATTTTTGAAGTCTCTCAATACCTCAGGAGTCGACAGTCCTTCAGTATTCAAAACCTCATGAGGTTTTGTATATGAATAGGGATTGTTGAGATTGTTTATCGCTACACAGCATAAATAAAACAGTGTTTTTCTGAGCACTGCACATAAATAAAGGCTTTCCTATTGGCAATGAACTTTGGAAATTCAGTGTGTGCAGCACTGTCGGTCAATGTCCTGCATTCTGAGATATGACAGTCCATATACAATACAAGCTGCATTCCCCAGCCACTGCCCCTTTCACTAAACTCGCCAAGTCTGTTGTTGACCTGAGTGACAATATTATCGTCATACAATTTGCCAACATTGGACGAATACAGGATGGGAATGGTTTTACTCTGAAAGTAGAATGTCTCTGTAGCATTTTCCTCAGTGTTTTTCAAAAACCTAACCACTATGTTGATGATAATTTTGAAGGGCCGCAGTGTTGCTGATGTCAACGCATGAAACATAAAAGAAAAAACATATAGATATATATTGACAGAATAAATACCTGAAAGAAGAAATATAAGTAACAAATAAAAGCCTATATTAAAGTCAAATAAAAATATATTAGCTTACAAGAAGACCGATCATATTATTTATTTTCCAGCAAACATCCTTTAGAAATAAAAAAAAAATGGCATCTATGTTCTAGTACTGAAAATCTTAAACTGAATAGCCAACATACAAAACAGCATATAAACAATAAAAAAATTAATACATTTAAATTTATAAAAATTATTTCAAAATTAATATTAAATAATTAAATTACCATTAGTAAATTATTAAATTAACAATAGGAAGCATTCATAATCAATTATACATAATTTTAAATGCAAACAATTAGTTTTAAACTAATGTTTAAAGAAATTAATTAAAAATGTAATAAAATATAGTTAAATGTGACCTACAATCATTCTAAAAATAATCACAAAAGTTAATAAAAAAAGTTTAAAAATATATATAAACACTCCGATAAAAAAAAATAAGACCCAACGAAAGCTAATAAAAAAGTTACAAACATTTTGATAAATGTTTTAAAAATTCTAAAAAAATTAATTTTTTGTTTAACATTAAGCGAATCCTTGACATGGTAGTACCAGCTCCCAACCCCCTCAGAACTCATTGTCTGCCAGACACCAAACAGACAAGACTTGCGCTGCTCCCTACACCCTCCCCTCCACTCACCAACCATCAGAGCTCAGTCGTCCACCAGTAACCAAAAAGTCAACAACTACTTTCCCCAAATTTCCCCTGTGCCTTTCTTTCTCCAAGAACCAACCGACCACACCTCACACCTCCTAGGGAAGGAGAAGTAAGCTGACCACAGGAAGGGGTAGCCCCGCCCACTAACAGTGGCCAATTACAGCATGCATTTTAGGAGAAGTAGGGGAAGGGAGGGGTGTAAACCCCTTTGGCCAATCAAAGCACACCTCTAGGGGTGGGGGAGGGGAGGGATGGTGTTACACATTGGGAGGGGAAAGGAGGGGGAGGGGGTGATTGGGTACAGCATTTTGTGAAATGCCACTTGTGCCATTCTTGCACTTTGTATTGCAGAACCTGCTCGGTCCCACAACTACCACCGAATTTCGCATACCAGCAGTGCTACATAAGACCATGCAAATTTACAAGGTTTAATTGAAGTCAGGCACTAATTCTTATAATAGTTGCTGTATAAATAATTTTAATATGTTTTCACACTTCTTAAACAATATAACCAAATTCAACCAGACTTTGTGATGACATAGTATATTATAAATATCGTACACAAGACCTCTTTATAATTTATTTTGTCTGATATCACCAAAATAAAAAATTATCTTTTATGCCATATGTCCAGAACTAATCAACTAAATTACACCAAGTTCTTTGCAGAAGTAGCGCTACGTCAGGCCATGCACATATTTTATGTGGCTCAGACACTTATTTGCAAAATGACGACACTGTTAATATTTAAGGTAAGTAAACCCTATCATTCATAACATTATATTCATTATATCCGAAGTTAATGTTCTGAATTCCACCTCCATAATGTAGTTGTTGTCTACTGGCATATTTCTCGAGGTTTTCTTGATTCTAGTCCCTGTTAAGACACGTGCTTATTAGTAATTGTCTCACTACTGTTCCATATGTTAATAGTTCCTTCTGTAATGATAATACTGTCATCACGGCGTCAATGCCTACCTATAATATAAACGGTTAAAAAAATAATTAATTAATTCGCACTCATGTAGAGAAGAGGAGGCTCGTTAGTAATAACAGAAACAACTTGTTATTTATGGCCGGTGATCGATATTAAAAAATAAATTATTCACATTTTAAATGCCATGTAATATTTAGATCTCATCAAGGACAACATATCCATTTGTCCAACAGTTTGATGGGTCCAATCACTTAATTTGCACACACCTATCAGAAAATATTGTGAATAAATTAGATACATAAGATTACAGAAGGTACTCCTTCACATACTCGACTCTGATTCGCATAAAGCGAAAATAACCTAATTTCAATGGTATGCCATATGGTTATCCTCCAATTGTCAATCTCAAGTGACATTATAACTTGGACTGTGTAATAGACGATGAATCCGAGCGACCAGAAATATGACCTAGACTTTTTATAACGTGTTATACACATGCAGCAATGAACCCTGCTTTCTCATTATGGTCATGTTGCAACGTCCTAAACACTGACATTCAGCATAAAACTAATAATTTTACAATATGTTGATGTACTTCTTAACATCATAGCTGTAGAGGCCCTTTACTTTACTAAAATAACTGTTTCTGACAAATAACAGCACTATACATATTTACTTCCCATGGTTATTAAATCATTAGTTTACATGTTTTCCCTCCCATTGCAACTCTAGCATATATATGTCTGTGTGTGCGTGTGTGTGTGTGAAAAATTGGAATTCAATACACTAATTTTTAAGGGATGGTAGGCACACCAGGACAATATTTTTTTTATATAGGAGCGTGTGGTCGGAAACATTTCCCTACTGTGTTACAGGTACCGAATGCACCGTGCCCTAAAATGTGCAGGCCTTTCCAGCGAACAGCTGGCCCTGACATAACTAAAGATGACGAACATGCGGCAGTGTTCGTCACTGCAACGAATGGTGAGCCTCCGCAGTTAGTGCTGGTTGATTTTTCGGACGAGTCAGTGAAACTGCATTCGGATTTCGATTGAATCTCCATTGCCTACAATGATTACAAAAAGTTGTTGTTCACATGCGTAGAGTATGCGGACATGTTACTCACTCACGGCGAGGTGCAAGGCAGTGCCACTGTTGGGGGCAAGGTGTTAACACGGGCGATACCCGGATCGGCATTAACCAATCCCCAACCTTTGTGAATGATCTTCAGCATATGCGTGAAACAAGCTCAGTGCAAGTCAAGAGAGCAAACGCTTGTGCGCGAAGGCGAGTTCACACCCCAAGTTTTGAAGAAGATGTGCTTGAGCAGGTGGCAGACCAGTCATCCATTAGTACCTTAGCAATAACCAACACATTGGGCTTTAGAAACTGGAGTGTGTTGACAGCTCTTCACGAACCACAGTTACACCCCTACAACCCACAAAAAGTGCAGGTGATGGGTGCAGCAGACTTTCCTCCATGGGTCGAGTTTTGGAATGGTTCCTTGCACGCGTTGGCGAAGATCTCAGCTTTGGCGGGAAGATTCTCTTCTGTCATGAAGCTTCCATCACACGGGGCGGCGTGTTTAACTCCTGCAACAGCCCCCTGTGGAGTGATAAAAATCCACATGCCAAGCATAGACGGGCACATCACTATTAAGTACGCTGCTTGGATTTGCTGAAGATTTTAGCCACATAATAGTAAATGCCAAACAAGAATTAGTTATTCTCTTTAGTAATACACACTTGAATGCTATATGCAACGCGGTCAATGACGGACTTTTGAACTAAGCAGTGTAGAATGGATGATGCCTTATAGTGAAATTAACATTCGTCAACACATCAAATTTCTCAAGTTCATTGAAAAGGTAAGAACCTAGACATTGTGTTCAGATCGTGAAGTCTGAAAACTTTTCCTTCACTACCAGCAAGCGACAAAATTGAATGGAATGTAAAATCAAGTTTCTCAATTGAAAAACCTATATATGTTATTATGTGTTTCCAAACTAACTGTCAAAACAATTTAAGAGCAGACAGATCAGTGTTCGACCATGGCAAAATTAAAAATACTAAACTATAGTTTAAACAGTCAAACTTGCCCCTACATGGATTTTAATACACATTTCACAACTGGGGAGTACCTCATACGTACAAAAGTTTCAAGAAACATATTATGGTAAAGACAGTGCTCCGATATTGGATCCTTAAACATTTAAGAACAGAGAACCTTTATTTTTGTTTGACATTAGCAGTAGTGTCGTTAGAGAAGACACATCTGAATGGTACCTCGTCAGACCGGTGTCTCTAGGTATTATCCTAAGAAGGTATACCGAAATATTTTGTCATTTACTAAGGATGTCAATAAGGATGATAGGTCGTAGACTGTTAAGGTTGCTGATATAGGGGAGAGTTATATATTGTTGTCGGTTTTTGTACCGTTTTGGTCTTCAAGGAATAGCTACTAAGCCTGGTAGTGGTTTGTTGGAAATGTGTTTTTTCAGGAAGTCGCATACTCAAAAGGATCGTGCGCCTAAGGAAATTAGTGATATTGATACTTATAATATAATATGTTGGTGGAAGACTTACCCTGTTCATGAAGGGAAGGCCGATAATACTGCTGTTATTAGAGTATTTGATTTTTCTTTAACTAGAGACATAAACTATCAATAACATATAATGGTATTCGACCTCAAAATGAATAGTAATTGATATCACCTCGGAAGTCTATAGTTGATTTATAATAAATTTCATTATTTCTATATATATTATCTAGTTTATATTTTGAGTTTCTAAAATCATTATAAGCAAGAAACATTTTGACTGTTTTCAATATCTAGATTCCAATTTTCTTTTGGAAAAAAATTCATTTCTTCCATTTTTAATATAAATATTTCTTAGATTACAATGATGAAACATAGAAGTGTGAACATACTGTTTAGCATGATTTATTCTATTAGTTTGAAAACAAACAATTACAAAATCAGTCATATCAAATTGTAAATTATTAAATTGATATTTTATATCAAAATTAAAAACTGTTGATCCAGCAGGAACATCTTTTCCTAAAAATTGTGAATGATTAAAACTAATAGATATTTTAAGATTTTTGTATATTTTTTCTTTAATTGCAATGGTTGTGTTAGATTCATATTCAACAAAAAGCCACATAATTTCTAATTTTTTAATATTAATTTAACCTGGATCGGCATAACTTTTCTGAACTGTACCATCTGCATATTTTGTTTCATAAACAAATAAACAATTGTTATCACATGTATTGCGAATAAAAGTAATTTTAGAACCACCTTTCCAGTAAATTCTGTTGTTATCTCGAATAAATCCAAACAAATATCTCAGTGAATAGGATATTTAAATTGTTTTAACACTATAAGCATATCTCACTCGATTTTACTATCAACATAAGTGAATTCTAAATTATTTTGTTCACTTGGTGATCATAATAAATTATTAATTATTGTTGATGTTATTCCTAAATTATCAACATCTTCAATAATATTTCCATGTTTTGAGATTTCTACTTTAGCAAATTGAAATGGAAAAAGATTAGAACAAACATCAATATTATTTAATTTTTCATGTTTTCCTTCATCTCCAACTTTATCTCTCTTTAGTAAATTATATTGTTCATAAACATAAGCATAATTTGGAAAAGGAAAGGCATCACCTATAGGAATATCAAAATCAATTCCATCATTGCAAACATTTAAATATCCTCTAGTTTGATCTGTTAGCAGAAAAAGTTTGTATTTCAAAACTGCCATTAATTTTATAACTCATTTATAAGACAAAATGAAATATAGGAAAAATTTCATATATAAAAAAATCCCATATAAAAGAAAGATTCCTCAAAAGAAGTTTCTAGAGTTAAACTAATCATTGAAAAATACAGAAATTATAAAAAGAACCACGAAGCAGAATATGAAAAAAAAAAAAAAAAAAAAAAAAAAAAAAGAATTAAGAGCTGCCATTAATTGACGAATCACGAAATATTGGCAAAAAGTAGAACAAGAAAGTGTAGAAAATAAAAATTTTATAACGATGCTAGTTCCAGTAGCAGCAAAAAATTTAGTTTATCCACAAACACCAGAATAAATATTGTTTTATAGAGAATTATTTTCAGAACATAAATCCCCTAATTTGGAAGAACAATTGGGAATTATGCAATTGGGAGATTTGACGTGTGACACGGCAGAATTCAACATGAAATTTGGAAAACCAATTGCGAAAAGAATTAATGTTATTCATACACAATATGGTATACGAGGATATGAGAATAATTTTTACATTGGATATAGAAAATTAAAGATAGATGATTATAAAATATTTGTTAATGTTAAGGAATATAAATGAGAAGAAGGACTTTCTAATTTGTTAACAGAAGAAAAAAAGAAAATTTTGATGATAAATTCACTGATAATGACAATGAATATTACGCAGAAATTATTTTATCAACCAAGGGTGTATATCAAAAATATAATCTAAAAAAGAAAATAAATGCGAATAGGAATTGGAAATATATAAATATAATAAAAAGAATTTATGATAACAATATAAAAAATCAAGATCATAGACAAACACACCAGAAATAATGATTTCTGAAAAAAATTCTATATCTGGAGAGGGAATGAAAAAATACAATATTTTACCAAAAGAATATGTTTGGATGGGTGATGTTAGAAAAATTATCGATAGATTGTTAGATAGCATGGTGAATAACGTGTTGGAAATAATCATTACTTCAAACGAAAAAGTAAGCATAATGAATATGTTACACAAACATTTTCTGAATATTTATTAATAATACAAAAGGAATTCCATATTTTATAAGAGTTTTAAATGTAGTTCCATATTTTTTTTGGAATTCAGAACTTCGTGGTCGAGTAATACTAAATTGGGCGTTAAACAATTTAAATTTGCCTGAAATGCATTTGCCAAGCTATAATTAGTGTGGACCATTTAGAAATTTAAACGAAAGATTGGAAAAAAGGAGATATTGGAATACCTTAATTAGATTAAGTGTGTAAATATCATGATATTGCTTAAAGAGATCATAAAGGTTAAGAATCTAAACACGAAACTAAAAAAAAATTGACAAAAAGAAGCAACATAATTTATGCTAGATAAAAATGTTCCATTTGATGCAAATATCGCGTCTGCAGCTATTGCTTCAACAATGTTTACAAAAAGAAATTTAGGTTATGGTGTTAAAATTTATTAAATTATTAATATATTTTCATTGAAATGAAGTTAACAAATATAACTTTTGATATACCCATTGATAAATTAAGAGATTTGGGTATAGATAAATTTTTAACAAAAGATCAACCTGAGAAAAAAAAATCAAAATTGAAAGAGGTAAATGTTTCAAATTAACTTTGCTAATATTGATTATCAAAAAAAAATATGAAAAGGATAATCTGACTCTTTAAAATTTTTAATTCTAGTTTTTGTGGCAATTAGATCTTTAGTTGTAGGAGCTAGTGTAATATATAGTTTGGTTGAACAAACGAAAAAATAAATAAAAATGAATTAGAAGAACAACAGAGGCATAATTTGGCAACGAAAAATATATCAGGAAGTAGTTTAGTTGCAAAAAGGAGAGACCAAAAAAAATTATTTTTTTTCCTTTATCTAATATCGATATTGAAAAATGTGTAAAAATACTAAACATTAAACATGTCATAAATGTTAATATGATTGGTGAATTGCCAAAAATAATGCACAAAAATGAATGTGCTGTGGTTAATTTTGACATTTCAGCAAATCCTGATACGCATTGGGTGTGTTATTTTAAAGAAAATTATGATGTTTACTATTTTGATTCATTTGGAGGCAATATTCATAGTTATTTAATTAACTACTTTATTATTAAAGGACGGATATATTCGGAGAACCATTAATCAAATCTTTATATGAAAACTTTGAACCTTTTGTTGAAAATTTAAATGAAGAGTTTAACACTTTTGCTGAAAATTTAAATGAGAATTTTAAGACTTTTGCTGAAAAGCTTAACTTTTTTGGTGAGAATCAAATAACATATGCAGATTCAACATATGATAGTATTGTTTCTGATTTTGAAAAAGATGTAGATACAAAATATAATAGTATTGTTTTTAATTTAAAAAATTGATGTGGATACAAAATATGATACTATTTTTCTGTTCTGATTTTTAAAAATATGTAAATTCAGGATACATTATTATCGTTTCTGCTTTACGACATCAAGTAAGTAAAGTTTTTGTTCATACAAAATATTATGATTTTATTCAAATTCGTAGAATCAATAATGTCTTATCCTATAGATGGAACAGATAGTGTCAATAAAAGATTTATTGATTAAAAAAATAGCTAATATATTGCAAAATTTAAACCGATCAGTTTTGAGTTACTGTGATAAACATGTTATTTGAAATTTGAAAACTTCATGGAGGAAAAATCACACATATTTTATTTACCTACAAAGTGGAATAAAAATAATATTTTTCACTTACATAATAATATAATATTCTTTTATTTTTTTATTATTAGTAATGTTTATAAAATAATTACTCCTACTTTCAATTTTTCTGATGATACTATACTTTTATTAAGGGATCTACAAAGATTGATGATATTAAACTTTTGATTTTTAAAATAGGAGATATTTTAAATTTTAAAACAAAAAATAATAATATCTTAAAATGATGATAAATTGCTGACTACAATAGGAATATTAATAACATATAAGGAATAAATATAAATTATAAATCTATTTTTTACTATTATATGGATAATACTTGGTGCTTGAAGTGTAAGAAAGTTACTAAAAATGATAATATAAAAATGAAAACGAAAAATGGACGATCAATTCATAAAAGTAAATGTTCGATATATATAACTAATAAATGAATATTTAAAAAAATTGCCCGATGTGATAGAAGGAATAATTAACGAATTATTTAAACCAGTAAGAAGAAATTTTCCCAGTATAAAAGTAATACCATATGAAATGAGTGATTTGTGGCAAATTGATCTTGTCGACATGGACACTGGTAATTTTAAAGGTGTATCATATATAAATAATGAATATATATATATATATATATATATATTATGACAGCTATTGATGTTTTTCAAAATATGCATTTGCTGTTCTTATAAAAAAACTAAAAATGTAGTAAATAGCTTAGAATATGCATCGATAAAAAGAAAGCCACATATTATACAAAGTGATAATGGTTCTTAATTTTATAATAAAACCTTTAAAGAAATTACACAAAAATACTGCATCAAACATTGAATTGAATGCTAGTATTGTAGAAATATTTAATCGCACAGTGAAAAATAAAATGAAGGAAAAATTTTCTTTAGATGGTAATCATAAATGGATATATATTTTAGAAGGTTTAGTAAAATAATACAACAATTCAAAACATAGAACTATTGGTATGAAACCAATTGATGTTAATAAGAAAAATGAAGAAAAAAAATCATGGATCTGGCATTTGTAAATATGGTTACTAAACCAAAATACTAAGTGGGCGATATGGTCTGTATTTTAAAAATTAAAGAATTGTTGAAAAAGGTTTAACTCCTCATTGGACAGCGTAATTATTTGATATTTTTAATGTCTTAAGTTATGATGTAACTACTTACAAATTAAAAGATATGAATTGAGAAGAATTAAAATGTAATTTTTGTGAATACAAATAACGGAAACAAATTATTCCAATCAATATTTGATTGAAAAACTTTTAAAAAATAAAGATAAATAAATTTATATAAAATGGCTAGGATTTGATAATTCTCATAACTCCTAAATGAATAAAAACAGATGCTTTGTAATTTCACTACTTTGTAAGTTAAATATTTTCTGAATTAATATATTTTTATGTAGTTATCTATTTCAAACACATTTTTTAACATTAATAAATCACATTTTACATTCCTAAAACATGTTCAACATCACATTCAATATACATTTTTACGTCCATAAAACATGATTGTACAGTCATAAACAATGTTCAAAATAGGTTGATTATTTAGCATGCATATTTGCAAAATGTTTGTAAAAAAATAATAACGACTACAAATTTATTTATGAACTTTCTTCTTTCATTATTCTACTCAAATGTAATGTTATAACAGCATATTCTTCATCCCAACAGTTTGCACAAATCTCTTTCAATTTTTCATGTCATGTCGCTAACAACAAAATCATTATGAATATGCTTTATATTATTAGCATCTTGTTTAAAGATATGTAGAGAATTCGTATCATCGCTTACCAATTGCTTAGGAATTTTCAAAAAGTTTGATGTAAATAAAATACATGTATATTTTTAGGTCTTCCTCTAGTAAAATATTCGCGAATTATATCTTAATTGTCTAAAGAAACATTGTCAAATATAACAAAACATATATGTTCAAATCGATCTGAAGTTATCATTACATCATTATTATTTTTAAAAAAACATTTTTTTCTTTAAATTCACCTTTTTGGATAAAAAAATCAATATCTTAATGTAATTAAATATATTTTGGTTGTAAAATTTTAGAGCAAACATTCAATTTATTAGAATTTAATCAACCATTATTATAAATAAAATTTGTCAACAAATTAGTTTTTTTAAACAATTACTTGGATCCACTATTATAGTCCTCGTATTGTCAGGTTCTAATTGTCCATTTTTTCGTGTTTAGAATTTCTTCGAAAATTATAAAAACACCAACAACCCAATCAACTTTTTTCATTTAATAATGTAGTTTTTTTATTACATGGAGAATAAAATATTTAATTTAACACATAATAGTTCCATACTAGATAAGAAACTTCACTACGACATAATTCATAAAGATAAATCGATTGCTTTAATTAGTTTTAAAACAGAATATGGAACACCTAATATAAACAACAATAGTATAACATTGATTAATATTAATGAAGTTATAAAAATCCCCAGAAGACAACATAATAGTAAAACATTATTCGAAACTACAAATTTAATTGAACAGTTCCAACTAATAACACTGAACTAACAAATGATCATGTGAAAACTAGAATATCGATTAAATCTAAGTTTAATATTAAATTTCATGATCGACTATCTGATATTCTTGGTTTTGAACGATACATAATTATTAAAAAAGAAAAAAATTATTAAAGGTACTAAATTGCCTAATTTTGATTCATAAAAATTTAATGTTCATTGTAACTTGTCATATAGCGTTTTTAAAAAATATGACGAATCTAATCATGTAGAAAAAAATATAATCACCAATTTTCCACCGAAAAGCTTTTTGGATTTAGAGATTGCCTTATTTATTAGCCTTCATATCCAATTTTTATCAAATTATTAATCAACATTGTAATCATATTGTTTTAGATATTAGAGACGAAAATGGTCAACTAATTAATTTTTGATGTTACTGATATTGATATTGTTTTGCAAATTAAATAAGTTTAAAATATTGCAAATTTTTGAATCCCTCAAATGTAGAAATATATGATACTAATAAGTTAGAAAATATAAAATTATACATAACAAAAATTATTCATAAAATTATAAACAAATATATAATAAAATTATACATAAATATCAAATGATTGTATAATATCCCCATGGTAATGTATCTATATAATTTTTTTTCATTCAAAATCATACATTTGTCATAGTCAAACTTAGATTCTTTTGCCATAAACTTATTCACCAATTTTTTGTTTTCTTATCTCTTGTTATCGTGTTTTTTAAAATCAATTTTCCCTAGATTTTTGTACTAATTCATCCATCGATTTCATATTCAACTTCAAATCATTTTTATGAATTAGAGTGAATCATTTAAATATTTGTAACTTGTTTTCCCGAAAGAGTTTCATTACCATGGCTTTTTGGACAAGTCCTTATCCATTCCATACAATAATCATTTTTTTTCCAAATTCATCGGTCCATTCACCTTGCTTCTAACAGAATTTTTACCTTCGTCAATGTAAATTATGCTATCTGTATCATAATATACTACTTTATCATTTAAGCTATCAAACATTTCATATAAATATAATCAAGCATTGGAAGTAGTAAAAGTAGCAATAAATATATTTGTTGCATTACAATCTTCTACATAATTATCGTTGTATTTTAATGACACTTCAATTATTTTTTGTTGATGTAAATAACATTATTTATATATTCTACCATCGAATAACAACGCATACCAATGCTATGTGTTCTAATGTATTCTGTTTGTGTCAAATATTTGTCTTTGGCCAAATTTACCCCAAAGTGAATTTTAAAAAATTTTAGGAAATAGCTCGTTACCCGGGATTTTGTTTTATATTTTCGATGGTTAAATCGATATTTGGCCATTCTTATTAAGACGAATATATTCTTCTTTTTATTTGTAGTCATCTTCCCAAGGACTAGTTTCCAATTTTATTTTCATCAATATTTTAATGTAACCCTTAAACATATTATTAGTTCTTTGGTTGAAATGCCAAACTTCATGGATTTAATGTATTTTGTAACATTTTCGATAGCTTTATTAAATTCTGTTTTTGTCCATGTTCCAATTATTGCTCTTTCGTCATCATTGTGCTTACATTGTCCTTTTTTCTCATCAACACATTTTAAACATAAACTAATCAACAGTGTTCCTTTGTTAATTGGAAGCATTGGATGATGTAAATTTCGTTGAGGTAAAACTTTACATTTGATCAATCCTAACAAATATAAGTCGTACTTTTTGGGTTTAAATATTTTCTATGGGTGCCCAACAGGATAATAATCATAAAACATTAGTGTTGGATACAAACTACGTATATCTATATGATCTTAATTTTTTCCTGAAAATTTTCGCTTTGAAGCACTGTTCTGCCTCCAAATGCGCATCACGTAATTGTAATGTTTCTATTACGTGTTTTTTTTTTCTAAATAATTTTTGTAGGAAATCGTTTTTTCCATTTGCAAGATCACACTTCCCTTAATTTATAACCATTTTGTCTCAAAATAGTCATTCGGTTGTTTGTTTTAGTAAGCATATCATCCGTATTTTCATTGTTATATTTATTTATTGTATCTGGAGAATAACAATCTGGACAATCTTGCCAAAACAACCGTGATATTGATATATTGTTTTAGTTTTATCATCATAACCATCAAATTTGGCTCAACAAATGTTTATTTTACCACTATTTAAATCATGACCAACATTAAGCCACGAAATTGATTCTTTAAAAACATTACTTTTTCTCATTTTTTACTACAGCAATAGCATTTTCCAAAAGAAATTTGGATCTATAAACAGCTATACAAACTCTCGCTATTGTTATGTATTGAAAAGGGCCTATATTTGCTATTTCTAGAAACGGATTTGTAAATGCAATACAACCACATCGTAAAATGCCCACATCAGAATCACAATATTCAGCAATTTATTTTTTGAAATCGAAAATATAATTTTCTTTTACTTTTTCAGAATGCAATTTTAAAAAACTTTTCGTTGTTCTTGTTTAATTGTACTAACTCCATAATATTTTGTGGCTGGTATTTTTAAGCTCTAGTAAACCAAATGTTTTGGGAAATGTCGCAAGACTTCCTTAAATGAAGTTCATACTATCAATTATTTATATGTCAAACTGAGGTAAATGTGAATCACCATTATTTTTTAACCTTGATACATAACGTCACACAGCACTTAAAAATAAAATATGAATAGTAACCTTTGGAATTATCAGCAATAAATCTATTTCCTCTACTTTCTTCACATAATGCACATTCACAAAACTCATTTGTTTTAAAATGTATTTTGTTACCATCAAAATCATGGACAGCTATAAAGTTGGAGCGTGAAAACCAGTGTCTTGTGTTGCTTCATAATAAAAAAAGTAGCAATCTTCAGTGTAAGAGCAATTTTCATATTTCTCATTGTTCTACCAATGCAAATACAATCTTTTGTACAAAAACCCCCCTTTTTTCGTCTATTTTGCATCTAACACTCATGTTCATCAGTTTTCACATATTCCTCACAATTCCAACAATTGGCAGAACCACAAATGTGTTTTTTATTTCTCAAACATATTTTGTAAAACATTTTACACTTATAAACTGTCTTACAGCCTCGTGATTAGAGAAACATTATTTTCTAAAAAATATCTATTACATTTTTCGCAATATATTGTAATTCAATCTTCATTCTCCCAAACTTCATTGTGTTGTGATATTTTGCACAAATTACATACATCTTTATTATTTTTTTCACACGCTCATGTTGGTTTTACTATTGCATGGTTTGTCACAATTTTTACAATTCTAAACGCTACCTAAAATGCTTTCATACTATAAATTACATCATAATGTTCGTCGTGTAAATACAAAAATAGTTTTTGTTTTTTTTTTAACCAGATTGCTTAACTGAGTTTAAATGTTCAGCTGAAACAATTTAAATTTTAACGCAAAGAAACTTTTCTACATCCATTATATCTTCCAAGCTGAAACCATTATCACAAATTTTTTCCCATTCTTTTGCAAAGTTCACAAGATAATTGTAATTGCAATTTTCTTCCTCTTATAATATAAATAAGTTCATTGTTCGTTGATTCTCTATCCAAAATTACATTATTTTTGTATGTTAAACATGTAATTATTGATCAGGGACAGCATAAATCATCATCATTGTTAATTTTATTAATAAATGTTTTGCTCTTATATCTTTAGCTAAATTGACACTTTTTTTACCTCTTCGTCCATTTCCTCTTGGAACACAGTAAACACCAATGTCAAAAACAGTGTCATTTATATCTACATTTTTGTTGGATGTAATAATTCTTTCAATTTGGTTAAGTAAATTTTCGGTGTTTAATTTTTTTTTTTTTTTTTTTTGCTGCTAAAATTGTATGGTGAAAATTCGGATTATTTGCATACATTATCATTTGATCTCCATTTTTATATACAGTTATTTTTTACACCTTTCATTGTTGCCTGAACAGCATTTCGCACAAAGTTAATTTTTTATATAGAAATTCCCTCTAAATTATTTATGCGAATGCAGTATTTTGTTTGCCAAAAGTTGAAGTCCTCAATTAAATTACGATTAATTTCCCGAATCTCGAATGGTGGGTTACCTTCTACATGCTCATTAATTTTTTTTGTTTAAAATAAAAAATTTCACCTAAAGGTTCATTTTCTTCTTTACCATAATTTTTTAAAAATAAAGATTTTTTCAATTTTGGTTACTTTTATTTATTGGTTTTATAAATAACTGATTAGAAAAAGGAAATATTTATTTTAATTCTTTTTACTTGTCCTGTATACTTTGTAATTTGCTAAAGGTAAATTTATAAAGTTTATCTTTATCTGTTCATTTGTAATAGGTGTAATTAATTCATATTTTCTTAACTTGCAATTTTTTTAATTTTAAACTTTTTTCTTTGGCTCTTAATTCCACAACTTTTAAATAATTTAGATTTTCAGTAGACAACTTAGTTTGATTTTCTCCTGCTTGAATGACATTACCTTGTGTAATAATACTAACATTTAATTAATCTTTTCTTAGCTTATATAATTAATTAATTTATTTTTACTTTTTGCTATGTTCCTTAACTCTCCCAATCTCTTTTCAACCAACGCCTTTATTGAATTTTTCGTTGACATTTAATTTGTTTGTTTATTTATGGCAAAAAAATTTATGAAGTTTTCAAGAAATAAAATTATAAATTAATATAAATGAATTAAATAAAAAGTATTTAAACTATTAATAAATTTTGCTTGTATTTTAACAAGAATAAATATATAAAGAAATAGTATTAAAAAAGTGTTTCAAATTTTTTACAATAACTTGTGTTTCTTATTTAATAAGAATAAATATGTAAAGAAACAAGTTTGTAAAGAAAGCAAAAAATATAAACATGATGATTTTAACTATTTAGCTTCTTGTTATGTCAATATTTCTCATTAAAATATTTTTTGCATATTTATGTGGGTTTTGTTTTTAGTATGTTTATTAGGAGAAAATAATTCTATATTGATTCTTATTACATAGTATACATTTTTCTTAGATAAATGACATTTTGAATTCCTTTTAGAATTTTTAATACTGTATTATGCGATTGAGTATTTTTATGTATTTTGAACAATATATTATACACATGTTTTCAGCAGTCACATAGTACTTTATTTTTATTATAATAATATTGTTTTTTTATATTTTTAATGAAACATTTTTTACAGGTGTTATAATATTTTTATTTTGTGTATTTATTTGAGTAAAAATAATCGACAGCTTTATTCTCATTACATACTGTACATGTTTTTGCTGGATAATTATGTTGAATTTAATTTGTTGTGTAATTTATTATTTTTAAGCTTTTTGAGAAATAAATTATAAACATATTTTCCATATTAATGTAGTACTTTTTCTTTATTTAAATCATAATTATTTTTGACATTGTCATTAAAAAATTTTTACAGGTGTTACAATACTTTTTTGTGTGTTTATTTGAGTAAAACTTTTTATGTTTAATAACTCTTTGCACTTTTTACAGCACTCAATAATTTCATTATTATTCATTTCATAATTGGGCATCGTTTCCATTTTTTATTATTTATAATGAACGGAATTTATATAAGAGAAAAAAAGGAATTTATTTATTTATTTTATATTTTAAATTTTTAATTTAAAATTTAATATTTTTTCTTATTAAATATTTTCTTCATAAATAATACAAAATGGACTCATTGCTCTCCAAGTTAAACAATTCATATGAGTTAATTAAACTACAAAGCCTAGAAAATATAAAGATAATGTTGCTTCCGAATTTCAATTATACAAATATAAAGTTGGGAAATAAATTAGTTGTATTCTAGATGCCCAGTATAAAATACTTTACAAAATCGTTATATAAATATGCTTGATAAAAATGCTTTAAAATTAATAAATGATAAACAAGTTTCTATTACATATATCACCTTAAAAATTTAAGAAAAACAGAACAACTATGCTTGATATGGAATTTTATTTAAATATATATAAATCTAAATTTCGAAAATTGTGAAAATATTATCGAATCTGCATGAGATGTTAGCTTAATTTGATTGTTTTTAGCTTAAATTTGCTTACTTTACATCAAATTAAGATTAATACTTTTTGGAAAATTATGTTATAAAATGTGCACATTTGGTAAAAATAACAAGAAATATGACGTCAAATTTTTCGTGTGACTATGAAAAATCAGACATGAAAAACCCTGGTTTCTAGAGGATTTTAAGTTATTTTTTAAGCTTTTATTAGGCTGTTTTGTGTTTAAAAAAAGAGGAAAATGCCTTGAAATTAAGGAAAAAACATTGTAAATTAAGGAAAAAACACTGAAAAATCATGGAATTTAAGACGAGAAATTGAATGTCCTAGACTTACCCATATACTATACTACAAGCAACCAAACAACAGCATTACCAACAATGTCATTGATTCATGTATTGAAATAATTGCAAACACACCCATTCCCCTAAATACACAAGCTTATGCATTAATCATTCATGACAGATTAGTGTCATATATAATGTTCGATATAAGTTGGTTAAAGTAATAACGTGAATCAGTAGACGAGGAGCCATCATCGAGCAAAACATGTTCTGCAATATCCAGGATTTCCAAGAGCCACATAGATTCATAATTAAGGAATTGGCTATTAACAACTTAAAAACAATCTCAAGCTAGTGTATACTTTAAAGCACCTATCGACTGGAAATACCTAAGTCACAAATATAAGAGAATAAACACACGGGTTACCAAAAATCGGCACTGTTTAGTTTGGCAAGGCGGTTGTATTAACTATGGGGAAATACCGAATATATGTACCACATACTTCAAAGACAAGGATACATATGTGTGTGGACTTGATCAAAGAAAGGATTTTAGCAGGTGTGTGGGTTGGATGAATAACAGATATCTAAAAAGACTATAACTGTCCTTCGTTAAAAAAGTTATGTCAAATGTTTGGATATACATCACCTTTCTACTCAGCAGGTGAAAATTCAAAATTAATGAATAAATTGTTGCTACTGATGGATTCGTGCGAGGAGACCACAAGTGACAATGTAAACTTAATGGTAGAATGGTTAATGCAGCCTGCGACGTGGATAGGGGATGAGAGGAGAATTGACACTATTTAGCTCGGATTATAAATATGAAGATGTCAGATATTATATCGGGTGCAAGTGTGCAGTGTATAATTTGCAGCCTGACACCGAATTGCCGATTAGTTTAACTGAACTAGTATGGAACATGGAAGGTGAACAAATCACTAAATGTACATAACATAAGAAAATTAAATACAATGAAAATCGCTGGCTAGTGTCTCCCTGCGGAATGTGGGCTTGCTATGTATGGCAAAGCAAGTCATGTGCCTGTAGTACCGAAAAACAAATCCAAGTTGGCCGCCATCTCGTATATAAAGGTAAATACCATCGGAGCTCCAGTCAGTCTTTCCTATATAACCAAGGCATGCAAATTCGATCCTACAGCAGCTTACAAGTTGGTTCATGTAGGCTATCAACGATTGCACTTTAAGCCACATGAAGGAGAGATACAATTTCAGGTGTGCAACGAACTAGTACAATTGTGCTGCAACATTGACACGTACCAGGGAGTTAGATTTGGGGAAGTCTTTGCTTGTGGAGATTTGCAGTGAGGTAGTTGAGACCTGGTAGTTTCCTGATATTCGCACTACAAGACTAAATTGCAGATACTGATGGCGAAGTGATTGTTGAAGCAGAATGGGACAAGTGGAAAGTCAGCTATAAACTTGATCGTCCACATCAAGGGGTCAGCATCTGGTGGAAGGAAGTGTGTAATGGTGACATCCACACTTTCCTTTTTCTGCAAGGGAAGCTCTCATTTTCATCAGTGTGCTCATTTTCAACAGGATTCACAATATACAAAGCTAAGTACTAACCTTGCCGTAATTATTACAAAAGGAGAAAGGGACGATGACTCGGTACCAGAATGGCTCCCTACCACAAACGCTTTTATGTTCACCCAATCTCGTAGTACTGGCTGGCCTCAGAGCTCCTCTGTGTGGCCTAGGGTCGTTTGCTTCCTTCGTCTTCGGCCTACAATCTCACTGACAAGTATATCTCCTCAATACATGGTGCCATCTGGGGGGGGGGGAGAGCACCATGATGATAGGTTATAGCCACCTTACCCCACCCCTGACGAAAAAACAGCCGTCCTGGCCATGGAAGAGACCAAGGTTGTAGAAGGTGGTATATGGGTGTGAGTGAGAGAGGCACAAGTATCCTGGGGTACATCAGTGTTGGGGAGGCCTAGGAGCTCAAGGCAGTGACGAATGGCGAGCAAGGTGGCATGCCCGGAGGACTTAAGAGCGGTATCGAGGTACCAATTACAAGTAGAAGCCACCGTCGAAAAACAAAATGAAAAATTTAGCAATACACAAGTTTAAGTTAACCTAAATATAGAAATCAAGTTATTATGTCGTTATAAGGGGCAAAAGGCAAGGCGGGGTGTTCTTAAAATATATAACAGTGATACAAGAAGAGTGGCTAACCATGTTAAAAGTACAAGGTCTGAACATGTTGTAAGTGACATGTAAGGGAGGGGGTGAGGGAAAGTGTCCATGGCCACATTTGATAATGAAGAAAAAAATTCTTCCAGTGGCACCTATTCCAAACTCCCGCTTTGGAATAGGTGCGCCTTTGAGTTTGGAATAGGTGCGCCTTTAGTAAACGCTTGACAAAATGCCAGAAATATAATCTATACAAAGAAACAAAATGAAAGGCATGGCCATCTGGCTGAAGTTACAGTTTAAAATATTAATACAATGTTCCATGGTTTTCCTGTAGTAGGGCAGCAATAATATAGTTAATTTGTAAGGGAAATGATAACAAGATCCCAGGTTGGTAACGCGAAGGACGTGCGCAACATAATTTAAGTTTGAGCAGTTGGCTGCGGCAGATGCACACTCAACTGTCGACAACACAGTGTTATGTAAGGTGCGCAGCGCACACTTGTGTACAGTGGGTAAGTGCAACGTAAAAAACACCAGCATCTTGGGGTAGTTACAGCTACATAGTTCAGATAAGTATACAGAAATATATAGAGAGAGTTGTACATATTGGAGAATTAAAGTTTAACACTCATATACATGTAGTTAAATGTGGAACTTACATCTACATATTGATGATAAAACTGTGTATGTTGGTTGTTAAAAAATATATATACATTTCGTATAACCTAGTAAAAACTGGATATATAACAGAAAACATGTGAAAATACAAAACTGAAAAAAATTATAAACACAGATGCCATAGTGAGAAAGCACATATTCGATAGACGGTAACACGGCGCAGTGCGGTGAATTTTTAGTTATTTTGTGATCCACTTTTGTTTCACTGAAGTTGGCACGCACACAGGAGTGTAATAATGTCTGTTGATACACACGGAACTGTGAAAGCACTGTTTGGACATGGCATTGTCTTTTTGGAAAGTTCGTAGCAAAGTAATATTTATAAGTGTCTTTCACGTGTACATGATTGTGGCGAGAGAAAAGTTAGGGCAGTATAACCAAACTTAGTCTTGACACACAATACTATGCCGTACGGCGAAATAAACAAAAACAAAGATGTATAAGTTATTATGCAAAGAAGTTAAAAATATCGGTTATAATGAAAATAGTACTTAAGCTTTACAGTAGAACATAGTTACAAATATCTTGCAGGCTAATGGTAGTTTTCATAATCAATTTTATTGAACATCTCACATACAAAAGAACATAAAAATCTGCAGATATGGGGAAGGGATAATAAAAGGGCGGAGTACTCCTTTAAACTTAGTCTATGAACTAGAAAGAAAATATACCAGAAAAAGAACTTGTGTCTTTCTGGATATTAATAGGGTAAGATCGAACAAAACAACTCTGCATACAAGGCAGGATAAATTGAGGTCACACTGGTAACACCAATCGATGCTAGTATCACTAGCAAGTGCAATGCACTGACAAGGGTACTCTGGTTTTGCTTATTTTTCTCTCTTTTTTTCTGGTACTTCTGGTTTACTGAGAAAGCCATGAGGCAGCTAAATTAATGAAAACCTAGTTATGTACCCTAATCCTAGGCCTAAGTGACAAGTACTGGAAAGAACAACATAGGGCTCCCTCTTAATAGGGAGTGTAAACAACTGAACCTAACTGTCCATTAGGAGTAGATACTCAAGACCTGTAGAATAAATAGTTTCTTAATTAAAAGTACTGTATAACATTGCTACTGCTCCCAAGAACAGGAATAAAAGTGCAATGTCTGAATGCTAATTCTGTGCAAAATTGCTGAAGCATTAATAATTGAATTAATATTACAATTACTGAAACTGTGAGGTATACTTAAGCAAGTTGTAATAAAGACCCATAGGCCTAAGGAAAGGTACTGGTAAACACACAACGCCAGGAGGCATGCTATCTTAGTTGACAATTATATATACATTAATAGAGACCCTTGGTCACTGCGAATAAATTGATATGAGCCCTATGTAAAGGCAATGATCTCCTCATTTTCCTTATTGAATGGCGAAGGTAATAAAATCATAGTTCAACCTCATTTCGTACCATAAAATATAGTACACATATTGAAATCCGTGGAAAAGTGTAAAAGCAATTCGAACTGCAATAACTCATATATACAGTCACATAATGCATCTGGTGCAAGTATACATGTAGTTGAGGTCTCGCAAGACTCAAAAGTGTAGGACTAAGCTTAATTACTGCAATATCGCCTAAGCTTAATTACTGCAATATCGCCTAAGCTTAATTACTGCAATATCACCTATATTGCCAGGAGGCATAATAACGGACTCTCTGAAATACAAATATAAGTAAGTAAAGAACTTTGGCCACTGGTACATAAACTTATATCAACCCTATGTGAGGAATAATAGTTGATGTCGTTTTAAGGTAAGAAAATAATATATTAATCAATAGGGTTAAGCCCAAACCTTACCAAAAATATTTAAAATATACTGGCTCCCAAAGTAAAAGGGTAAGAGCAGTGGTAACTACAAAAAAGAAACAATCATTTATAGCCATATAACTGCATCTTGCATAAAATTATTAATAATCTGATGTTACGTACTATTCAAAACTGTAGGCCTAATTTCAATTACAAATATATTATCTATAATGCCAGGAGGCATAACATCTTAACTTCAAAATGACCTGAATTATACTAAAAGTCAGCAGGGTTATATATTACTCAGAGAAGGACAAATATAAGCAAATGACTAATACACCCACAAAAACGACGTACTGAGTGGAGTGAATTTACTGAACATATCTTAATAAAGCAGGGACAAATGGGGAGAACTGAGCCTGTCGACGATATAACTGTAACAATTTAAGTAGAGGCGAATCACTCTATAGCATGTAATACGGCTGAATTCTCTGTTGACGACGTGGAGGCTCCTTAGGTCTCATATAAAGTCCACCTGAAAGACGTTGAATAAAAAAATAGAAACAGTACACACACAGGTCTGAATATGAAGCGATATTAGAATACAAGACATAAGGGAATGGTATTATTGTGGCATACAAACACATAGGCAAGGTAAGTGAGTCTGCCATAAGGTCTGCTAAATGTCTCATAAAAATTGACAGTAAGTCTAGACCTGTAGGTATAAGTTGCAATTACGTGAAAGTATAGTAAATTAATGTTGCATAATACAGCTGGGACATCATACAAAAAGGGTTGATTGCGGTAAAAGTATTATAATAACAACTGTAAAGACAAATCATAAAGCAGGTAGCTGCTAATAAAAATAAACAGGGCGACGCAGTGGAATATTCTGGCGGGAGTTTACCAAGATGTGCACGGCACTCAGTGGGGCGCATTAAGACACGAAAGGAGGGTAGATATTTTCATCAACTTGATGTAAAAAGTTGTTACAATGCATAGCAGACAAAACAGTGAGGCAAGGGTGAAGTGATCAAAATGAGCGAGGTCGATGAGAGAAAATAGCTATGGGGACGTGAATGTGCCACTTGCAGGGCTGGGAACAACATCTAGCAAAATAGGAAATTCGGTATGATTGACATGCCAGTCAGTATTCAGAGCAACTTAAATGCTGTAGAAGTGAATCCCCTCTGGCAGGGACAGTTGGGGAAGGTGAAAGGACTGCTCGGAGAGCCAGTGTACCGGAATCACCGTCTGATGGAGAGGGATGACAGGAGCCCACACATCACACAGATGTGCGGCGTGAATAACAATGCCGGCAGGTGTGGTGAGCTGGCAACCACATGGGATGTGGAGCTCTACAGCTCCTAAGGGTGGGTGGGGATAATAGTGTCGAGCGATGAGTTCGTATAATTGACCATGGTGTTTGAAGGGGGGTTGGTTAAAAAAAAAACTGGTGGGATATTAGTAACTGTAAAAGGGATGGCAGGTGTGCAAAGGTACTTACATGATTTGAATAAAGAATTGACATAGGTCAACAAAATGGCAGCGGTCATACATTTGGCAGTGTCGCCGACGAGATAATTGGGATCGATGAATATGACATCCTGGGCGTGGTGGGTGGAAGATGAAATCGCCTTAACAGATTCTATTTTGTGGTCGATTATAATGGGCGGAGATGGCGGTTGAAGCGTGCAGGAATGATTATTGAACTGATATGGGACAGATTTGGCGTGATAAATATGCCATTGAGAATGCATGTTAATTAGGGGCACTTGTAATTTAATCACTAACTGCTGCTCTGATGAACACTCAGTGAATTCGAGAGAATGGTATTTAAATAGTTCCTTAGTGGTGATACTGAGCATAAGGTTTATTTTGTTCAGCTGTTTTTGTAATGCAGTGAGGTCGTGAGTGAGTTGAGTTCTGTTCGCAGCTGCAAGTGGCAGTTTGTGGATTTGGCATGAGTGGATAAATGACTCGATGGAATATTCGATGATTAAGTTGTTGATAAGGTGCAAAACACTTGACACAAGCAAGTGTACTTGTGTTTATAATGGGCGAACTGTGCTAAGTGCAGTTTCTATGGATGCCAGATTTGTTTGTTTGTACGCAAACAGTGGATTCGCCTAACACATCCGTGACAAGTAATGGGCCACGAAAGCGGTGGGTTAGGGCTTTATGTCTCCTGTGTACCCAGACATAGTCATTAACATGTATTGTGTTTTTGCGGTGCATTTATCAAATTGGGCTTTCTGAAGTCTCTGGGCCAGAATTAAGTTGTTTCTGGCAGTTTCACGGGTGGCTAAAAGTTGCTCGCACCAATTATGCCCCTGCTCGGAAAACTTAGTGCCTACTACCTGTGTGGAGAGGACGACTTCAACCCCATGAAGCAAATAGAAGGGTGTAAACTTCGTGGAACTATTAACGCTGGTATTCTGGTTTAACTGAATGAACGGGAAGTACAAATTCCAGTTTAATTTGTCTGCACTCACACAGACTATAAGTTGTTCCCCAATGGAGTGATTATTGTTTTCGACTCAACCATTACAACGGGCATTGTATGTGGTGGTATTGAGCTTTCTGACACCAAGGGACTCGAGAAGGTTGTTAATTAGTTCCTTTTGAAAACTGTTCCTGCGATCTGTGGGTATCTGTTCTGGGCAACCAAACTGCAAGACAACTTCCTTTATGAATTCGGGACAAGTGGCCATATCAATGGATTGAACTGGCTTAGCACAGGCATAATGGGTAGCGTATTCCATCATTACAAAAATTTACTTATTCTGACAGGTAGTGGCAGGTACAGGCCCTTTGGCATCCAGAGCCCAAGTTTTAAAGAGTGGCTGTGGAGGGATTGGGATTAACTGGCCCATGGCTTGGGAGGGGATTGCTTTAATATTTTGGCATTCAAGGCAGGATGGAAAGTATTTTTAAAGTCAGCAGCCATTTTGTCCCAAAAGTAAGATTGTTTAATTTTCTGCAAAGATTAATTTGCACTTAAAAATATTAATTTGAAAATTAAATTCGCTTAAGGCAATCACCATCTTTTGGATGTGTGCATTATGGTCCACCATGGAACACAGGTACCTTACACTGGTATGGTCTGTCACAATTGTGAATTTGCGATTATACAAATACTGACAAAAATGTGTACATAAATATTTAATGGCCAATAGCACTCTCTCAGTCGTGCTCCATTGTCCCTCTTGAATAGAACAGTTCTTAGATGCTAACATTAGAATATTTTTCTGTTAAGAGTGTGGTCAAGTGTTGCTGGCATCACATGCTAAAATTATCTCATGGCCCTCGTTAAACTTTTACAGTAATGGTGCCTGAAGAATGGCTCATTTCAATTCTAAAAAGGAATTTTGGTGCCCTTTTTTCCATCTAAAAGGGGTAGTATGTTTGGTCAGATCAATCAATGGTTATGCAAGGGGTGCATAATGCAGAATATGTCTTCGCAGGTAAGAAGTTATTCCCATAAAGGTGCGAAGTTGTTTAAGATTAGTAGGGGGCCATATTTTCGATTGCAGTATCTTGTTGGGGCCTGTGGACATGCCTTGCGGCGTGATGATGTGACCTAAAACCTTAATTGTTGGTTGGGCGAATGAACACTTTTGGGAATTGACTTTAACATTGACCTGGCACAATCTTTGGAAGACCTTGTGAATATTTGCGAATGTTCCTTAAAGGTTCTACCCAATATAAAAATATTGTCAATTGAGGTGTTTGCCGCAGACCTATTCAGGGGGCCTAAAAGTATTTTGATAAACATTTGACAATATTGAGGACTGGTGCTGAGGCGCATTGGGATCCTTCGATACTCGATTAATCCCACCCAATCTATGCTAAAAGCCAATTTGTGCCGATCCTGAGGTCAAACAGGGATGCTACAGAAGACAGAAAATAAGTTAAGGCTAGTGATGAAAGTGGAATGTTGCAAAACATTTAAAATGTCCTCAGTATGAGGTAGTGGATATCGCACCCTAGTAAGATGTCGACTGACCTTTCGAAAATCGGCAAAAATTCGAAGGCAGACACTCTTTTCAGAAATGACATGACTAGGGGCAGAATTAGGGAAATCAGCTTCTTGTATAGTGGCAGAATTAAGCATGTCTTTTATCTGAATTAAAAGGTCGTCACACACCTTGGGACTGATTCGGTAGGTACGAGTAGCAATGGGTTTGTCCATGTCTAAGTTCAGCTTAATGTCAAAGTCCTGTGCCTCTGTAAGCCCTAGTATAGAATTTGCAAAACAGTCATTATAACGCTCTATAATATCTTGAATGGCTCGTTTCTGGGATAGAAAAAGGTTATTGTTAACCAAAGGACCCTGATTGAGGGGGTTGAATTTCAAGGTCATAGAGAGCATTACAACAATGAGTAATGGAAAAGTAGTTGGGTGTGTCTGCGCTATTGAACACAATTGGGATTTCAGTGCATTTATTCTCATTGTGGGTGTGGATAAAGAGAGTAATGTACTTTAAAATAGGGATGATATCATATTTCTTAAGAAAATCGACACCCAAAATGACATCTTACTGGTGGTTGTCAAGAACTAAAAATTCCTGAGTATATATATGACAATGGATATTTAAGTGGATTGTAGTTTCAAACTTAGGAGGGGCCAAAATGGACATGGCCGCTACTAGTGTAATATTAGGCTTGAGAGGAGAAAGGGGCCTATCTGTTAAAATGGTGTTGGCCACACAGCTACATAAACATCCTGTGTCTACTAACACGTAATATCGTGTGCCCTTAATAGTGACAAGTATGCGAGGCGTAGCAGTGCTAATAACATTTGGTTGTCATGAGGAAAGGGGAGTAGCGCGTGCTGGTTTTCGTGTTCCAATTCTAGGCGTGGCACCACTCAGCATGTTTCCCAACACTCATCATCATGGCCCCCGACGTCCTTATTTCGAAAAAAGTCAGCACGTGCCACAGCAGGAGTGGGGGTGGAGTGGGTCAGAAAAATGGTATGCAGTGTCAGTTGGAATGTATTCTTAAACCAGCGAAAACGGTTACCAATGTTCGTTGAAAAAGCAAATTATTTATTGGGAAATAAGGGACACTGACGACTCTGATGTCCTACTTAGAGGCAAAGTGTGTAGGTATTACTAGCAAGGCTACAGGGGCTGTGAACTGCTGGCCGTGTGCTAGGAATTCGCTGCGATGTGGCAAAGTTGAATTCTGGTGCTTGTGGTGTTGAAGATGTGGCAGCCATGACCTGAATTTTGTGGGGGGGGGGGGGGGAGATGCAGTGGCACGCATTGCTGCGGGCGGGCTTGAGACGTGCTGGTTGATGTGTCGGCACTTTGTGTGCCACTTTACAGACAGCAGTGTGGATAATTGTTTACAGAGTGGTTGCAGAATATGAACTTTATTCAGCCTGGCAGAAAAATGTGTCCCACGTTGTTTTGCAAAATGTATCTAGGAATGGCAGTATGGAGTCGGCCTAGCAAAAAAAATGTCTGTCTTTCCAGGGATTTTATTCCTTGCACAAAGTTTCTAGGTGTAGTAAGTAAGGCAAGGATGGGATTTGGTTGAAACTGGCGTCCCTTGACATTAAAACTGACGATTTCAACATAAGTTCTGCTGGGCAAAATTAGTAAGATAATGATCCTCTAGGGACACAGAGCTGTGGCAGGTGGATTGTGGATCTGACCTTGGATAACGTCACACCAAGCTCATGTGGTTGATATATTGGATTTTACCTTCCTGCTCTGTCATTCTGGTCATGTATCTGCCATCTCGGATTCTGCCATGTTACTAGCAAGTACTCCACCAAATTGGTAGCCAGTATCCTGCCATCTCGGACTACCATCTTTGTAGCCAGTATGTCACCATCTTGGACTGCCATATAGGTAACCAGTAAGTCACTTTTTCATGATCTTACATTCTGATGGTTTTCGCCGAGTGCTCCAACTTTTTCTCTTTTGCATTCTTTCTTTTTTCTTTCTCGTTCTTCCTTTACTTCTCCCTTATTCTTTTCTTCTCCCATATTCTTTCTATTCCCTTCCATTCTCATTTTCTCTTTTCTTCTTTCCTTTCTCTCTCATTCTCTCTTCATTGTTTAAATCGTCTGTTACTGGAGGCCACCATATTTGTTGCTGGATGCCGCCATCATTGTTTACTATTACATGGAGACCGCCATATTGGTTTTTCGTTTGTCATTTGTCATTTGTTCCCCCCATTAGTTCTGGCATTGGCCTATAGAAGCACAGCCATAATGGTTCTTGCATTGGTCGTTAGGAGCTCTGGTGTCGCTCTCATTCGATTAGTCGATCTCGCATGCGCTTGGCCACCATATTGATTCTGGAATTGGCCACTAGGGGTGCTGCATTTTTAGAACTCAAAATACCATCTGGAATAGTGCGTTATCGAACTGTCGGACCTTGGGTTGCAAGACTTATGCCTTAGACTACTCGGCTAACATGACATGTGCTGGGACAAGAGTTTATAATTAGTATATAGCTGGAGACAAATTAATATCTTGCCTCTCATTTAAGACATTACATTTTTATTTTTTATTTGTATAATTTTTAAGCATTTCATTTACATATCAATAAATTTTTTATGTTTATATACCAATCATAATTTTAATCAATAATTTTTTATTATATAATTTATTTTACTTATATAATTTTTTTGTGTATCTTAAATTTATTTTAAGAATTTTAAATCAGTAATTTTTATCACATTCTTTTTAAATTAAATTTGTGATTATTTTGTTTTAACTTACATATAATTTATTTTAATTAACCTACATAATTTTTTTAAATACCTTAAATTTATTTTAATAATTTACAGAAGTATGAATACTGCATTAATTTAATATATACAGATGCCGACTCGCTAATATACTAAATTGAAACAGAAGACTACTATGCAGACCTAGACGCAGGTCCCACACTCTCATCCTTGCTACTCCCCTGCCAATAGGAAAGTGGTGAAGAAATTTAAAGACGAGTGTGGTGGGGAACTGATGAGCGAGGTTATAGGACTGCGTTTGAAAATGTACAGCAATTTATGTGCAGACAAGATTGCCAAGAACGCCAAGAGTGTACAGAAAGCAAGCCTGAAGAAAAAAATTACTTTCCAAGATTACAAGATAGTTTTGGAGCAGCAGCAAATTGTGCGGGTAACCATGAATAGTATAATATCATACCACCACGAAGTTTACTCTCAGTGCATGAACAAAGTCGCACTCACATGGCAGGACGACAAGAGACAGATATTGGACGGTGGTATACTGACAGAGCCATATGGATACAATAATTAATAAACAAAAGGTTTATACAGTATCATATGGTCATATTGGGAAGAAATTAGGAAGAGAAGAAAAGAAAAGAAGAAGAGAAGTATATTTATATACAATATAAGCATATGGTGTTGTATGTATGCATGTATGTAAAATGTTGTAGCTACTACTGACAGTATACGCGCATGAATGAGGTCCTGACTCACCTCTACAGACGCCATTACGAGAGAGAGATCGTGCCACCACCAACAAATTTGACTATAAATTGTTGCAACTAGTATTTCACTTCTGCAATTTCTATTGTGCACTTCTGCAAGGAAATTTGGGACTATGATTTTTGTTTGGATTTCCAATTACGTTTTAAAGCCCATTTTCCTGAGGTTCCAACCCATATCCTTGTAATTGATAGTGAATTTTCGCAGGAAATGTGTGACAATTTTCCTTCTGTAATAACGGAAAAACTTGGTTTATGTAATCAGTATGTGCATGACCTTGTGTTGATTGACAATACCCCTGTCAGGTATCATCCTTATAGTGTATGTCTGGTCAAGAAAGAGGCCTTTAAAAAAGTTATAACCCAAATACTTGACGAGGGCGTAATTAGGCATTCTGCCAGCTGTTATGCAAGCCCGGCATTTTCAGTAGCCAACAAAGGTCCTGGCAAATTTCGTTTGGTAATAGATTATCGGGGTGTTAACTAAAATATCGAACTAGATCCCTACCCCTTGCCCAAGATTGACCATGTTTTTCGTTTGTTAGGAAAGGCCCGGTTTTTTACTGTGCTAGATTTAAATCAAGCTTTTCATCGAATTCAGTTGCATGAGGATGCACGCAGAATTCTTGCTTTTGTTACCCCTTGGGTTTTTTTTGAATGGACGAGAGTATCAATTTGATTGTCGTTTGCTGCGCAAGCGATTTCATGTGCCTTGGAGAGTATTTTGCTCCTATTTAAGTCTCAATTCGTTTTTAATTATTAGGATGATATTGTTATCTATAGTGATACTAAGGAGCTACATCGTGAACGGGTTACCTTGGTGTTACAGAAGATTTTTGAGGCAGGGTTGTCGGTAAATCCAGATAAGATTACCTGGTGCAGTTAGTTAGATTTATCATAAGTGAAGAGCAGCTGCTGTTAGACTCTGAGCGCTTTAGATGTGTGCTCTCTTTCCCGCACCCAAAAAAATTTGCATGGGTTGAGAGGATTTCTGGGGACTATAGGCTATTATGCTAGATTCATTCCGTTACTTGCCGAAATCGCGGAACCCCATAATGTTTTGAAATATAAGGGATATCAGTTTTCTTGGAGACCAGAACAAGAGGAAGCCTTTGTAAAAATAAAAATAAAAACTTGCTTGACCTTTCCTCCTAAGCTAAGGTTAGCCGATTTTGATAGTGAGTTTGTATTGCATGTAGAAGCAAGTTCCCTAGCATTGGGCGCGGTTTTGTCGCAAAAATATGAGGATGGTGTTTTCTCCATAGCCTATGCTAGTTGTCTGTTGACCTCGGCTGAGAGAAGGTATTCAAACTATGAAAAAGAGGCTCTTGCATGTGTGTTTGGCGTAGAGATATTCTCTGACTACTTTGAATATACATGTTTTCAGCTGTGTACAGATAATCAATCATTAGAATGGCTATGGAATTCTAAGGAACCATTGTGGAATTTAGACCATTGGATCGAACATCTTAGCAATTTTTCCTTTGACATAGTCCATGTAAAGAGAAAAGATAATTACGTAGCAGACAGCCTATCCAGAATGTTTGATTCCGATGAGTTTATGTGTGGTGAGGAAATTAGTGAGCAGGTTAATATTTTGAAATAAATTCCAGCAGCTTATTTGAACATCAAGGTTTGGCAGCAGAAAGACAATGAATGTTCTGAGCTAAGGCGCAAACTCCAACAGGGTGAGATTACAGGTTTCGAGGTAAAGAAAGGAACTATTGGGAAAAAATCTTGTAAGGGCATATTTAAGACCTATGTTCCCAAGGCGGTGATGCCAATGGTGTTTGATTATTTTCATAATTCGTACTTGGTTGCCTATCAGGGGCAAGAACGTACCCTGCTGTGTATAGAGCAAAATTTATTTTGGCCCAACATGCAATCTTAAATTAGAGATTGGGTAAAACAGTGTATATTGTGCCAGTAAACTAAAATCCCCAACACTAGAGCTCAAGGGCAATTTAGCAGTGCACCTCCTACCTTTGTTTGGGAGAGAGTGTATATGGATGTTTTTGACCCTCTCCACAGATCTAAAAAGGGTTCCAATTACTTATTGGTACTGGTAGATAGTTTTTCTAAGTTTGTTTTGTTATTCCCCATGATAGATCAGAAGGATCTATCATGGACTATCTGTAGGATTTTGCAAGAGCAGGTGTTCTCGTATTTCGGTTCACCAACCCAGGTAGTTACTGATAATGCTAGAAACTTTACATCCTCTCAGTTATTAAAATCCAGCGTTTTCTTGGGGATTTCTATTGGTACATACCACACCTTACAATCTGCAGGCTAATATGGCAGACCGGTACAATCGTACTATTAAGGCAGCTCTTGTTTCATTTCGTCATGATGTGCATAGCGAGTGGGATAAAGAGGTGCATGTGATAATGTTGGCTTTAAATTATTGTGTGAATGCTGCCACAGGTTTGACTCCGCAAGAGCTGTTTTTCGATCGCAGATTACTGCATCCTCTTCTTACCGCCTGGGGGCTCCATTTCGATGTAGATGTGGGGTAACGAGACGAGTTTTGGAAAGTAGCTACTAAACATCTGAAGGAATACCACCGACAAATGAGCAAGGCGCAAGATGAGAAATACGATTCTGTTTCGTATGCTGTCGGAGATCTTGTACTAGTAAAATCCCACCATCTGTCTAAGAAAGCTGGATCCTTTACAGCAAAATTAGCATTAAAGTATGGGGCCCTTTTAATTTATTATTTTCCTTACTCCTATGTCAGTGTTGTTACAGGAACCAGGTACGAATAAGTTTTCCAACAGCCATCTTTCTAATATCAAAAGTTTTCACCAGCACATAGAAGTCACGTCATCCCTGTCAGCCATCGCACCTTGAAGAGGAAGACTCACAACTTGGGGTAATGTATGGTAATGTAATAGACTTTAAGGTACTGCAACCTAATTGAAAGATTTGCTATGAGTGTATAAATGCTATTATGTGATGTAAAATGTTTAAAAGTAGGAGAAAAATCACCTCACGTTTTTCATTACTGTGAATAATCACAAAAGAGCGCAATTGGGTGGTAGGTTAGTTAAGGGGGATTTTCCCTTCTATTCCTTTCGCGTTTTCTGTATTCCTTTTATCCCTGCCAGAGGTGCCGGAGCGCAAAAGTAAAATATACGGGGGGAACCTGGCCACTCCTTCCTTCATCAGCAGTTTTCTTCTCTCGGGTTCAGACCGCTGGGACAGCCTCCCTCACCAGCGCCTCATCTGCAGTGTGGCAGGACTGAAGCCTTGCTTCAAATTTGACACACGTGTCATCTCGTCTACTCAAGAAATTGTGTGTGTGCTCCATTTTCTTACCAAACAAACTGTCCTGCCAGCCAGAAGAACTTAGCTCCTGTCCCCGTTTATGGTGTTATAAACTGTGAAAATATGCGCGAATATATCTTGTAGTTACTACATGAGGTATATTTGAACTGCTTTAAATTAGTAACTCTCGTAATGTGGACTGCTATGAACAACGTACCACGCCTAGTGAATTTGGCAAATAGATATTAAACATTGTGGTGGAATATAAACTTCTCCTAAATTGCGACTGCAATATAGCCCAAGTTCTTAAAATTGAATTTGCCCATTACTTCCATGCTCACACAATAGTATGAAACTACGCATATAAAAAGACGTTTCATTCACATTAAAGTAATAGTCAAGATACATGATAATTGTAGCATGAATTTTTTGAACACTGATTATAGATTATTAAAGAAATGTTACTAGAACATGGGCCTAATGTTAGTGAAGAATTAACATTACCGTGCTGCGGAAAATACCTTGTAGAACTTTTCTCATGTTGACTCATCCGCCTCGAAGCAGATCGGTTACGCACGTCTAACCTCAACTAGGCGGAAGGCTATACTGGCTCGCGGCACTCAGCACTCGCGAGGCCGTCATGCGCCCCCTCGTGGCAGCACTCGGAACTACCCGTACGTCTGGCATGTTCCGTACACTCTTTGTACTTTATTGCCCCTCCTTGATATTTTGTGCCGCATTTTCGGGTGTATAAATAAGCGCCCACCAGCTTGAATAATCTGCAGTCTTCCTCTACGAGTGATGCGGGCTGGCTGGCGAGGGGATGACGTGGAGATCGCAATCCGCAGTTAGGCTTCATGGCATTAAGCGCGGCAATTTTGAAAGGTAAAAAGATTTTTTGTGTTGTTTTTAGTATGTTAGCCTGGTAATTAGTATATTAATTAAATATAGTTGGAAAGTGGAATGGTAGAAATATTTATACCTTCCCTGCGTTTGGACGTGTACGTCTTTTTTAATAGTTACTTTTAATTTTCTGGCGTCTCTTAGATATTCAGGGTAAGCGATTCTTCGCCATTAATATTATAACTATCATAAACTGGTGTTTTTAATAGATTTTGTAAGAGCTCTCTCTCTCTCTCTCTCTTGGGATGCTCTTTTGTTCATTAAAACAGGTGTGCAGCTGGAGCTGATCACGGACACAGACATGTAATTTTTTTGTAGAATGCACTGTCATGGGTGGTATTACCAAAATTTCAAAAAGGAATGCGAAAGCCAAAACATTTACATGGGAGAAAAATATGATCACACTGTGACAGGAAATGCATTTCCTATTTCGATGTAAATGGCCTCTAGAGTCACATGTGCATAAGTGCAAGCTACCTATTGGGTATTTTTAGTGGATTGAACGAAACATGTTTTCAACATGGAATTTTGCCAAAACTGACAATGATATGGACACCTGTTTTTTCCGTGGAAGTGGATTTATTCTTTCTGAATGAATGTCATGATACCTTAGCTGATCTGCCTCTTTCCCCTGTATCTGCCATACCTTCGAACTGCAAAACTGAAAAAATACTCTTAAAACTCTCGCGCCATGGAAGAAATATGTTCTAAATGGTGAAACTCTGAAGCACTACTTGAGGTACAGAGTTAAAACTCGACTCTGTTCATAATGTTCTGTGCTTTGAGCGGAAGGTGTGGATGGTTCTGTACAGCACATTCAATATTCAGAAATTTGCTCAGGTGGGGAATGCTATCGAAAAATGGTTTTTAGATTGACGAACAACTCAGTCTATAGTAAAACTTTGCAGAATGTCCATCGGGAAAGAGACATCACAGTCGAGTCGTGGTATGAAACTATATATGGGGTGGCAAACTGATTGGGCGAGATACATTTAAAGTAAGACAAATTTTCGATGAAAATGTAGTCCTGATCGAAATGGAAAAGGTCTCCATTACATTAAACAAGCCTTTGTACACCGTTGTTGCCATATTAGGGTTGTCAACGTTGTACCTCTTCCTCTATAACTTCCATTATAACTATATGAAACAGAAATTCATTCAGCAGGCTTTGCATCTTCTATATTGCCAAACCAATTGTCTCATTTACGAAATCCAATGCCTGGATGTGTACGAGAGTATTGCCCCAGATTTGGTTACACTTTATGATACTTATAACTATGCGCCAGATAATCCACAAAAGATTCCCTTGGTGAATAAAGGTTTTACAATATTTATGAAGTATGAAAGTGCAGGTCGCATCATCAAACATTTTGTAGACCTACATCCTAAACGTTACTCATACATGGTTTTGAATGAGCAGTATGTGTGTAAAGCGAAGGATGTAAAGCCTAACGTGTTGCAGTATCTCATGTACTGGAATATTTTTGACTGCCTTAAGCAAAACTCTAAGATTATGGATCCCCAGTATCGCTTCTGTTTGCGTGGCCACGATGTCTACACTAAACAAGTAACAAAAGTCGACTTATCAAGTAATGATGACAAAAGATAAGTCGGACCAGATGTGTCGACATTGCCATGGGAGTACTACATCATTTTTGAATGAATTTCCACTCTACTTGCCAATATCAGCCAACCACACTATCTGCCATCCCAACAGCTACATCCCCAAGAACCGACAACCACTGCTTCAACATCTACCAGACCTATCATCTGCTGCGAGGGTCTACTCAACATAATTACCATCTCACAGGTGTGAAACCATCGAAACAGTCTCATTGCAAGACCAACTACATGTTAATATCATAAACATTGCCACCATTCCACAGGTGTGATAGCACTTATGCCCTCCACTGGATTCGAAGGAGAGACAACCAACTGCGTCTCACTGCGAGACCAAATGTATGCCAAACAACATCATCGCCATTCAACAGCGAGGTCAGTGGTAATATTTTAACATCATTCAACAGTGAGTTCAATGAATCATTTTGGAGGTAGGCCCTCCAGTATGGATAACCCGATTGTGACATCAAACACGCAAATTGCGCGAACGCACAAATTGCAAATAGAAGTGAAGAACCTTGCTCCAGACAAATGTTGTAAAGATATTTATTTAATTATTTTTAATATGTGATGTTAATAAATGTTTAAGAAGATGTGTTCTATAATTAAATTGATGCAAATGAAGTATGCTCCAGAACAGTAATGTAAGAAGATGTATATAATTTTTTGGAAAACAATGAATATTTTTTGATTGTTATGTAATTTATACCCCAGAACAGTAATGTAAGATGTATATAATTATTTATAAGATGTGATATATAAAAGTGTAAATATTGTGCTATGTGGTTATTGGAAAAAATTGGGGTTTAGTAAAAGATATTTAAATCTGAATTATTATTATTATTATTTACACTTCTCCAAACAGAGTGAACACACATATATTTTAAAAACAGGCATCCCAGAGAAAGAGTGAGTGAGAAAATATAAATAAATATGAAGGAATAATTTAACAACCAAGAGTCATAACCTCAAACACACAAGAGAAAAGAGTCAGTCAAACTTGTGCAGTGTTAAATAAATAATGACATAGCGCTTGCCAATATGGCGCTGAGGGGTATAACACATTCATACTGGTGACTGGAGCTCACTTGGGCTTGGGCTGTGGTAGCGACTTTGTAATCAATGGGTACCAGTAGTGTTTATTCCATAAACACAAGGTTAGCAATGCTTATCCTATATGTATGTATATATACTTTGTAATTGCTAGCTACCAGTAGTGTTTATTCCATACACATAAGGTAAGCAATGCTTACCCTATACATATAAACTTTGTAATTTATGAGTACCAGTAGTGTTTATTCCATAAACACAAGGTAATCAATGCTTACCCTATACATATAGACTTTGATATTGCTGGGTACCAGTAGGGTGTATTTCATAGACGCAAGGTAAGCATGCTTACCATATGCTGGCTACTAGTAGTGTTTATTCCATAGACACAAGATAAGCAATGCTTACCCATACATATAAACTTCGTAATTGCTGCGTACCCTATGCATAACGCAAATATTTGACCATTTATAGTTTCCGCCTTAACTTTAAACACATTTAATTCTGAGTTTCCCCGTTTCCGATTCGATAATTATAACTGTCGTTTTTTGTCCCGTACTTTACACGCATAGTTTTTCTATCTCGTAGTCTAATTATTTCCACAAATGGGAGCGACTAGCAATGAATATATATCGTACTCGCACGCAACAACACGCCACACGCTCGAGCTCCTCCGCCACCTACCGCATTCCTTCGGCAGGTTAAGTAATAGTTCTGTTTGTGTCCTCACGTCCTACATTTTTCTTTGGAAAGTGGATGAAAGTATTTGGGAAAACAGAAGTTTTCATATAATTTGTAACATGCTCTCTAAATAGTATTCAGTTTAATTATTATTACATCCATTTCGTTCCCGATTTTATAACTAATGTTAGGTATTATAAAACGGTAAATACATGTGGAGGGTAAGAAAAGTTGTAAGTTGCATTTGTTAGTATAAATAGAAAATAGAACCACAGCCTGGCACTAGCAAGACTGTGTGTAGAATATGTGGCCTTCTGGAGCGTCAATTTGCATCACGAACGTTCGAAGTGTGAGGGAAGAGAATTGGGCAGCTCTTAAAAGTGAGGTCTTGAGAGCCGATGAAGGTGATTGAATGAATATGGAGCGGCGCTGGAATGAGGGGGCGGGGGAAACAGGAGATCCCCGAAAAAACCCGCCGACCAACGGCATCGTCCGGCACTATTCCCACTTGCGAAATTCCGGTAACCCGGGAGGGTATGAACCCGGTTCGACTTTGTGGGAGACGAGCATGCTAATTGCTCAGCCACAGTGGCCCCCAACATTCGAAGAGAAAAAGACATTAATTCATGGTGGTAGGCCGACGCCTCTTATGAACGTAAGTACGTCTGCAAAACACTGTGTACGACGGTTTAAATGCAAAATGTTTAGCGAGAATGAGTGGCTAACGGGCTGTCCGTGCGTTCAAAAACTATTGTTGGTCATGAATGCTTTTCTCAAATGAGAAAACTGTTTGGAATTTCCATAGTTACAGTGACGTTAGTAATATACATAAAGCAGTTAAAAAACATTGTATGTCTCAGAGCCATCTCGAAACCATTATTCAGGAAAAAACTTTTGGGAAAATGCAAACAGAATATTTATTAAACACGCAGAAGTAAGTGCGTGATTCACAGCACAATGAAATGGTAAGAAAAAACCGGGAAATAATGAAATGGCTCATTGATTTTTTCAACTTAACAGGAGCTAGCACTCCAAGGACATGCTGAGTCATCCAGTTCAAACAATAAAGGAAATTACGCAGAGTTGGTCAGTCTATCTCAGTACAACGAAAATCTAAATAATTTGTTTAGAAACTGCAACAGTGTTTACAGGCTTATCTAACTCAATACAAAATTAACCTAATCAAATATGTGTCTAATGAGGTCAAAGCAAAAATTTTGAAAGAAGTTATCGAAGTGCAATTCGTTTATATTAGCTTGGATGAGGCAACTGACATTAGTAATGTTTCACAATTGTCGATTGTGTTATGCTACACATCCGACGGCCAAGTGCGAGAGTGATTCCTGGGTTTCCTATACATTTCAAATGATCATTCCGCTAGTGCAATGTACAATATTGTTGAGAAACTTGTGCAAGATTTGGAATGCGAATACAAACTTCTAGCTCAGAGTTATGATGGAGCTGCTGTCATGGTTGGACACATAAATGGATTGCAAACCAAAGTTAGAGAAACATTTCCTCTTGCCACATTTATTCATTGTTTCGCCCAGATACTGAATATTAAACTGTCTCAAGCAACCTCTTTTATTAAACAATGCTAAATATTTTTCCCAACACTCAATTGGACGTCTTCTACTCTCTCAAAGTCCACAAAACGAACACAAGCACTCGACAATGAAGTCAAGAAAATAGTACCACGTGTTTCACAAACGAGGTGGACGTACAGTTCTCGTATGGCGCAATGCATGTTTATTTGTAGGAAAGAGCTCACTTCTTTGTTCACGAAAATGGCCAACCTTGACGAGAACTGGGATCGACTGCCTTCCAAGAGTTTTTAAATTGTTTGGAAGATTTCTCTTTCAATTTTCTTTTACATGTATTTTCTGATATTTTCTTGTTCACAGACCATTTGTATAAAATATTACAAACAAAAACCAACGACATCGGATACTGTGTTAAGAAAGTCGAAGAGCTTAGACATACACTACAAAATAACCAGGGTGGTTTCGAGTGCATATGGGACAGGACACTAGCGGACCTAAGTTATTGAACCAAAAACGAAGCGGAAAAAGAGAGAGCCGTCTAAACTAAGAAACACGTTACAGATGATTATACTACGAGATTGTAGACACAATTCTGCAGAAACTGAATGATAGATTCGACAACCTGGAATCCCTGCGCTTTCTGGAACTACTCGATTCAAAAATGTTTCAAATATATGAAGAAAGTTTTCCGGAAGATGCATTCCAGTCACTGAAAGACAATAACAGTAGTATTTTTCATTTTGTTACCCTAATATAACAGTGAGTCGTTACATACAAACCGTATGAAATGCATAACAACACAATAAACGATCTTCTTAGTTTCATTGTACTGACTTAGGAACGGCTTATTGTGAAGTACTGAATCTGTGTGATCTGTTATTAACTGTTCCAGAGACAAGTGTGTCTGTAGAACATTCTTTTTCGATCTTGAAAAGGATTAAAACCTATGCACGCAATTCACAAGGCCAAGAATGACTTTCGCAATTGTCCATTTTAGCAAATGAGAAAGAGTTACGGTGATAGAAGGTTTTGCCAAGAAAAATAGGCGAATTGAACTTATCTTTATATAAAACTATATGTATTTTGTAAATATTTTATCATATATTACTGAATGCTTATTTTAATAATTTTTCATATTTGAGTTGCCTCAGAAATGATTAAAATATTTTGATAGAAAGGTATCCTTGAATTAATATTTTGGGTTGAATTATTGAGCTTATATCAACCATTTATTGCATTGTAAAGTGTGTAACATATCATATTTTAATGGCATGAAACTAAGTTTTATCCATAACCCTCAAATATGTGGGACTATTATATTTCTTAAATATTTTTATGATCGACATTTTGAAAATCAGTGTTTGAACCCCTTTAAACCATGTAACTTTACATGGCCTTCTGTAGGTGTGGAACATTTTGTGGAAATTAGTTTAATTATTCCGGAAATATTGCCAAATGTTCACTTTACTCAATTTTTTGCAAAACAAAACAGCAAAAGCGGATCTCAGTATACTTAAATGATAATTTTGACTAATATTGTTTGCATACGAAATTTACTTCAATTATGTTTAAAAGTTTCATATATAAAACATAGTAATCAAAATTATTTATATAAACTCCATTAAAACACGCGTGCCACACATAACACATTTTAATTAAAGTAGACTCATTAGTTAACAGTAACATTTTTTTTTCTTCGGGAAATGAGTTTTCGTTGTTATTTAAGGCAACTAAAGAGAATTAGGTAACTTTGTTGTTACACAATTCCGCACGGAATTGTTAATATGCCACGTCCGTCATCTCGAAATTATATTCCTCACCCTGGGATTCAAGTTCCAGGTACATGCAAGGAATGCATTATTGCTTGGAAACCGGGTGGAGATGAAAAACTTTCCCATACGTTTATAGATATGTAAATTATAATATTACTGATAAAGAATGTAGGTCTGGTGACTTTCATTATATTTCGAAATAACAAATAAAATATTTTACACTTATAAAACTAAACGGATCTCTGGAACACACTCCAAGAGCTTTCGAAGTTGTTACAAATATGTATTTCCTTCTGTGCGTTTTCAAAATGAACACAAAATAAAGATAACGTATTCTTAATCGTTGTATGTCTTATGCGATTTAACTTTTTGTTACTCAACTTCTGTCGGTTAATAATTCCTTACAGTTGATATATTTATTTTAATTATTTTGTAAAAATAATTTTGTTTCATAAAAATAATTTTTATGTCTGTGCATGAATTTTTTGTAACTGACTTTAAAGTATTTTCAATGTTAATGGGATTATCAAGAGTAACATCTGTCAGTTCATAAAATTTCATTTATTATGGCTTCTCCCACTGTCATCCAGAGTAAGATACCACACAAAAATATAAAAGGAATCATCCAGAGTTCAGAGAACAATGGAATGCTTACATTTCTTATCGTCTCTTACCCAATTGTGTCCTAGCGTAAAATAAATATTTCCATACGTGAATGGATTTCTTAATAAATTTTAAAACTTTTAAAATGCCTAATATTGTTTTCAGGCCTGTTCACTAAGAATTTGTATAATTTCAGTTGAAACGTCTTGTAGAATATTTTAGAGTCTGTTATTACGCTCACATTAAATAACGGAAGTGTTTATAACATTGGGAATTAATAGTAATATACATAGAAAAAATTTATGCTTTCTTCTTATTGTTTAATAAATATATAATGATAAAAGGATGCATTTCTTTACCACATTGCTCACATGTACCAGAATGTTGTGAATCTCCAAGTAGTACAATGACTGGAGTAATGAACTAGATACATTTTTATTGCACAAAATATTTGAACAACTTTTTCTGAAAAATAATTTTCCTGTAGGGAAAGGACATGGAATGCCAGCTAAACAATGCCTCTAGCTACCATAATTATCTAATTAGAAATTGATAACATGTAATTCATCTCGCCGGGAAATAATCCTAATTTATAAAATCTAAACAACCAACATAACCATGCAGCTCAGTTGTCTAGGAGTGTACAATAACGGTTTCATATTAATGCAGGTCTTTTTTTTTATTGCAGATATTTATAAAAACAAGGTTTTTGTTTCATCGAATTTTTGAATTGTGTGCGTGGTTACGCGCGTTAAAAGTATATTTTCCTTTCGCTTTCTGTCAATTGAAGGATAAGAATCGAACTTTCGGTAAGCGTGCAGCATGCAGAGCGACCAGCTCGCCCTTGACTGCGTTTAGCCGAATAAATTGCCTCAGCTTCAAGTAATCTCGCAGCTCTACTGCACAAGGCCACATTCATGTCCCGCCGGGCACCACTAACTTGTTGGTGCTGAAGTGACCTTCACTAAGAAACACTTTCCACTTGTACGCTACCCCTTCCTACTACCCCTCTCCCCCCAAGGCGATGCATTACATAGTTCACGTAAGTTGCCTTGGAAATGACATTCGTGTAACCTAGAAAACTTTATAGCTCTCATTGACATACCCTCACTTCTTAAACAAGGCAAATATTAGGCTTAGTAAATACTGAAATATTTCATGTTCGCGGCTTGATATACTGTAAATACTTACTTAAAAAGTTGTAAATATGAAAGTGTGTATCTTAAAATTAATATTCTTTGTTAAACAGTAGAAAGCTGAACCACTGAAAGTTCTATGTAGATTTATTTGTCATGAAATACATGCACAGTTCTGTACGTATAGAATGACTGCATAAACTAGACTTAGACTTACCTAGACATACCTAGACTTAGGTAATTTCACCTACAGCCGCACAATCTATGTATGGATATAACTATAATGAGGAAAATGATTTATATTAATGAATTGCTATAGGCTGTTCACGGTAAAATTAGCATTTTTGAAAGCCCTGCTTAAGATCTACTTGTATACACGTTGTGTACTCCTCCACCTTATGCAAAATTAATATTTCCATGGGGCACATCACTTTATTCATGCGTCAGTCAAGTCAAACTGTGAAATTATTATAAAAATAATTATTTTAAAAAATCACTAATTTCTACACTTCGATACAATAAAAAAAAAGAAAGTGAAATAAATAATGTAATTTATCACAAATGGTTACCTAACACTTTTTACGCGATTTTAAATTCTGGAACTATTATCTAACTTTCATTGCCAACTTCACTGGGCACGCGTCACTCAGTGCGCCCGTTAAAATATATGAAGGCAGGTGCAGTAGTTTTTTTCTAACGTTGATTTCAAAAGTGCTCACTTTATCGCGAACAGCCTTTATCATTTATGTCGCGTATTTAAGTTATGTTCAGAATAGTATTTAGTTTTTAAAATTCTTTTTACCACAAATGTATCAGGGACAACATATTGATGCCGTTTAGAGGAGTACTATTCGCATGGTATTAATGCAAATGTTTATCAAAATAGCGGAAACGTTTATTTTCTGGAAGTCAGCGTATTTGTGAGGGAGTAGCTGTGACTATTCTTACGCTGCGACTGTCGTTTGTTGTTGCAGCAAAGGACGTTATACTGCAGTACGCTGGGCGGTGTAGTACGTATTTGTGCGCGCCATCAGCCAGACGTTATGTGAGGAAAATGGGAGACATCTCTGACTGTCAACGAGGGCAGGTGCTTGTAGCGGGGTTAGTTGTAGCAAGCGCATGGAATACTGCCAGTGTGTTAGGTGTCTCGAGAGAAACAATTTCCTAGGTGATGACTACATACACAACTCGCCCAAATCGAACATTATTGAACATCTGTGGCTCGTTTTAGATCAGAAAATCTGGTGCTGACGCCCTCCACCAAAGCTGACAGAAATTATTGCTGCACTGTACGAAAAATTGTATAAAATTTTTCTGGAAACAATTCATGAGTCGTATGCTTCATTTCCGCGACGAATGTCAGCTGAACGTCAGACCAATGGTGGCCCAATGCCACATTTATAACGTTCGTTCAGGTGTATCCATTATTTTTAATAACCATCTGCATACAAAACATAGTGTTGAGAAGTAATATCAGCGTGTCTTAATATAGTCAGAGCTCATGATATCGCGCTTACAGCGAGTTAATTTTAGAGATAAGCTAACACCCACGAGAGCAGAACTACTGCTTCTACAGTCTGTTGATACAAAAATACGGCTTAAATACGCTCAATATTTTCGAAATGTCTCACCTTTTCATATATAAAAAATTATAACTAAATAGCTGCTCACTTCCATAATATCGTCGATTAAATTCAAAACAAAATTTTCAGACACGTCGAACACGTAATACTAGTGTGATAAAAGGAAGTTCTCGCAAAATATTTAGCGTTAAATTCGAAAATAACACAGTGAAAATGACTACACTGGTTAACAATTTGTAAAATTAATCATTCGATTACCGGTTATTGAAATCTTATATAAATAAATGTTTTCGATAAAAGTAAAATGAAACTAACATTGCGTTAAGAAACGTTCTGAAGTGCTAAAAACTTTTGTGCGTAGACAGTTCCAAAACATTTAACCTAAATTTTAACTACTGCATTACTATCGCTAGTTATTTCAAAGTGAAGCAAGTAGAGAGTGTTATGTCATGGATGCATGATAGGAGTCATCATCGTGCCTTGGAGCGTCACTCAGATCCTACTTAACGACGCCACCTCGTAGCAAAGGGTGGCTTGCTTTGAGATATGCTGTTGTGTTCACAGCATTCTAATCACGATACTGTTTTTACAGTCGCTGAAACACCATTCAGTACGTTTTAAGTTACCAATCTTCAGCAGCTGGAAGTCAGACATCGCTCTGGGCTCAAGAGCCTATAGGAAATCACTATTTATGTTAACGATTTTCATTCCTCGAAGAAACGATCAGTAGGCTGTCAGTATAATCAGGACAAATTTTTCTCAATTTTACGTTTATCTTTTATAACATTTGCTTATTCATGCACCCGCTGTAAAGCAGAAGGCAAAGTATGGAGAAAGGATACACGTAAATCTATTACTTTAACGGCGCAAGGATCCATTGATCATAACGTACACGAAACTAGAATATTTATCTTTGTAAGCTGGCTAGCGCTGTAAAAAACACATGGACTGTCCACAGAAATATTTGAGGAGCAAACTTTTAAAACCAGACATGTCCACCTTATCCAATTTTACAGAAAAGCGAAAAAACTGATATCTTGTGATACTAACGAAAAATAATTATGATTGGTTTATTATTGTATGTCATTACAGTACTCTAATTATTGTTATGAATATAAAATTTGTAAATGTTATATTTACTTCGTTATTAAACAAAAACAAATGGACATGTCTTCGTTTGAATAACTATCACGGACATGTCTGGTTTTGAACGCATACTTATGGGACATGTCTGCTTTTGTTTAACCAAATGTAAACATAGTAATAAACATACATTAGGTAAAAACACAAGGAGTGATTTACTTAATAACAAAGATGGGTAGCTTGAATAATGGTACATGACTCGTCATGACTTGCATATTATAATAATGATTAACAAAACATTTTAAAAACGGTGGTTAACATGATCTTAATAGTTGTGATCAATAAAGAGTTAGCTACAGTTTATACATGTATGTGTGGTTCATCTTCTCCTACACAGCTACACAACAGCTCATCAGACACATTTTATTCGTCAGTTATTTCACCTCCTGAATCCAAAATTCCTTTGTGCCAATGCAAATCTTCTTCGTTAAGCCCATCTTCACCAAACTGTTTACAAAGTAGTGACTGTACGCCATGTTTCTTTTGTTCAATTATGTTATGCAATGTACATATTTCTGGTATCACATCTGGAATAACCTTTCCATGCTTTAAAATGGGCATGGCCGGCTTTGTGTCAAGATCACATCAGTAATGCTTCATGGCTCGGACACGCATTACTACACTGGATCGTTTGGTTTCGTGTTATTCAGTAAACATTCGTTTACAATCACTGATACCATGAACATTTTGGAAAACCTTTGATACTGATTTTTCATCAAGCATTTTCCAATCTTTTCCTAATGCATGCACATTTCTTACTTATGAATATATTATTCCGTACTCTGTTTTAGTTGTTATAAGTGGTCGTTTCCGAAATAGCTTCTCCACTCTACCAAATACACGGTCAGAAGGTGAAAAACTATGACCTCTAACTGGGGAAACAATAAGTATATTCTGAATATTCTCGGGTGCAGACTGTCGAAGCCAATGTGTTAATGTATGTACAACATGATTATTTTTGTTTTGGCCTCCACAGCTATCACAAAACAAGTGGATACTGGATATGTTGTCAGGTAAACTGTGGCTGAGACAGAGCAACAATGTAGAAGACACTTCAGTCGAACCCCTTCCTGCTTGATCTTCTGTCCCAACATAAAACTATATAGTCTTACTGTCCATTGGCACACAGCACAATGAATAAAAACCCTTCTGTCTGCTATAAAATGCCTCCTGGATAGGTGTCCGGGGAAGTGGCTGAACTTGTTGAAGATCAAAACGCATATATTATGAACTGGGTGGTGAATACTTTGCATGATCATAAAATGCATTTTCCCTAAGCTTGAACGCTCTTTAAGTTGCATAAGTAAATTAATTTTACTTGTGTTGTCTTTCGCAGAGTGAATTTTAAGTTGTAAATGAATACATGTTGTGCAGCAATCTGAGGCAGGTGATCTGAATCCTACATTAAAATCGTTCACAAAAATCCGCCTGAACAGAGAAAAAGTAATTCTCAATGACATACCATGCTCAACGCTTCTATTGTACATTTTGTGCAATCTAGAAATGTTTAAATCACGTGCTGGATAAATGTTATTAGATGTAGACCTACCATAGTGACTTTCACATCCTTTCAGACTACCAATGAAATTTTTCACGTGGCGTTTCTTTGGTTCTGATTTTGCTGATTTTCTGTCCCCTCCTCTGCATCCTTTGGTATATCACCCGTATCAAAAATTTTTGCAACAGTATTTAGTCTGTTTTTGGAAACCCCCAATGCAGAAGTTATAAACTTTTGGCATACCTGCACAGGTCATTGTTTTCATGAAGTACGTTACATGAATATTTCGAGGCTTGGCTTTCTCAGTGGGAGTACCTGTTCGAGGATGCTTCCATGTTCCCCGACTGACATGAAATGGCATAAGTGCTGGTCTTGTACTGCTTTGATAGGAGTTTGATGCAGTTGTGATCGTACTTTTACCATATCAAACATTGCCACTCTTTTGCATGAAAACTGCTTGTTGTCATAGTCTCTTGAATATTTTCATATTTGGATCGTTGTCTTTACATCTGAAAGAAAATATAACTGATAATGTCCTCAAAAATATATAAATATTAATTTGGTTAACAAAGTACACTTGGGTTAGAACATATGACTTAGTTTCCACACTAGCAATTTGTATCGCTAATGATTTATTTAAAAAATAATTTGAAACTACTAATGTGCATGAAACTATTATGTATTACTAATCAAGTCCAAAAAAAATATGCAAGTACAAACTGCAAAGGACAGCAATTTTTATTGTAGTATGATGTGCTTCTTTGTCAACTGAATATGATAGAAAAAGTTATTGAATCATTTCAACAATTGCATAGTTTGATACTGTGTAACATACTGTATATGTGCATAAAAATCAAGCAGGTTCTTATGCTCTACATTACATCACATTATAAAGTTTATGCATTCATACCTCTCAATTTTCTTAGCTTAATTCTTAGTAAGCTTTAGCTTTCTTCTCTTCCGTGCACCAGATGAAGTGTCTGCTACTAAGATCTCCATTGATCATTTCTAGGATTAACGAAAATCAAAACTAATAAGATGGTTTTCATCAAATATAATACAAAACACTTCAACATGCATCAGTTTACAGAATACCAACCCCATCAATTTAATTCCTCTTTGACTTAATTTTGGAAACATCAGACATGCCAACAGAAAAGTAGTCGCAAAATGTGGAATGTAACCATCTGCTATAACATTGGGTAGCCGCAGTACAATATCCGATGCACAGAATATTTTCAGGGTATTATGATAAAGAAACTAAATTTAATGCATAACGAACTGTTTTCAAAACAGTTGTTATACGTGTTTACAAGCAAAATATCCATAAAACATTAACATGCGTACACTTATTAAATACGTGATAATGATAAATATCATTGGTTTACTCGCTTTCATTGAAACATCTTGGTTTCAATTTCTCGATAAAAGGGCACAATAGCTGCTATCTAGTGTGGGAAGCGCAGAACTACAAAAGGTCGTAACTGACAACTAATCTTGACCACCCCAAGAAACCTCTGCTATCTGGGGGAGACTGGTTTAACTACATCTTCAACACAGGGCAGTGGACATGTCTAGTTATGATTGCAAAGTCACAGTGGAGTGGAAATGTCCCGGTTTGAATGAAAACACGAACTTTCGCCTGCTCTCTGAATGGGACGTGTATTTTTTTTTACTGAATATGAATACATATTCGTGTATAACTCACCAAGCTTTTATAGAAACAATGTTGAACTCATTCTCGGATTTTTGTGGACATGTCTGGTTTTGAAAATTTGCTCCTCATTTTACATATTTCGAACAATCATTATTATCTTAATGTTGGCAGAGTATGGATCTCGTATGGTGTAGGCGCCAAGACGTAGCGCAGTTGTCTGATGTGTGTGCATTCATCTTGCCTTGCACACACGAGGTAGGTAATGAATCATGTGGGAGATGTACGACTGTCTCTTGCACTTACAGCGTGTGTGTTTGTGTGTGTGTGTGTTCGCTAGATGAAGACACGCTCTTTTGATCTGGCTAACCTCCACAGATCCTGGGTAGTTCTATCTACCACTGTCTGGACTAGCTACACGAGCTCTCGTGTGCTGCTAGCAAACTACAGCGCAGAACATACACCTGTGATGCGTGTTTCGTACACACTCTAAATTCTAACCAATAGAAAACTACTGATTCGCAGTGAAATCCAACTACAAGATTCTGTGAAAATGGTTCTACTTATAATCAGTTGGAACTACCGATTGTTTGAGTGAAAAAATTTCGCTGATTGAATTTGTGACGTTAAACAATTTCACTACTTGAATAAGTGACGGCCAACTGCAGCGGCAAATTATTATTTTTTATTGAATTCTACCAAATCATTACGAGCATTAAACATATTTATAATAATTTTTTTTACATATATTGCCCAATTTACTGTAATTTAAAAAGTATACAATGTGCCGGTGGCCGGGATTGAAGTCGCCCACCCTTTCCAAGTCACTTTCAGACCATTACCTAACAATCTGAGCTACCTAGACAAGTTGACAAGAAAGAGGAAAATATAATTTTCATTATTAGTTAGATTAATAAAGTTAGGATTTTGTACTCTGTTCACCACATATGCAGTTTACCCTTCATAGAACTGTGATGATTACATGACATAAACGAAATTAAAGACGTGAAATCGGAATGAAAAACTGAATATTTATGTTACCTTATAAATATTAGACACATATTAGAAAGAATTTTGTATAGGTTTTATTAGTTTATACGTTGTTATTTCACCTGACATGTCTACACGTTTTTAATAGACATTTTACACGTCAATTTTACACGCTGTTTAACTGATCCATCAGTCAGAAAACAAATCACTGAATAACAGTGAAATAATGACTAATGAATCAGCGGAAAATGTCACTGAGTCAATAAGTGAAGGAAAACTGGAATTTTTTCACTCATTTATCAGTTAAATTCACGGTTGAAACAGTCAGATACCCTTAATTGACTGAAATAGTGTATTTTCACTTATTCAGATTTAGAGTGCAGTGTCTTTGCTGCGCTGCTTTCTCAAAATATCTACTTGGCGACCAATACGAATACTCTCTCTCTCTCATCATTGCCGAAGCTCAGAGCGGGGGGTGTGCTCGGGCCCTTGTGAGGGTCCTTATACCACCCATTCGGTTGCAGCAGTTGTATCTCTCTGCGGGCTGAGGAAGTTTCCCTCTCCAGACCGCAAAGAACACATAGCCCAGAGGTCAGGACGCCCTGCACGTACCGGCGCAAATCAGACAGCCCGCCAGTCATACCAGCAAAGCCGCGGTTCCCTAACCCTGTCCTTCCCTGCCTGCGGGGGGTTGGTGGGTGGCAAACATTTAACTGAGTGCCCAAGTTTGTATTTCAGTAACGGTATCAATTTTGAAAATACAGGTCTTGTGAGATTTAATATTTAACAAAGCTGGCATATGGTTTCGAAGAATCCATATGCCTGCAGTAGATTTTTTTTTTTTTTTTTTTTTGAAGTTATTAATTAAGCCGAGATTCCCGTGAAGTTCTGCTTGCCATGAATTGCGAAATGGTATGGTGAAGTGTGAGATGGTAATTCGTGATTTTAAATTTATATATATAGCTGCGCTGCTTTCTCAAAATATCTACTTGGCGACCAATACGAATAGATGATGTTCGCGGCCAGTCGTTAACTGGACTTAGTTTTAAGGTCAGAGAAACATTATGGTTCCTTGCTCAATACAATTTTGCTTTGCATAAACGTGAAAAATAGAGCTCATACAATAACAGCTGAAATTCTGAAGCGACTAATTTAATGAACGCATGCGTGCATCTCGTGCCACGGTTGCGAACTGTGAGATGTAATTAATTCTTCTCCGTGCAGTTGGTTTTTTTTCTTGTCGAGGTCGATTTTCTTTCCCGAGGGAAAGCGCCAGTGCGTGTTTACTTCACGCGTTATGCACACTGGCGGCATTTGTACACTTCCTCATGCACACTTAATGTATCGCGTTTTTTGTTTTAATTACGTCGACAAGAGGGTTGCTTCATTAGTCGCGCTGTCATGGATACGCTGTTTCTCAGGCTTCACAATAAGAAATCGGACAGCAAAGAGGTATCACTCGCCTCCGTTAATAAACAGGGTAAAAATATAAATAGTATTGTGCTCTCACATTATAATAACAAGAAGTTGATGGTATAACTAATGAGCCCAGTTTCCCCCAAATAGGTTCAAATAATTTTAATCAAGTTCTTAAAATCGAATATTTTAGATAGACCATAATTTCACGTTACCGTCACGGAACCAGAAAAGCATGCAAAATCATTGAGACAATTACAAACACACACGTGTCATGCCCGGGATTCGAACCCATGAAACCTTGTACCATAACCTAACATGCAACCAACTACAACACGGAGTATCAACTTCGGATATAATCGGCCTAATGCTGTGGTTAAGGTTCACTTCGTGAAATAAATAAAATAAAAAATTACAAGACAAAGACATCACTTTTGTATGTAAATTCACGTCACGTACTTAGGAAACCTTGCATCCAGGCACTAGACTTTGAAATATACTTATCTTTCCTTTTAAGAAAGGTGGTGGAATCTTTAAGAGGATATAATCTCCCAAATTTTTTATTCATATATATTTTTGCCACGGTTTATGAATCGGATGTCACATACACGTATTTCAGGGATTAAATAAAATACACTCATTAAATTTAAAAATTACGTTTCCTTGAAATGTATTTTTTCTACTACACTTTTACGGGTTGTTGCTACTGCTGAACAAGTGACTGTCGAAGGCTTCCAAAATGAAATTTACAAAATGTCAAGTTACTAAATGACGACAAGAATATTTCGCTCACGCACGGTCTGAGATCTCGTAACGGTAACTTGTAAGCAGGCAAGCAGACCAGAAGACAAACGTTCCCTGACGGAGATTCGCCGTTCTTTGTGAAGTGACAGCCGCGTTGGCTCATATTTCTCGTGGCGAGCATGAAGCTGTGTGACTTATTGACTTGCCAAACTCGTTCTCGCGACGGCTTGCTAAACCAGTATTCATGAGGCACGCTGCGATTTCAAAGTACCGAAACTCGTGGTCCACTTTCGACGATAGTGAATATAAACGGGAAATAAGGCAGTCCTTACACTTTAAATGTACATAATTTGATGCAGGTTTTCTGCAGTGTTGCAAAAAAAAAGCATGTTACCATGCGATTCTTCTGACTTCAATTTACTGTAAACATAGAATACTAAAACAAATTAAATAAACTGTCCGCTTTCATTTGGATATTGCCAAGCTTCTGAACATATTTGACTGCTAAGTTCACCGCAGTGAATATATCCATGTTGTTAATAATAAATTTAAAATGGTTTTCTTAATCAGGTTTATGCGAGTATAACACGCAATAATGTTACAACTCTCCAATTATAAAATACTTGTATAAACTAAACAATTTACACGAGATGCCATGTTTAAATTCATTGATTAATTAAAATCTATAATGTTTTTATTTGCACTTAGAAAAACTATTTACGTTGGACAGGAGTGATTTCTGAGCACTGTTAGTTTCACTATATATATATATATATATATATATATATATATATATATATATATATATATATATATATGACGAGGCCAATACTGACATTTGAAAGTAAAGTATAAATGGCTTGGAAAAAATTCAATTTTTAAAATAGTAATTAAATTTTTTTTTATTATTACCAAGACAAAAATATTACTCGAAGTAGCAATGCATTTTCAGTACACCTTTTTTACGGCAATTAGTGGGTTCTTTTTTCTGAAATTTGGAAAAGCATAATGGTTTTAGAGTTTTTTGTGATATCACAAATTCTCCTAATTAAACAGAAAAATTACCAAAAAATCGTTACCAAATACATAGCTCTTTATAGTCCTTTCTTCTTTTCATATAATCGTGATGTATTGGCCCCGACTACGCGCCTGCTACTTGGAGAAATAAGAATTTATATTCCCGTCAGTTATGCGCTACGCTGTTCACATATGGGGTTCTGAGAAACATAGTGGTGTAAGACAAAAGATTTGAGGATTGGACTTACTCACAGAATCACTCTCAAAAAATGCATTCTGTTTGGATACATAGTGAAAAAAGTCATATAGCTGATTCATGATAACTTCGGCCTTTTCTGAAGTTCTGCCAAATTCCTACTTTTGGTTACTGATTACATATCCTTACGCTACACGTAAACATAAACACTGCCATGTGACTTCTACTTTTATAACTGTCATTGCATTGGTTGCTATTTACAGTTTTTCAAAGAATGATGTAATATTGCAGAAACAATTTCCTACGAAGGTTCACTATTTAGGCCTATAACAATATTAAGGTCAGCTTTAAAACCACTTGTTATACATGATATAGGACGTTAGACATAATACACAATATTTTGCCACGGCGGTGTTTGTTACAACTGTGGTGGAAACAACAGAAGTATTTAACCTGTTGTTATTAATATGGGTTTCGAAAAAAATTAGTAAAACGCTGGGACAACCAGTCCAACGAAACGACACAGTAAATTCAAGCACGCAACTCATGTCGCTTATTTATTGTACTACGTAACATCGACAAACGTAAAATATAGTGGTGGAAATGCAAACACATAGGACTACTGTAAAATTTATTCCGCTAATATTTACATGGATTGGTACTTACTGGATTGTAGGTTTATTTTATTATTTACTTAAATTTATCTGGGTGGGCCTAGTATTTCGTTGGAATTGTGGTAGGCATTCGAATCACAGAAATGTAAGCTCGTTATACAACTGTGTTTCAAACACCTAGCGCAAAGGTACAACATTGTGATAAATATACGAGAATATAGATAACAAACTTCGTCATAACATCAGTTCATGGTTAAAACGTATAAACTTTGCACATATTTGAAATCCATAGGCCTGCATAACGACTACAATGCATCCACCATAGATGGAAATGGCGGCTATGCCTTTGCACACACAGGGATCACAACACTCGTTACAATATATTAATTAACCCTGCCGTACCATGGAAACATATTTATCACAACATTGTAAATTGCCTAGGATATTTCAAAAACATGAGTACGAACTTGATGCTTCGTTCATAAACACGCAGTGTCATTGACATGTCGCCACACCACTGCCAGTCGTATGCACTGGGTATAATCCATGGAGGTAAAAGATGATAATCGCCCGCCGCCGCCATATTGGGAATGCTGACCAGTTCTAGATTCTCCTTTCTACACCATGTCTGCCAACCTACTGGATTTGTAAGTATCACGCAACGAGCTGTGTCGTGCCATCGTATCTAAAATATGTCGTTGCAGCTAAATAACATATAATAGTTATTTAAACAATAAAATCTAGTTTCTGTTTGTAAATTACAATCTCAAATATCATTATTGTTGCTGTAATTAGTATTAAATGTGCTGAAATTTGAAATAACAAAATGTAAACCTTTCCTACACAGGTGGTACGATCTTCCAGAGAGATAGAGAGAGAGAGAGAAACAGAGAGAGAGAAGAGAGAACGAGAGAGAGGGACACGCTCTGCTTCGCTTATTGAACCTTTATTCCGGACAGAAAAAAAAAACACCAGTTACACAACGGAATTTGCGGCGATATTTTTAACTGCAGCAATAAAAAGTATTTCCGTCAGTGCTATCTAAAAATACTATATAAATTGGCAAAGTGTAACTTACAAATAGTGTACACAAAAATTAGGTTAAAAAATATTGTAACTGTGAACTATTTCTTACCGGCCATTGCCAACACGTCGCTGCTCTCGCTGGTGTTAATTCGTATTTTGAAATAAATATATATTTTAAGTTATAAAATATATTAAGGTAAAGTTTCATTTATTCAATAATAAAGTACTCTAAAGTTAATCACAGTGTTAAATATTTGTGTAGTACAAGTTATTAGAAAAACAGGTTGACATAATAGGCTTAGGGTGATTTTTTAAAAGTTCGATTCCAAAAGAACGAAGAAAGTGTGAATGGACTATAGTTGAAATGGTTTACAAGAGGTAGTACCACTAATTTTTATGTCTAAGCAAACAGGGCGAGCTGTTTAGAATCATAGGGGGTTAAGTATGACTTACACCACTTTGCACCAAAACAATATATCGTGATTGTTTTGTTTGCGACTGTTCATGTGGGTGCTTGTGTTCGTAAACAATGAGTGGTTGAGAATTGTTTGGTAACTTATTAAACAGTGATTAAAGTGATATTCATCCAGACATTTATCTACTGGACAATGACAGTGATTCATCAGATGAGCTCGTTTATTATTATAATATTTAATTGTTATGTTTGTTTAAAATCCCTTAACCTACATCCTATGCAATGTGGGGTTATGTAGTATGACAGAATGGATCGGTCAGTAATGTTTCTCTGTACTATGTTGTTGTTAACGTAGTAGTTAACATTAGTTACTAATGCAAAGGAATGAGTCGGTAACAAATACTGTTTGTTTCAGATGTGCATTTGGAGAATGGCAGTAATAGGAAAAAGGCTAATAAGACTGATGTGGAAACTGAAGATGCTGCATGTAAGAATAACGCATTAAAGCCTCGAAAACGACAGAGGAATGCTTCCAATAGAGCAACAGTGAAGAAACTCCGTACTTCAGGTAAATGCTACGTTAATACAAAGGGTAAAACTGAAGATGCGAAAATATTCTTAAACAAAGACTGCGGGTGTCGAAAAAATGCATGGAATTAATCACAGAAGATGAGAGACGCAAAAGTTCGACAGTTTTCACAATATGTGTGACTGTGATAAACAAAATGTATATTTATGTGGTCTTGTTCATCAAATAACGGCCTATCAAATAACGGCGGCCTCGGGATGGGACCAGAAGAAGCAAACAATGCACCAACACATTTAGTATCCAGAAGGAAGGTAACACAGTTCGTGTATGTAAAAAATATTTTTTCGATACATTTCAGGTTAGTGATGGAAGAATTACTAGGACATAGGAAAAAGTGAGGTGCGGGAAGGAGCCAGGTGAAGATCTACGAGGGAAACATGTAGCAGCACGAGAAATAACACCTGAACAAAAACAGTCTGTACAAGACCACATTAACTTGTTCCCTGACTTTCAGAGCCATTACACCCAGAAAGACAATCCCAACAGGAAGTACCTTAGTCCTAAATTAAATATTAGACAGCTGTACACAATGTATAAGGAATGGCGCAAAGAAAAATTCACACCCATGAAAGAATATTTTTACAGGACCATATTTAACAATGAATTTAATTTACATTTTCATGTACAACGCAAGGACACCTGCAAGGTATGTGATATATACAAACAGTTAGTAGATGTTGAAGACAATTTAGAACAAAGACAGGTTTTGGAACGTGAATATAGTGTTCATTTGCCAAAAGCTGAAAAGGCCGGGGCTAATCTAAAACCAGATGGGGAACATGTTAAGAAAAATGAAGAACTCTACCTTTTTAACTGTGGACCTTCAAAAAGCTATGCCGTTCCCAAAACTGACAGTTTCAGAGTCATATTACAGACGAAACACGCACTGCTATAATTTGGGCTAACACTATAGGCTTCATGTATGTCTGGAATGAGACGACTGCAGAGGGTCACAGGAAATTGCATCTTGTATCACGAAGCATATTCAGCAGCACCCTAAGAAATGCATCATCATATATACTGATACATGCACTGGCCAAAACCGCAACATAAAAGTGTCCTTATCATTGTTGAAACTAACTCAAGAAACAGCTGTGGATGTTATAGACCACAAGTTAATGGTATACGGGCACTCATACCTCCCAAACGATTCAGATTCTTGCCTCATCGAACAAGCTTCTCGGGATAAAATTATATATGTTCCAGAATATTGGTACAAGGTGATAGAGACTGCCAGGCGACATAAAATATTTGTTGTGGTGAGAATGCTTGCAGACGAATTTGTGAAGACTGATGCCCTAGAGAAGGCAACAACAAAACGTAAGAAAGATGTAGATAATCACGATGTGAATTGGGTGAATATTCAATGGCTTCGTTACCAAAAAGACAAGCCTTTCTCGATCCTGTATAAATACACATTAAGTGATTCCATCCCCTTCAGCGAGCTGCGTGTTCACTCTACCAACAGGGACGACCTACAAGTTAGGGGAATATTATGCAGGAAAAACTTTGTGGTAGTGCACAGGTAATTAACTATCTGAAGAAAAGAGATATGCTTTATCTACTTAAGTGCATCCCCTCTGTCCTTCATGCTTTCTTTAAAGACATCAGAAGCTCCAAAGAAGTACAAGATTGTGGTCCACTCCCAGATGACTCTGAAGGAGACTACGAGAAAAGTACAAACGTATTTTAAGTTCCAGTTAGGCCCACTGTATTTTTAAGGTTCGTGGTTTGTTACCTGCCTTGGTAATTACGACCAGATTTCTGTAATGTGCTTTGTATGTTAGTTATTTTAAACTACTACATTCATACATTGTATGCTTTACTCAATTTTCACATGTTTTTGATTAATGGAAAAATATTTAGTGATTTTTTTAGGTTATGACAAACTCCATCATGCTTCCATTACAGGGATCAGAAGCTCCAAAGAACAATAAGATTGTTGTTTATTAGCGGATGAAGATTCAGAAGAGGACTAAGACTAAAATGCACCATTGCGCTAAGCAATATGCCAGATAATGTGCTTTTAATATTAATAGTAAGTTACTATGTAGCCCACTTATTTTGTAATAATTACCATTATATTGCTTTTGATAAGTTTATTTATTCACATTTATAATACATCACATATAATATTAAATTTTACAGTTTACTGAATCTCCACATGCCCTTGGATTTATTCCAAAATGTTTTGTAATTTTTCTGTGCTCACGAACGCAAAACATTCATTTCTGGAATACTTACATTACTTGATTCACACCACTATGTTTCTCAGCACCCCATATGGAAACATGTCGGACGTTGCTATACACAGGTTTGGTTTTCCTAAGTCAATTCTGTTTCCCCTACATTTTTTTTTCTTCATCTGTGCTCTATTCCACCTCGCTTCACCACTATCGGCACTCAAGACGTCAGAAGAGTTGTTGTGTGCCTGTCAAAAATAATTCCCTCACTCACTCATTATTTTAGTTAGGATATTATTCTGATTAAACGCTAAAAGATTTTGTTTACAGCATTTTTGGTGGCATTAAGTTCTCCATGCTCCAGTAACACTGTTCATTTCGTTGATTGTTAAGTATTGTGTCCATCTGGCTTCGCTAGAAGTTAGAACTCCAGAGTTTGTTTATAATTTCTATAACAATTACGATAGTAACAGTTTCTGTTAGAATATTTATAAGTATTTTTTAATCTCATCAACAGTTGCAATGAAACAATTTCAACAGAATACAAAAAGCAAATCTAAAAAACTTGAAAATAACTGACGTAAATTTTATGCATTAGATATTGTATGAATCAAAAAAAAAAAATCTTCTACTTTAATAGTCATCGTAGGTGAGGTCTCTGAAGCATAGTTCTCGTCTGCACGTGTTTCTAGTTTTGAATCTCGATCCCACTACTTCACTTTTTTGTAACAATAGGAAGTAATTATAATACATGTATGGTAACTTAAGACTTTTCTGAAGACCTGTTAAAGTTCTACTTCCAGGATATTCCTCCGCCTCGTGCAAACTAAGTTTAACTAAGTTTGGAAGGTTACGCCAGAGGACAACACACCGCATTCCTGTGCACTCAGCGTAACAGTATTTTGTATAAGAACCATTTCTTACTAGAAGCTACCAACACACATGTTTTCTCACTTTTTTTTATTATTAATAAATAAAGTGTTGTAATTTATACATTAAATATAAATAACATTTCAATTTAACAAAAAAAAAAAAAAAGAGTAACTTTTAATAACACAAGTAGCCAACTTATAAAATGCTTGTGATACATTGCGTATGTTGGGAAATTACTAAACACGTCATACATGGGGAGATTTTTCAGAAGTTTGATTCAAGAAGAGTGAAGAAACCACGAATGGACTATATACGTACATCCATGCAAATATTAAGTTTCACTTGCCAAGTCATACATATTTGAGGTAATCAAATAAGAACACATTTATGTGTTTTCAACAAGAAGATATTTCATTGTCAATTATACAAAAAATAATAATTTGGTTGTGCCTAACAAAATTTGTTTTGTTCAACAAAACATTTTTCTCAGTTTATCCAACTATACGGTTCGATATCAGTTCTCCGGAAAATTATCTGTCCTTTGTTATTTTTGTAGAGAATTTGACCAAATAGTTATTTAGATTCTTAATTAAATATAAACTGAGAACTAACACACAATAGGTATTTTCTAGTAAGATGTGATAGTTACAGTGAGTATCAAATTTAACATATTGCTTGTCATACATAACTGTAAGGTGAAATTTTAATGTCAAAATTCCTCCTGTAAAATATTTGACTAATAAATTTCCATTTTTGTTTTGATCTTCGGATTTCAAAGACGTGGAATTCGCTATTCGCATCCATAATTTTTCTGAACAACTTTTCTTACTAAAAAAAAAAACACACTTCGTGTATTCATTACCAGATAGTATTTGCACAAGGAACGAGATATTGTTTAAATTTGACATCCAAAATAATGGTAGATCATGCGTGGAATAATTTTTACTCTAATACATTTATCTCAGCCTTTTAATTAGTTGTTTAACATTGTTTCAAAATGCTTCTAAACTCGATTTATTTGTAGACCAGCATCGCTTAACAATATTCAAAGATGAAAATCTTGAATGAGATACCAGTTGCTAAATCCCTGCTCTGGATAATCGACTTTTATTTTTTTGCGGCAGCCTTGTTACATTTCAGACACATCACGACTTTGTCATTAATACGTTGGGCACCGTTTATAATATTTCAGTATAATCAGTAGTTAAAAATCTTAGCTTGTCAATTTTATATTTATCAAGTACGTTATCCTGAATACCTTGCATAAATTTAACATTTATCCTTCAATTATTGTTATCAGGTGAAAGTTAAAACATGTTCTTTTAAAAAATCTACAATTACTTACATTATCTTCTCAAACACAATCACTAAGTATCATTATTCTTTAAGTATTAGCTATTCATATTAACTAACACCTTGCAGTAGATCTTGCAAATATTTATATACATTTTAATTTGTAATATGATTTCATGTCCATATGTCCATCCTTGGAGGTGGTGAGAATTGTTCTAAAGAAAACTTTCGTTCTATTTTACATCTGTCTGATTTATGTTGTCACCTGTCCTCCGATTGACTGTTGTCTGACCACGCGATATCTCTCCACCAATCAGCAATAGCGGGATGAGAGACAAACAAAATAGACCCACGTTTCTTTAGTAATTTTGTTTAATTTAATGCCGACTACCCTCTAGTAAATAAATGAAAATAACAAACAAAATATTAACATTTAATACCTTCAAGAAACCAATTAAAATTGTATACATACGATTGCTTGGCAATAACTTATCAAAATAACCAAATGTTATACTGTTAATTCAGATAGTAAAATGTTATTTGGAAATTATATTAAATGAAAGGACAACATAAGCAAGTAGGCCTACTCTGTAATCATATAAAATGGAAATGTCTATGACTAATGGTAAACATAACTCCGAAAAGCTGCAATGTTAAAACCCACCTCCTCCCCCCTCCCTCCGCGGTTTTTACAAATTTTAAAAATTTATCACAAATTGAAATAAATCTAAGTGTTAATTTTTGATAATAGCTGCAATATGATTTTTACATTTAAATTCGTAATGTACAATCATTATATTTTTATGTTACAATCTTCCTATATATAATTAATTAAAACTTTAACTTAATGGCATTTCTTTCCCAAAATTAATAATATTTATTTATCCGTGTTATAATCTTGTAGTAGTTCATTAATCAAAACTGTCACTTAAAGTTTTTCCATAGTACATATCCAGTTAAAAAAAAAATTATTTTTTTTTGAGATTCCAAAAATAATTCGTTCATACCTATTTAATAAAGTTTGTTTTTACTTATTTTACTATTTACGCCCTATTGATTTTATCACCAATTTCAACTTATTCATTGGTGTTTTGTCATCTAAACCAAATTATTAAAATTTCTTATTTATATGTCGCACTCCACATACATCAGTATACATTACATACTAATGTATTCGCATCTAGACATAACACTCTACCTGCATCAGTAGACATAGTATCTGTGAACCATAGTTTTTACTTCTATCTATATTTCTTGGTTGGTGTCAGATATATTCATTTATTAATAAAAAATATAATATTTTATTTATTTTACAATATGTATCACACATGTCACTTCTCAATGGATACATTTAACTATATTTTGTAACACATTAACTTTTTCTATAAAAAGGTTGCATCTTCTTTGCGTTTTTATTATAAAGTAATATTTCTTTAACTAAAAATTTCATTTCTTTTCTTAATGCCTTATAAACATTTACCTTAAAATAAACTTATTATCTCTATGATATGTTTACTTTAAAGATTTTTCTGAATCAAAACAATTATTTTTCTTACATACAAATATTATATACAATTATTTTCTTATCCTAATTTATGCATGGCCTGTATTACTTCATTTTTTTTTTCTCTTCTTCTTACTGCCTATCCTTCTCCATTTTTACCTCTTTTTCTTTCTGTTTCCTTATTATATTTCTCATACAGCATTTAATTTTTCTTCGTTTCTTTCCTGATCTAAAATAAAACTCTTTTATCTTTTTCTTTTCTCCCTCCTCCTTACATTTCTCCAATAGTACTTCAACAATTTTCTCACGTTTATTGACTGAATTTTAACCCTCTCTTTTTCATTTTTTTTTACTCTGTTTTGTGTTCCTCATCAAATTTCTCCCAACTCAGTTTTTTAACCATACTTCAATTTTGTATGTTTGTCCCTGCTTTAAAACTGACCCCCCAAAGATTTCGACTTTAACTTACCCTTGTTTCTTTATTAAGTTTGCTATTTTGACCCTCCCCCACCCCCAAATAAGTTCAATATTCCACTCTCCTGGTTCATGTCTTGTATCATTTCCTTATTATTTTCAAAATATTTCCCACTGCCCTTCCAAAATTACGTAACATTCTCATTTGTATACAAAATCACCTGATCATGTCGTGCAACACAACTTTGTTTGCATATTACCTCGTCTAATGATACAGGACCTGCTTTATACATTTCATCACCTTAACTCCTCTCTTCCCCATGTCGTTCATTTACTTTAACCTCATTCAGTTCAATTACTATGTAATTTAAATTTTCTTTCCATTCCCTGGGATTTTGTTCACTACCTTCACAAAATTTTTAAATTATTAAATTTATCGGTTTGTTGTACTCTAACAGTTTGTATTTCTTTCTGCATAACCTCATTACTGTATTGCCTCAATTTTTCCCATTTCGTTTTTCATTGGCTTCAAATTTTTTAAATAATAAATCTAACTTTTAGTCCATATTATGTGTTTGATGGTTTACTTAAGATACCAGAATTACATTGACTTCAAATCCTAAAGAAATTCGGCTTTTTTTTTTCCTCATCGCCCATCTTTTACAAAAACTTAAAACTTTTTTTACAATATGTTCTAACAAAAGTTTTCCTTCAAATTTGCAAAATACATAAGAATTCTTCTGTCTCTTCTGCACTTGCATCTGACGGAAAAATTCTCCCTCGATCTCCCTAGGGGTGGAAACTGCTTACTGCATCTGCAAACGTACTTGAGATGTTCTCAGCATACCTCGGGCAACGCATCTATTCCCTTCCGACGCCTCGAAATGTAGCATAGACTCTCTCTTAGGGTTGGTCATTCACTTTCCCAAAAACTGCAGCTTCTGACGTTCTATAAGTTCGTACTCCAGCTACTGACGTTCTAGACGTTCGTACTCCAGCCTCATAAGTTCTAGATAGTCACGAAGTTCTTCTTACACCACACGTATGGGTCGCCAGGTATTATATTTAGATAAATCACAACACTGCCATTAATATGCTGGGCGCTTTTTATAATATTTCAGTAGCATCGGCAGATAAAAAATTTTAACTTCTCAATTTTATATTTATCTCGTACGTCTTCATAAATAAATTACATAAATTATACAATGATCCCTCAATTATTGTTATTGGGTGAAAATTAAAACACCTTAAACAAAATCTACAATTACTTACATCATCTTCACGAACACGATATCTTAGTACTTATAATTATTCTTTAACCATTAAATATTCATATTTACAAACTATCCTTGAAGACAGTGAGAATTGTTCTAAAGTAAAAAAATTTAATTTTACATATGCCTTAATTGGCTGTCGTATGTCCTAGCCATATCTCTGCGTCAATCAGCAATGGCGAAACGAGAGACAAACATGACAATTTTTTTTTGTACTTTTGGCTTCTGTTTAGGCAATAACGCGGCATTATTAGGAAATGTTTCTATTCTATGACTCGCCTCCCTTTACTGTTGGCCCATATAAAGTTTGGTATATTTAATTTAAAAATATCCATCACGGGCGTATTCACTATTATTTTTCATATTTCAAAAGGTAGGTAAATATCAAAAGTCAATAATAGAGCTTCGTTCTGCCTGCTTTATGTGTCCTTTCAAATACTATTTTCTTCCCGCCAGGATTTGTAGCGCTATCCAGTAGCATGCCACTGACTTCTGCCCAGGTTCTAGTTTGGTATTACCCTGGTATAAATAAAGATGTATTAATGTATATTTATACTTATCCTAATCGTCACCAAATAACAAAGAAAAATCCTAGTTATCGGTAGTGAATAATAGGGAGCAATTATTATTATTATTGCATAAAATATAGTTGTTTTTTATTTCGCATGCAATGAGTACTATCTATCTGGACAGTTAACACATTTCAGAACCACCTAACACTTGCAATCACATTTTCCTATATTTAGGAAGAGGTTTTAGTGGTTTGCACAGTACAAAGGAAAAAACAGCAACGTCATTCGTTATTGACAATACATTCCTTCACCTTTTAAAGCCATATTTCACGATAATATTTTATTTAGTAATCTGAAAGAGATTTATATAAGGATCACATACATGTAAATATTATTTAAATGATTATAGTTTTAAAAACATAGCACCGAAAAGTCGAAAATTTCAGAATATTTTATCCCAAGTTTCTATAATTCTTATTAACTTTTTCAACTAAATCACTTGTTATGTGATCCATATCATAAACACAGCATATTAGTAAAGTATCACAAATATTTAACAACCGGTACTCGGGTATTGGCTTCCTCAATTAATTTTAACATAGGTATTGATATTTCGCTCACACATTTTTATTCGTCCGAGGGAAAGTGATTTTAATATTTATTAATTTCGCTTGTACGAATGAAGCGTTTTGGTAGAAACATAAGTACCTATTTTAAAAGAGTTTCTGAATATCAGTACCCGAGTATCCATTGTTAAATATCCTCGATACCTAATTAACTTTTTTTGTGTATGACATATATCACATGACATGTGATTTATTTGGCAATGATAATTACGTGCAGAAAAACTTAGGTTCTCATATTCCAAATTTTTTAAATTTTCGGTGCTGTTGTAGCACCTACAAATTATACGTCGATTTGCATATTGCTTTAAGTATGATTGTTCACACTTTTTATATACGTGATATTTTACGTATGTAAATATTGGAATTTTTTAATGTTCAAATTTTTTTTTATTTGAATAATACGATTTTCAACTTCATATGTACCAATGGCAATCGTATATGTTCAAATTAGATTTATTGTATAGCTTTTATATTTGTATTTTTAAAATAAAAAAATTTTTTTTGGACCTCTAGATTGTATCTGATCCAAGGTTTTTGATTATTTTGCATCTTCGTTTTGAGGCCACTTATTCTATGTTTTAATACGGTTAGACCGTTGGAAGCGGCTCGTTGGGAGGTTTGGAGGTTTTTTGTTTTGACTGATTCACCGGTTTAAACCCTACTCTGTAATTTTCTGGTGCTTTAGGCCATGTTAGTAAGTGCCAGACAGTTGAGCTTTATCGCTTTCTCCCCCATTAACGTCCGAACAAACAAGATATAGGATAGGACGCTGGCCCGAATTGGCCTAGCACAGGGTTTTTGTTAGAAGTTAGGGTGTCCGATACCTCCTACTGAACGTCACATGTTTGTTATCAGCGATTAAGTTATGTGCTTTATTTGCCCAACTCACGTGGTTAATGTTAGGGGGTAGAGTTGTATCTGAACGAAAGCTACATGCGGATGGTCTGTAATCCAGGTAACAGAACACGCTGCCCTGATTGGTACGTACTGCGGCAGTATCCCACGATTCACCCAGTTCTGGAGATTGAAGCAGTTTCCCTGCTAGAGAAACATCCTTAAACACATAAGAAGCATTAATTTCTGTTACACAAGTCTGCCTACCTGTCATTATGGCTTACATTCGTTCTGGAAGGTTTTCCAGCCACGCCATGTTGAAATTTTAGTATGTTCTGTTCCCAGCTTGTTTTACTACGAAGACCCCCAGAGTAATTTTCATGTTCTTCCTGAGTGTAACAAATAGATTCCATGCACAGTTTAACGTAATTTTACAGAGACAGTAATTGATTTCTGAAATCAGACTTTTTAAGACATTTTGCAACTTGTGCAGATTGCCGTCAAGGATATTTAAAGAATTATTTCATCTGAGATAGAGTGAAATACTGATTGAAAAACACGGTAAACATTAAAGTTTCAAAGTTAAAAATTTCCCTTGTTGACTATATTTTTGTAGAGTCGTTGCACCATGTTTGTCCAGCCCAGTATGGAAAGCAATAAGTTTTTAAATGCTTTAAATGTAAGATGTTTTCAGCATGCACACAAATAGTATGTACCACAGCTGTTCTGCAGTACGAGTTGCCATTGGACAGAGTGTTCATCAGCTTTCCTGCATGTGATGGACCGGGTAATTGTTATAACACAGGTGGCACAGATATCGTTGCACGCTATTTATATGCTTGTTTTTGCATGTGTTCTTCTAAACACCTCATTCAATAATTTAATATGTGTTATGAGTATGGAAATTGCAGTTTTGGTATGGTATGAATACTGCGCAGTCATGCTAATCACTCTAAAACACGTACAACAAACCCAAGTGTGAGTATCGTATGCAGATTGGTTCAGGCTGGTGTTTTTATTCTTGTCCGTACATTTGATTATTACCTAAAGTGTTGAGACTTCGTACACGCAAATGTTAAGTACTGTAATGAGGTATTCCCGGTACGTAAACTGTCATGTGCATTCAAAATCAGCCAATTAATCTGCGTATGGTAACCGATATTTACGCAGACTAATTGGCTGATTTTGAATGCACATAACAATTTACGTACCGCGAATAACTCTTTACAGTACTTAACAATGTGCTGTACGCCGTGTGCTCAACTGCAGTGATATAGACTATTCATCACTTAGAGAAACACATAAGCTCTTATTGGAGTTCAATTTAAATCAACATCCATAGATTGTCACTGACCATACCTATGGATACATTTTAACGGGCACACTTACTTACATACATCCAGTAAAGTTGGTAACAACGAGTAAAGAGTAGTCACACGTCTTAACCTTGAGTAAAAAGTGTTGGGTTATCATTTCAGAATACCGAAATCTTTATTTTTTCGATCTCTGGTTATACATTGTTATAAAGAGTAAGAGTTAGTAAGTTCATAAATTATTATTTTTCTAATAATTTTACGGCATTAATTGACTGGCGTGCCAATATAGTAATCAGGTAAGTAATATGAAATAGTAGGTTGGAGAGAAAGGGCGTGGGGCGTCGGAGCCGGAGCCGCCCGGCCGCCATCTTGTTACGTTACCCGACGGCCATTTTTCCCTTTTTATCCTCAACAGTTCCCTTTTATCCCTCAAAATCGACCAAAAAGACCACAAAAATGTACCCTTATCCTTAAAAATTTCGTTTTTTCCCTTAAATAAGTAAGAAAGTAAGAAGCCCCCAAAAATGGTAGAAGCCCGCCTCGTGCAAAAACAAGCCCCTGGAATCCAATTCTCACCAATTTAAATAATTTGCGGGGCTTCCTTCGCTCCTACAGAGAATTGGCGGTCATGTTGGTTTTATGGGCATACGATGCCAAATCGATACAAGGTATAGAGGATAGGATAGGTTCGATCAGTTCATCGCTGTCTGCCAAAAGGGTTCGTCTTCTGGGAACCAGCATGTGATGCCATTAATACCTGCTGCTACATCGAAGACGATAATGGCGCCACAGTTAATGCCAAAGTCGGGCTGAGTGCAGTACAGTCGGTTTATGTGGAAGGTACACTTGAAAATGTTCGTGTGAAGTCGAAAAACTTCCAAATAAACGGTCATCAGCTCTAAATACTGATGAACATACAACTCCTGCTTCACAGAAAAGTAAACTTGATATTGAGGATGCAGCAGGAAGTGAAGTCGATCATAAAGACAACATTGATGATGACGACTATGACGATAGTGATAGTGCTGAAGAAGATGATTATTCTCTCGACGGTCCCACACATTTTCCTAGCGAGTTTCCTTCGACAAGTGATGCGAAGAAGGCAGAATACATCGAGTATACTGACGATATGTTTAACTAAGATCCGGACAAATTTGTACACAGACATAAATATTTGCTTGATAGGTAATAACGTGGGGATTACTCGGCCATGAAAGAGGTGGTTTCGATCATAAAAGCACTTAAGGATCGAGGTTATATCACATGATGTGTTAAAGTGTTTTCTTCTGAAAATGTATTTACAAAATAATAATAAATTATTTTTATTATAAAATTATTTGTTTTCCTTAATTTTTGTGTGTTGTATCCTTCTGTTGACCTTCAAGTTTTTAATAACAATATGTATTAAAAATATTTAATAAGTTAGGCGTATAGTCAATGTCATGCATCATGCATGCAATTATACTAGTGATTGGTAAAAAAATTATTTTTTAAACATATAGGGAAAAAATGGCGATAGTAGTTACCTACTGAGATGGTGGTCACCTACCAAAATGGCGGCCACCAGTAATGTAAAAACAAGTGACGAACGAAAAACAAATATGGTGGCCTCCATTAACATATAAACAAACATGGCTTACTACATTAATGTATAAACAAATGAAGAATGAAAGAAACTAATATGGCTTCCTCCAGTGACATATACTTAAAGATAGTGGCCTTCAGTAACACATAAACCAAGATGGCTGCTCCTAGTAGCATGTAAACAAATGAATGAAAAATCAAGATGGCGTAATGAGTATATGTGAGGGGAGTGTTGGCAGGGGAGTCAGTCTGTTGCTGGGGATGGACATAATGCCATTAATGGTGGTGCTGAGAAATGTAAGTAAAAAAATATATATAAGTCTTAAATAAACTTTTCAATAAATTTTTAATAATTTAATTTTTACAATAACTTTTTGGGATTTTTTTTCAATATTTTGAGATTTTCTTGGAATTTTTTGCAATTATTTTTTTTTACTTTCACAGTCAACGGTCAAAGGTGAAGGTCAAAGGTCATAGGTACTGATCCGGGTCACCTGACCCCAAGGTCACTTGGTCGATGATCCCTGTCAGTATTTATGGAAAAAAATGGGGCTTTTCTGAGGATCCTTTTAATAATTTTTAAATAATTTTTTTTATAATTTTGAAATAAATTTTTTATATTTTTATAACAATTTTTTTCGGATTTTTTTTAGAATTTTTGGAATTTCTCTAATTTTTTTTAATTTTTGAATTTTCTAGGTCAAAGGTCAAGGTTACAGATCGAAGTTCGTGGTTAGGGTCAAAGGTAACCTGCATACAGTATGGATGCAAGATGGCTGATACTTAGGTCTGAGTCCTATCCTCTATACCTTGTATCTATTTGGCATAAAGTATGCCCATAAAACCAATAAGGCCGCCACTGCGTAGGTGCAAAGGAAGCCTCTCAAATTAATTAAATTTGCGAAAATTTGAATTCCAGTAAATAAATTATTTCATATTTTCTCCAAGGAAGCACTAAGTTTATATATATGTCCAAATTTATATATACTGTAATATGATTGCCGCCGTGGTGCTGAGAGGAGAGTTGTTGCCAGTCCTATTGGGTATCTGGGTTCGATTCCATCTCAAAATTATTTGTACAGTGTTTTCAATTAACTAGTTAGTCGAGTCCATCTTTATGGCAGAAAACTGGCTTTATGAATAAAAAAATCTTTATTTTTTGACGAATCTGTTGCTTCAGTTTCTGAGTTAAACTAGGATTCGTACTCTAATGGCAGATGTATATTTAGTAATGTGTAAGAAATATGACGGGGAATTGTTTACGAAATAGTCTAGCCCAAGAAAGGGAAATCACTGACAACATTTTCCGCACGTACAACCATTTTACTTAAGTCGAAATCTGAATTACTACGAATGCATTTACACGCAATTAATATTTTCTGTACTTGTTACTAATATTTCTTTGCAAACTAGTCGAAAAATATATACTTTGCCATTTTTTCAGCTGAAATATTGTACATTCATAATACATAATTTATTAAAAATAAAAAAATTAAAAAAAAAAACTGAAAAATGTTTTTACCCCAATGCTTATAATAAGCTCAGAATGTACAATACCTGCTTGTTCAAAATCAATATTATTTTGACACATTCCACGCAAAGGCTTTGAAATTTAATATAATTTGCTTGTAGTGTTGGAAAAATATTTTTGGTAACTACGGGTACAAAATTATCATTATAGTGTACCATAAACCCTATTGTATAGCTAGTCTGCGGTTGAGTAATATTCAAACAAAGCTTTGAAAAATTTATCTGCCCAATATGCTACTGCATATATTCAAACCTACACGCTCTCGCGCTCCCAGGATACGCTAAGCGTGAGTGAGATAGTGAAGAAATTTAGGTAGCTCTTAACTTCGAGGTCTTGAGAGCCGATAGGGTGAAGTGAGGTGAGTAGGGGGCAGCGGCGAAATGAAGATCCCCGAGAAAACCCGCAAACCAGTGGTATCGACCGGGATGATTCCCACATGCAAGAATCCGTGAGCGACCCCGCTGGGAGTCGAGCCCGGTTCTCCTAGGTGGGATGCGAGTAGTCTAGCCACTACACCGCCGCGGCCTCGATACGCTAAGAAATTTTTCCTATATTTACAACCTAATTTTGAAGAATGTTTTAGTAAAAGCGCGCAAAAATGAATCTGGGAATATGTTACACGTCAGGGAACGTTTTGAGATTGGGAACGTGTGGTGTATAGGAGGCCAGCTGAAAGAGATATGGACGTCAACGTGTAAGCGACCCATGTAGTGTAGTATGTGAGGTTCACACACCGTCCGCAAGGGGGCTATGCTCTCCCTACATTAACACAGTAAGCACGTGTATCAACGACAAGCGCAACGCGCGTGTGTTATATGAATAGATGAGGCATAATCTCGTACGTCGTTGTGATGCTTGTGTTGAGGTTGGTGTCCGACACTCTGAGCAACTCTTGTAAGACACTAACAGATACATTAACACAGGTCCATCAGTGAAGTGGTCCTGCACTCTACTACATGACAACAGTGTACAAACGCGATGTCAATAACACACGTAACAAATATGGAAATTTGCACTCGTGTTAGACATGGACCACACGTCCGCAAATCTCACAACGTTCCGTGGTGTGGCCACTATTCCCACATTCATTTTTGCACGCTTTTACTGAAACAGGCTGCATAATCCTACTGGAAAAGGGCGAAATGCTATTATTTTCCTTTTAATTCAGAGTACCTTTTCTACATTTGGTCACGACTGAGTCAATTGCGTAGTGTAGTTCGTAACCGTTTATAGTAACCTGTCTATATTGGCAACCTGGTATATGGTAGGATTTCCCCACAACGTGGATGTTAAATCTTTATTTGCAGTTTAGAATGTTTAATTAACATTTTACACTAACATTTGCCATAAATGTGGAAAAAGTTTTTTTTCTTTTTGTCGTTTTGTCGTTACTTTTAAATTTGCGAAAGAGGGTAGATTTTAAAAGGCGGTGATTTAATAGTAACTAGGCAGAGAAAAATAACTTTAAGCAATTCATTGGCTTTCTCAGTTTTTAGAACAAATTGCTCTTTATAAACGTTATAGGTACGCCTGATATCGGTTTTATGCCTACATTACAGTACCCTCTGCAAAAAGATAATTTCATGGTTAATGACGAAAGCAAACAAATTCTTTCCCCATCCAGGACGATGTGCAGAAGAGAGATTGAGTGACGCTAGCTCAGCTATGTCCTTTTAATACGGTCTGGGTAAAATGAGGACTAGTTGATTACTGAAAAGTGTCTGCGCAGATATTTGTTATGACGAGTGCACTTTAATATTAAAGGTGACATAAACAGCAATATTACAATAGCAAGACAACAGACGTAGAAATGAGTCAAGTTTGTGCTGAGTCAGACGGGTTTCGTTTTTCTTGCTAGAAATATTCCGCAGCAAACAGCGTACATACAAATATTCTACTGAAATGCGGAATAAATTTGAAATGAGTTTTGAAAAGAAAAATGGAAAATATTTTGTCAGAATACTGTTTTCATGGCATCGATTGCCGGCACGTATTCGCTTGCTATTCGCGTAAATGACACGAATATGACGGTGGGTATTTCATTTGTCGAGATTAAAGAGACCGCTTCACGATGTGATACAGTGAGTATTCGTGGAAAATCCCACCGACCAACGGCACCATAATTTCGTCTCTGTACACTTCTGTTACAATATCATAAAAGAGCTCGTAGCTAATGCGAAACTGCATCTACAATGTAGCGTAAAGAAATGTTATGTATTTTGTCACAGTTATACACAGGGAGTAAAATAGTTTAAATTTCGCCTAACTGGTATAGTGTAACATAATAACGCGAGATGAAGCAACTTTGTTAATTTTAATATGCTTATTTATTATAAGTCACTATTGTTTTATTGTAAAACTTCATAGTGCATTCCGGGCAACAAAGTAGTGTTAGTCACCATTATTTCCATCACCTACATTTATTAAAAACGTAAGCGTGGACATATTCGTTCAATTCTACACTATACGAGCACTCAAGTAAATTATTTACCGTTCTAGTCATAATAAAATTCCAGCACAAAGATTTTTCAACAGTACTTCCACGCCATTATAATGTACTTTTATCTATCCGCTGAGTAGGTCCAGGAGTTTTCTTTGGCACGATGAATGTTGTGAAAATCCGCAGAAACATACGGACTGTTCTCGTATAAGAAACTGGAACACTTTCAGCTATACAGGCAGTTGCACGCATGGAACCTTGCATATCCTGCAGATGTTGACTTGCGCTAATTTAACATTTTGTGAAAGTTGCCTAGAGTGACGTTTATTAAGTGCAGCGAGTAATGTCGCGGTTACGATATACTATTCTGGCCTTCAGTTAGGCTAAACTACCGTTAATGTCGGGCTTACAGCATTCAAACACGCGTTTCTATACGGTATTGAAAATAAAACATAGCAATACGGAAATTCAATCGTATTTTTACTACATTAGAAATGACGCGAGACTGTCGATAATTTCAGCTAACTTTTACCATCTGCATTATGTCCACTGAACATAACTGGGTTGCTCTGCGGTTCAGAATGTAGGTCGTTGTAATTCAAACATTATAATTGTGAGTTGAAACGCAGTCGGGAGTCTTGAAAATTCCAGAAAAAAGTGCTGCTATTTGTTAACCAACAATTACCGAAACAAGATAGTTGTGTGCAGAATTGTAGTGTTTAGTAAACTGTTTCTAACTGCATGGTGCAGGGCTATTGTCATTTTTACGTCTATTCCTATAGCTCATTGATAAAATTTTAAGTTTTTAAAATACTTATGTAAATTTTAACTAGCAAATAACAAATTTAAGTCAATTCAGTTTTGTAGCACATAGCTGTTGCAATTTATATGACGCCATATTATATTTGTTTTTACACAGAAATTGAAAGTTTTGTAATGCATAATTTCGACAATGGGGACACTTGCCATTCCTACTAAAGTATATCGCTGGTAGTAATAGGAAATCTATGGAAGCGTATATCCACCGAGTCGTTTTAAGGGTATTTTTCTCCCCCCCCCCCCCCCCTAATTGGTTTTGGAACTTTTAAAAACATGTTGCTGGGTATTAAAATATTTATTAGTTTCATCCATGCAATATTTGAGCGTGCTGATGAGGGTGCAGTGTCTTCTTTATTCCTTATTGAACTTTCGTTCTCTGATAAGGGATATTAATCAATTCAAGTGGCTATTATACATTCTCGGTTTCTTCGCACATTTTAATCAAACCGCTTTGAAAACACCGTATCTATTACACATTTGGTTTTTTGCTAAATATGCAATGTATCATAAATGTTTTATACATATGTTAACATGAAAGTGCCTGATTTTTGGCTAAATTAAACTTTTACAAATATTTTATCTACAAAATTACAATACTTCATCTTATATCAATAAAGACAGAGAGAAAATATGTTTGTTGGTAATGGCTAGAAATAGTTTTCATGCAGAATATTATTGCACTGATGAAGCCACACGATTGCTGTGCGTTGGGCCTCTGGTGTAATTTATCTGAACTTTGTTTACATGAAGCGGAGGAATATTCTGGAATTAAAACTTTAGCACGGATTTAGCATATACATATGTATATATACACATATATACACATGTACACACTCGATACACTTACACACGGGTACTGAAATTTCTTTCTCCCGAAAGTGGAAACGATATCTTACAAAATCCCATTTAATTGAGATATGTCAAATTTTTAAAGATAATGTAATTTGAAACTTTTAAATAAATAGCCCTAAAATATTCGCATGTTAAGCTATTAATTGGTCATAATTAAAAATTATAGACATATATAGTTCTGACTAGCTGTCTTAAAAATATGTTATACTTGCAGAATTATCCCTGAAACATGTGAAGTGTGAAATACGAGTCAATTTACAACGTACGGTACTCCAGTTTATGTTGTGGTGTACCCAGAGCAATCGACCATTATACATACTAGGTGATATTGCAATACGAAATAATACGTCTTCATTCGAGTGTCAGTCCAAGCCTAAGAAACAACGTCATATTGTTTCCGCAAGTTTAAACTTTATCTATGTACGTGACTCCCAGCGAGTATGACACCATTCAGATCTCGTACAGCATGCACTATTAAAAAAATGTAATTTTTACAGAGAAATTCTTTGTGATTTTAAAAATACTTGTAATAGTACAAAGATATCTCTTGAAAAACGACTTGTTTGTAAAACTACAAGGGCCGTGTTTGTAATAGACCTTAGGAAATGTTTGTACTATACTGACCCGTATCCATGAGCTTCAGCATAATGGCGGACACTCAACAACGTAAAACCGTACATAACTGTTTGTACAAAAACTGTGTGTGACTTAAAGTGTAGTTGCGTGCAAAAAGAGAAGTATTGCAAGTTTGAATAATGTAAAATACTTAAAACAACTCAAATAATCATAATAAAACGACCATTTCGATAAAAAGTGACCGTATTATTAATTAACTATTAATGTTTCCTAGCTACACGGAGCTCTTGAATCGGATCTCAAGACCTCATTGTGAAGAGCCGTCCAAATCTCTCTGTTAACTGAACAACAGAACTGTTAAAATGAAATAAACGTACCTATTATTTTTAACCAAATAACTTAATTAATATTTTGTATGTACTAGAAGTTACATTAACTACAAAAATAAGAGCTTACGTCTGTATGTCAGGTTGGTACTGTGGTTAAGGGAGTGGGCTATTAATACTGTGTGTTCGACTCCCTGTGCTGGCGAGTTATATTTGTTGGAAATATTTTTTTACTTATTCTCTGTTACTAATCCTTCAAATTGGTTTTCTAGAAGAAAAAATAATTTTATATAAACTTCTCATTAAGGTAAGCTGCAATACAAGGCTATAAATGTTGGTATTACAAATAAATGCTTTTGCAGACTTCACAAGAAAACTCTTTCTGATTTTACAAAGGATTTCCTTGACAACTGGGGTTTTCCAAGGATTTTTCTTGTAAAAGTACAAAAATTGTTTAGATTGTTTGATTTCATGAATGACACGGCAGTGTAATAGTTTATAATCCCCTTAACCTCTGTTCACGTGGTTAAACTTAAGTATATTTTGTTCTCATGGATCGCAAAAGGACTACCATGATGGAAGGCTTTTTTTCTGTTAATATTGCAGTGTGGCATATAATTACGCTATGTATGATATTAGTCAGATAGAAAGCAGAAGAGGAACCAACACTACTGTTTCAAACTGTAAGCCTAGTTATTTATTAAACATGGATTACCTAAGTTTATGGGTGGGGGGGAGGTTACATAATAACATTAGGAGCTTACAAAACGATAAATCAGTGGGCGGTTTTTACGAATAAATAAGACTACTATACGAGCCGGGAGGTTTAAATCAAACAGGTTTAGAAGTGAAACTCTCATTTACTTTAAATTAAACGGTGTTGATCTCCCAATTACACGAGGAATAGTAAATGAATAATACGAAAGAGTGAAAGCTGCGAACAGACATATGTAAATTAATACACTTGTAATTATTTAATAAATTATATTATTAAATAAGAAGGTGAAGTAATTGCCTATCAGGAAGGGAAATTTCGCCAGCAGGCTGAAAGGCGTGGTGAAGAAAGCTGTAACACATAAGATCATTCACAAGGATAAAATGCATATAGAAGACGACCGTACTGCTAAGCGGAAGTTAGGTTTACTTGTCACGTGGTACAGAAACTTAGTTTATGTAAGTTAAAGTTTAAATGTCTCTGGAATCCGATACAAAAAAAATACAAGAAAGTGCATTCCTTAGTTATAGTTCTGCCTACTTTGTGAGCTGATATTTGACGGAGTTATAGATTCCTTTAACGCAATATCTTCTTACGTCGTACCAAAATGTGTAATTTACATTGCACACATTATATTTTACCACTCAAAAAACTGGTCAAAACTATTCCTTAACCGTATTGATTTTATACTGAGCTATGTTATGTTTATTTCGTTATTTAATGATTGTTGAAAGTAAATAAAAAATAGTTGTGTATTTATAATTACGTTTTGTGGCTTTTCTGGCACTTGTAATAGCGTATATGTACGGTTATATTTTCTTCGCAATAATAGAACCTAAAATTCTGCTCACACAAAAAAAGATTCAAAGAATTTAAATACATAAAATAATATTACTTCATAAATTTCTTTGTATAAAGTAATATCTTAAATATATGAGTAATGAGATCCTGAAAACCTAATTTTATTACAGTATATATTATATTTGTAAATTAAAAATTACAATGAATATCATTATTGTTCTTCATCTGTGAAATCTCCTGTATCCTCATCTTAATCTTCCCCACTTCTTCCTCTTCTCTTTCCCTTTCTCCGTTCTTCATATTCTTCTTGTCACTGCAGATATTGGTGTTTGAGGTAGCAGAAGCTGTAATGTTTCTTTACACTCTAAATTCTAATCAGTGGGAAACACTTTTAAGAAATTTTTTTGTATTGGTTTTATTAGTTTATTCGTTGATATTTCACTTGATACACGTTGTTTAACGGCCATTTTTACACGCTGTTTATCTTATCGATCACTCAAAAATAAACCACTCAGTAAATAAAGAAAACAATTACTTATTAATCACTGGGAAATGTCACTGAATCAATAAGTGAAGGAAATCTGGTATTTTCTCACTGATACATCTGGTAAATTCACTGGAGTGACTGTTGAATCAATCAAATACGTTTGAATGATAAAACAGTGAAATTCTCACTGATCAGCTCAAAGGGGGATCCGAAGTTGGCAAACTATTCTGCACATCTATCTTACACTGTTTATGAGCAAATGTTCTCGAAAACATTTGTCTTTACTGTTTGGAAATGTTTATTCCTACCTTCAGCAGACTTTATTGAAATTTTTACTTTGTAATATAAGACATGTTTGATTAAAGTTCCCCAAAATGTTAATACTGCATGCACTGTCGGTGTCATAGAGTACGATTCACATAATTTGTATACAGTTTTCACAAACTATTCAAACTTCGATTAATCTGTTTGTGTCGACTTGAAATAGCTTCTAATAACACTGGAAAATTGTTGATGAGGTTTATGTGTATTCCAGTTATTGAAGATGCATATTCAGGATCTGCGCAAAATAGTCGCAAGGTGTTCCCAACATTCGTATGCCAAATCCTTGTGTGAGAACATGTAGAAAATTACCTACATCTTTCTACAAGCTTTCCTGAACTATAATTTTTTTTTCTCGCGCAAAGAAATTAATTTTAATTTTAATTTTTTGACGGTGTCCCAATACCTGTACATTCAACATGTCGTTATGGAAAATAGCCACCCACTCCTACACAGCCATATTGCAAGTTAGCCTAAAATTGCCGGCACAATACCTGTTTTCTTTTTTTAATGTCTAGACATTCTGGGTGGCTACAGCAAAGGGTGATTCGTCACGCAAAATTGTCGTCTCGGCCCGGCGCTGTCGAATCCTGCAGTTTTTCATCAGCACATTGTGGTGGTCAACTCGTCTCTGCTGCGGTAGTTGATTTTACCGCTACCAGTAGTTGATGGTGGCGCCACCTTTAGGGGTCCTGCTAATTGCTCCAGCTGGGTGCTGGTGTGTCTTTTCCACCTGTTGCACATGCGTGCAGGAGTACCAACCTTGGGAAAACATGGCTGCCCACGAAGTTACTTCCTGCAAGCTCCTCTGGTTGCTGGAAATGTTTCTACATGATGGTGACGTGGATTGCCATGTATGGACATAATTGCTGTGATTCGTCATCAAATCTAGATCCCCTTGTAAGGCCCAAATAAACCGTTTGTCCCAATATGGCCATGTGTTTTTCTATTGGAAGAGTCTCCATTTTTTTTGTTATATGGCCCTGACTGTCCATAATTCCTGTGTCTAAGGGGAAGTAAACTTAAATGAGTATAAAAAGGTGTGCATGGACTCAGTCGGGGTCGATCATATGGCTGGGTTAGGTCAGGCACACTTGGTGCCCTAATAATTCAAGTAGACGCCATGATGGCGAAATTTGGGACTGTCATGAGTATACTTTGAATTTGGCATTTTGGTAAAATATAACATATAATTTAACATCAAAGTTGCCTGCCAAATAATTTAAATATGTATTTTATAAGCAATTTTAATGTATTTCCTAGAAAACAATGAAACGATACATCTTGATGGCTTTTGGGTTAATTTGAAACTAATGTGCAGTTTCTCAGATTTGGGCCTTTGTTCGGCCATACGGCCAGTAATTTTTAGAAAGTGTTTTGAGACATTCAAATAATAATGAAACTTAGTAAAATGAAAATAAATTCTAATTCTCCAAAACTTTTGGCCGCTCTTCAGCCATATAGCCAGTACTGTTCATTAATTATATAATGTATTCATGGAATAAGGAATCAGTATACAATCTGAAATGTCGAAATTAACGTTTTCAAATAAAGAGACCTTGTTGTTGGCCTATGTTGACTATGTTAAGTCATAATATTAGACAAACAAATACAATAAATAATTCTTAAGGCTAGCCATACCCTGCGAGTTTGGCTAAACAATCAATATTAGTTTTGTAATGTACTATTCCCTTGTTGGAAAATTAACTTTGGAGATGGAAATAGTTAAAACTGTGATTGATGTCTTGAATAGCAATTTATTTTGCATGCCAATAATCTTAATATAAATTGTAGAACAATGAATAACCTGTGGGTTCTGGTTAAATTAAGTAAATTTTGAGGGAAAATTATATTTATTATAAGTAAAATATTTCTACGATGTGTATTTAGCTTGGCCATTGTTTATAACTATTGCAACATACCTATATTTGCATTAACCCTTGGATAATAATTATGTAAAATAATATAGGCTGAAATAATATTGGTAATGTTAAAGGCCTGAGGCATGATCACTGCAAAATTAAATTTTGTATCCAAAGTTTCCTTTAATTTTAAAAAAAACTTTATTAACACTCTGAAAAACTAAATCTAGTAAATTTTAAAAATAAATTGCTGTATGCTATTTTATGGAATAGTTGAAAGTTAAGTGTAATGAAAATATTATATGAAAAAAGTAATGAAAATTGTGAATAAAAGAAAAGCTGAAATCATATTTCATGTGTTCTTTGTTTATGTGATAGGTTCTCGCTATATTATGCACTTTCTGTGCCCTGTTCAATGAGGGTTTCTTCTAGGCCTAAACCTGTTGGAAAATCAATTTTTTTTTCTGGAAGTCCAATTTCGCTGCATTTTTTAGTTCAAGGGCATAGCATTTTAATGGTAAAGACCAAAAAACTACCTTCTTACTTATTTTGTGAACTGTAGTTTACTGTGCCTCTTTTTATGAATGTAAATTGACAATTCACGAATATTTACGTCGATATTGAACATTTTAACATACCTTCGAACATCGTTGTCAAAAGACGTATTTTACCTTGTCGACCATACTAAAGGTCAGTGACGACAGTATTATTGCTTCTTAGTTAAACATAGAGTTTGGCCAAAACCTGTGGGAGATTTTCCTTCCGTTGTGATAAATACACTCCCTAAATATGCCGATGCGATGAAAATTCTGACTTGACAAAGCCTTACACGCTATAAGAAACACTGTTCAGCGTTTGGAATTATCTATCTTGTTTGACTGTATAACACCATGCAATTTACTGGCATTTATTACAACGGATTGTAGTGCGTAGAATACTTACCAAGTACAACTAGAATCCCAAAACTTCTTGTAACTTCAAACGAAACACAGCAATGAATGTTAGCAAGAACCGCGAGTATGCAGACAGCTTATAGCCTACTTCTTCGACAGCGCTTCAGTTCGAACTCGCAAAACGACACCACGGAAGTGGACCACCAGCACAATATAGCTTGTTACGAAGTTAACCAACTAGTCAGCTTCACACATGAAAGGGGTTAACGGCGTATCTGAATGATAATATTATATAGTAGAGCTTTTAATGTTACTATAGACTGTTCACGGTAAGGTGAGTACTTTTGAAAGCCCTTTAATATGGAATAATAGTCAATAAAGATATTTTATATTAGCCGTAGACGTTAAAATTCAAGTGCGGTAGAAAATACACACTTTGTCTATTACTTGCATGGCAATATTTACTTAAAAATGAGGGTTGAAGGATACAAAATAACTGAAAGGAAATAGTAACTAGGACGTCAAAAGTGCTCACTTTACAGTGAGCAGTCTATAAGGGGATTTATTTAGGTAGGCGCCTATGCGAGACATGTATAACAACAAGGCACTTTAAATTACATGGAACTGTACTATTAACACTCGGAGGAGCTATACTAACACCGATATTCGATTATGTTTCCTTAATTTATATTAATATTATACTTTCGCTACTGTTTGTAATTACTAAACTGGACAGTCCCCGCCTTAACATGATGCCGGAGGCTGTGTCTAGTAGAGTGGCTAGCGATGACCGGACACACACATTATGTGATATTTCCTGACTGCTGCTCTGACGTGGACAGACGATGCACCGCGCCTCTTGTCAGTCTATATCGGAGCGCTATTTGGTAAGTTGTCCCCGTTTACTGGCTGGCGGTAGCGGTTATTGCAGTCAGCCCTTTTAGCATTAGCTGATGTAATTTATGACGTCCTTATTTACTCTGAAGGTGTATGGCCGGGTTTAGACTGGGATGTTAATTAAGGCTCTCCCATACAATCGTAATAACCTGTAACATGACTTTCGGTCATATTTAGAGTTAAAACGCTCCTCTGTGCTGTGTAAGAAATAGCTGAATAGTAATGCATTTCGCTTGTAAAATATTTACTCACGAAAATACCGAAAATATTATTTTGGATCACCATTTATTGATTTCTCTATATTTGCTTTCAAAAACACGTAGACGTTTATGAATGGTCTTCTTCTCTATTTATGTACTCTCTCCTAAGCAAATTGCAACATAGAAACCATTTCCTAAAACAGCAAACGCTGATGACAACATGTCGGACCAAGTGTTAAAAGCCCCCATAAGGTGTAGGCAGTAAAACCAAAACATTCTGACCTAAGACTAATCCCTTCACGTGATGTTGCTACCACCAATCACTTTTTTACAAGAAATACCAATCTTTAGCAAATATAACTCATCGTGAATAATTCACAAATTTTATTTTAAGGCAATTCTGGCGCGAATGTCATAGCCTTTCTGATGGCCTCGAAAGTACACCACGATCATTTTCCTTTAGACCACCAGAATAACTCGAGAATGTTGAAATGGGTAAAAAAATTACACTACAGCATTGACAGACATTTATATTCCATAAGCAATTACAAAGAATTCACTAGTGCATTTTCACGCTTATACAGATTATATATTTGAAACTAACTCTGCAATGAATTTCATTTCAAGGACCCAATTGTGTTTTTGTGTTGGCTGGTTGGTTACTGTCACAATTCCTCACCGTATCGTTAACATGGACATCTGTCTTTTTAATATGACTGATTCTGGATCCATGCAAGGATAAAATATTCGCCAATGGATGTTGTAATAGTTATGGAGCCTCTCTTGGATTATTTGCGCAATTTCCCCAGATATTGAGCAAGCCTATTTCCTATGTGTATGTGTGTATACATATGTATGTACGTACATGTGTATTTACACGTATGCATATAGAGCGTAACAAAATTGTTAGCGGAGATCTAAACCTATATTTCACATAAACTAACCATAGATTGGTAACTGATAACTGACATACTTTGGATGTGATTGACAATGAGAATGAGAAACCACATTCCATATTTATTGTATTACTTTACAAAAACTGTTCAAAATTCTGGCATCCTATTTCAATACAAGCTCTGCCACGATGTGCCATTGCTTGTCATACACGTTCAAAAACCCAGGCATGCCCTATACAGAGTAAGCAGCTGCAGTCACCCGAGCGACGACCTCTTCTTCAAGTTCTCTCGTACACCAGGCTCTTCAAGAGCCCCCGCACACAATAGTCAGGTGGGGTGAGGTCGGGTGAATGAGCAGGACTTTCAATGGCCCCAACACGGCCAATCCGCTCCTCATAAAATATGCAGTTAAATGTTCTTGAATGTCACGAGAGAAATAAGGAGTTCTTCGAGGAGATTAGGCAATGTGTTTTCGAGCAACGCAAAGTGAAGACTTCCATTAAGACGCTTGCTATCTACAGCACATACCTAGCATCTTTAAACTTGTACAACAGGCAGAGGCCAACCATTGCAGAGCTTGTATTAAAGAAAAAGGTAGACGTTTGGCTTTTTTTTCAAGAATTACTTTAGTTAAAATGTAATTGTTTCATTCTTATTAACAATCAAATTATAAAATACCTAGTTCCGACTGAAAGTTACTCAATGAACGTGACATTCAGTCCTTCGTATCCAAAGCGGGTCACTAAATGGAAAGAGCTGTCTTACGTTTATTCAGGGGTAGCCATGAGATAAAAAAATATCTCATCTTTAAAAATTATAGCTTCAATATTTTTTTTTTTTTTTCGAATTACAGTGTTATTATAATCTTCCGTGCTGCAGTAAATTAAATGCATTTTGTAGGAATGATCTGACCATGTTAGAAAAGCCTATAACTATCTTAACTAATTTTATTTTACAAAATACAACATGGACGACACTTAGCAGGCTTCCTGCACCGAAACTCGTGCAATCTTTGTTAACTGAAGGCTGTTTCCGTCTTCAGACACACATAGCCTACAACAGTTTTCTCTTTTCAGGTGAAAATTTGTTTTCAAGTTCGAGTAAGGCTAATGCAAGGTAACTTGGCGCTATAGCGGAAAACCTGTAAGCGCCAATTTACCCTGTCGTATTTCCTTCGGTTATTGGTCATTTCTATGGTACCAAAACGTTGCGTTGATATATATTTTTTTAATGTATCAATTAATCTTTGAAAATACTCTGCTCGCCATGAAAATTACAAAAAGAAAAAACGACGTGAGCTATTACAAGATTTAGAGGACAGAAAACGCTGGTGATAGGATTACATTTTCAGATCGGTATTATGTACAGAATAAGGAGAAATTAATAATGCCGTGTGATCCCATCATGGGCGACAATAACCACTACTGCACGACGCCGCATTGATAGGACGAGACTTTGGTTGCCTGTCTGGGGTATCTCCGCACATGCTTCTTCGACGGGTGCCCAAAGATCAACCGTTGTTATTGCGTGTGTCTTGTGGCAGGCCAGTCGACGAACGGCCCTGTGTAACACGTTTAAGATGGGCTAGAGATCCGGTGAACGCTCAGGCCAAAGAGTCAGTGTGATATGGTGGTCATCCAGGTACTGTCGGACCTTATATGCCACACGCTGTCGTGTATTGTCCTGTTGGTACAGGATCCCAGGCTGGATCTGAATAAATCAGACAATAACAGACTCCAGCACTTTCGAGGTGCGTATACTTCATCCACGGTTACTTGCTACTTTTCTGAAGCCCTGCTGAGATTCTACTTCCAGGATATTCCTCCGCCTCACACAAACAAAGGATAACTGCCTCTACAAATTTACACCAGAGAGACAGCGCACTGCTTTCTTGGGCACTCAATTTAATGATCTTTTGCATTAAGAACTCTTTCAACACACATATTTTCTCTCTAGTTTTATTAAAATTAAGTATAAATGAAATATAATATGTAAACATAATATAGGCAAAAGTCGAGTTTAAACAAAATAATATACATTTATGTTAGCAGACGTATAAAATGCTTGTAATACATAACATATAGGAAAACAATCACGAATATGTGGTGATTTTTCAAACGTTTGATTCTAAAAGTGTAAATTGTAAGTAAATTGTAAAATTCAAGTTTTAATTTTAATATGACACCTGTTGGTATTTGTGTAAGTATGGAGTAGGAGCATGAATACTACGCCAAAGAACCACACGGTAAACCAAATACTGATCTTATGCATTTTAATGGTAATGAAATCTATTTTCGCTACAAATTTACAGATACTTCATAAACAAGAGACTAAGAAATTATGTGTATGTACTATTCCAACTTATAAGCGAATGAGAACCTCGGAGATTGTTAATTTCCATAAAGAAAATGGTAATTGCTGAAATAAAGGAAGTTTTAGTATATTCTCAGCATAAAATTTTAACAGTTAGTTTTGACAAACTTCCTTGTCAGCGATCTCCGTCTCTTGATAAATTAAGTACATTCTCAGATGTCCCCTGTGTAGCCAAAATCAGTGCAGTTTAAATTAAATATTCAGTTGCCATTTCTTTGAAGCATGGTTCTCAAAACATAATATGTAATATTCGACATTACTAGTATATCCTCAACATGAGATGTTTCTTGAGGTAATATGCGAATTATACAATATCTCTATAATAATAGGTTATAACACTAACCTGAGTTACTGCCGTTATCTTTTTTGGAAACAACAGCAGATTGCACCAGTTCAATGAAACGTTTTGCACGGTTAGCCATTTTCTCTAATGTAGGACTACACTGCATGCGCTTACACTGCATAAACAAACAGCATATTTCATAGACTGATAAAATTGTTGGGTAAAGAATATTCTAGTGGCGACATAATGTACCAATGCATAAAGAACCGCAATAATGATTAGTCATGTCTGCCATATTTATATTGCCAAATGCCAAACATCTAAATAATATTGTTGACTTACTTAGTTATGCCACTAAACGTTACAACCTCTATGATAATAAGTAAGTCGAATACCTATGTATTCACAACTCATTAATAATTATTGCGCTTTGGTAATATATATATATATATATATATATATATATATATATATATATATATATATATATATTGAGATACCTACACTCAGAAATGGTAATGTATCGTGGTTATATAGATAACTTGACTTCCTTTTTTGGTTGTCACTTTTTCGAGATACCCTATTATTCCCTTTTACGCAACTTCTACTGTTTTAATGATCAGACATACTCACTTTTTCACAGAAAAAATATAACTAAAACAACTACGTCGGTCAACATATCAAATTTTTTTACTAAATATTAACTTACTCAATTATTCACAAATAGTACAGATATAACATCGCAGGCTTCTTCATTACAGCCTAATTATTATTCCCTGTGCTGCCAGTTCTCTTTACTGACACTTTTTCAAGAATGGGGTTGAATAAATTATAGAATTCAATTTTTTATATTTAGTTCTTCCAACAAGTCCTTTCTAAAAGCACAAAATGGAGAGAGTTGTTATTCCTTCTACAACATTATTCATATATAACAACCATTTTTACAACAAGCATTCAAAACATTAAAATTAACATAATAATGATTTCTCTTAGCACAGACATAGATGAAAGAAAATTAATCAACAACAAACATATATTTAAAGTGTAGGTTTGCCTTTCACTCTATCTTTCTATGTGGCATAAATGTGAGTATATGATACTACCTACTAGGAGAAAGTGAAATACGTAATTAGTACAGCGGTAAATATGTATCATGGATTTGATAACCGATATAAAAAACTTCCTCAAGGAATATTGCAACAAACTGAAAGCAATAATTCAGAGTTATAGGTGGGAGGAAACAGGTCGCGGAAGATGGCAGTTCTCGTCTTGCATGTGTGTGTGTGTGTGTGTAAGACACTTCCTGTGAGCACGCCAACTGCTCGCAGATTGCCTAGTTTCCACAGGTTGCAGTACTTGCGAGGACTGCTTCACGCTTGCCAACTTTCCTCCGCCGTAGTTGTGTTGTGGTACTGAGGGGCGGACAAGACGACGTCCCGTGGCAAGGTTGGTAGCACAGTTCACTGAAAGAAATCTACAGATAGAATTTAGCAAAACAGTTCTGTAATGGCGTTTTATGGCAGCGATAACTAACCTTTAGTACCAGCAACACAATATTCTCTAATACGTTACAATCCATTTTCATAGCATAACAATATAAATATTATTAAAATATATTTTGTTGTGGGAACCACATTATCTATCGCAGCAACAGCGTTCTCTGCAGTAGGAACTATACCGATGGTTGTGAACACAAACTTAGTATCGTTACAGTAACAGAACAAAATATTGTAAACCCAATAGTGCTGTTTGGTAACTGCAGCAGAATGTTCTGTAGAAATCACCACCAAATATTTGAATCATATCTTACGTTACAAATGTTATAATAAAAGAGTTCAAACAATGATGACTTAGTTACGTAGTGACGTGGTAACATGGTTCAGATGATAACAATATTAACAAAAAATGTTCCATGAAGCTAGTACTAAGATGATACATCTCGAAGCGAACACAAGGAGCTGGAGCATAGTCCGAATTTTGCGTATTGTTACGAAAGTAGTACCGGAAAGTTGAGGAGAGGGATAGATAAAATAATACTTCGAGTGAAATTTCAAGTGAAACTTGGAATAAAACTTCAACCGAAACATGATCCCTCTGTAACACATGTAAAAGAAAGTTCGCGGAAAATTAATAACTTCTTCCAGAGTCAACAAAACATGACACGTACTACCGGAGAAAGACTGAGGCCGTACTCGCCCATCTCGGTAGAGAAGGGGTGAATCTGCGTAGGATGATTGAAGGTAAATCACAATAATTAAAAACCCTGCATTATTACTACTAGCTCTGCAGTATTCTACATGACGCTTATTAAACTAAATAAACTGCTGCAAGGGAATTATCCACCTGCTGCGACCTTCAAAATCTTCGGAGAACATGGCGAACTCATCATGTCACGACCGCATCTGTGCAGAGAGTTCGCAGAAAACAGTTAGCAATGGCGGAATGATACAAAATTGTGCGATGCGCGTGGGCACAAAGAGGACATAATTTAGTTCAGAAGCCGTTCCTAGAGAGCAGGGGAGAGGGGTACCGCAAACGGTCCACAAACATACACAACTGTTCTACAGCGATAATTACGTGTGCTGTACCTCTGGCGAGTAGCACGGACAGGGTGCAGCGAAAGTCGTCCTACACCTCAGAAATACACGCGTGTCAGTTAACATCCAGTTTGCAAGCTGAGCCATCTGCAGCAAGCAACCAGCTTCCAACCAGCTAGCAGCAAACTTAACACTGTACTAACCCTGAGTACATGAATACACGACTGAAATAAAATTTCTGAAATAACGCAGCCGCCCTAAAATTGAAATAAATCACCATAGGCCTAAACTTTCCCAACATACTGACACAATTAGCTAGGTAAACATATCAAAGTATATGGAATTAGGTAAAATATGAAAAATAATGTGCCACAAAATTTTGGAAAAACTTTTCAACGACAAAGTGTAACCACATTTGGATACCAGGAAAAGTTAGTGCCCTGGCACCTTAAAATATCTTATGCTTGCCTCGCAAAATGTACGTATTATGTAACTCATTTCCCTTTTAGATTAAAACGTTACAGGACATGGTCAATCATCACCTCGTTCCTGATTATCTAACCAACAGGTTACTTTCTTACAGTAACTGCTGCCAGATAAGAGTAAGCCAATTTACAAAAAAAAAAATGCTCCACTTACTTTCAATCGTTGCGGAAGGATACAGACCTTCCAGCTGCCGATTGAAATACACCAATAAATACCTAATCGAATATATTTTCCTTCCATTATACTGACGTGCAAGTGTTTGTCTCTGAAAGAAAATTGGGCTATGCACGTTGTTCCAATATGACATCAGAGAAATGTGCGCCATTGCTCATGTTTATATAATCCCCCCATTGTCTGAAGATTTATAGTATATGGATTTACGGTGATGACAATATCATTAATTCTATGCCCTTGCTATTTGGGTCTAATTGTAACATCAGGCATGACGTAAAATTACAAATTACGATTCAATGCCGATGTAGAGGAATAAGTACAATCATTTTTAACGTAATCATGTTCGGAAATGAGAATGGTGAATACGACAAAAGGTACTTTACAGACGTAAGCTAAACCTGTAAGCCATGAAATTAAACGGTTTATAAGTTCACTAGTACACGACTTCCAATTCTCTTCCCCTAAAGTTTAAAGTCGTAAATCTATGCTAATTTATGTGCATGGTTGCCAGCGAGTTATATACCCCGCCGCCCATCGCTGAGCATTGACAGAGAGCACCTCTAGCGGTAAGTCAGATAACTCGTGTACGTCATCAGCAGGGGCACGCCACCGCTATTTCGTCGCCCACGCTATTCGTCGTCTCCCATTTTCTTCCTGTCCTCTCTCTACTAGCTTTCATCTTTACTAACACAAGCATGTTGACACATACAATCTGCCTCCTATAGCATTTCTCATTAATGCATGACATATTTTGAATTATTTCCTGTCGACTGGGTCTCTACGGTGTCTATGCCGGTTTTTCCCAGTCTTATCCTAGATGTAGTTGAACTATAGTTACACTTAGGAAGGTAGTCATGGACCCAATCGCTGGCCATGGCTGCCCAATCCCTTCCTGTCTGGATGCATGTCCCCTTGCATGATTCCCTTCCTTGTAGGCTTAAGGGGTTCGCCATGAGACGCAATTACCTCCCGATCCTACCTCGAACACACATCTAACAATCAAAAATAGGCTAGGTTAGGAAAGAAATCTCATTTTCTTCTTTGTTTCTTTCCGAGCCGAACCTTTTGTAACATTGAAAGTGGGCCTACCTGACAGGGTAAGCGAACGTATTCCCTAGCTGGAATGTTGTAAAAATGTTTTGAGCGGTGAAAACTGAGGATAATGTCCAAGCTTTTTTTATTGTGTAGACAAAATAAAACGTGGAAACTAAAATGTTAAACATTACAGCGGGTAAAAAAATGTGCGTTCATTGGTTGTTCGAAATCGAGGAACATTTGTGTAAATACATCTGTTTCGCTTCCCAGTGAAAGACAAGGATCGGTAAGTTTCAATATATAATTCTATTTCTCTCTCTGTGTGTCAAATATTCCCAATTCTGTCACTTCCCATCCCTGTTTTTTTTCCGAGCCCCGGATCTAATTCAGTTACAATGTTAGCAATATAATGATATAATATTTAATTCATATATATATAGGATCTTTGCAAACCACACTAGACGTTGTCCAATTCCACAGCCGAAGGTAAGGGAAATTACCCACTGTCAGCAACGTGTGAATTCCAAAAAATAACACGACTTTGGACATGGCGCCTTTACATGCTCTGACTGGAACCACTTCAATTTAATCCCATATTACAGTGTTTCTTTGTTGAGGTGAGACTTATTTATATTTAATCAATATCGATATCCGAAATACTATGTTTCTAAAATATATAATGAAACCGACAATTCACGAAAACATGAAATAGATCAACAATAAATGTCCATTTTTAACATTATCTACACAAATATTGTTAATGCTGTACAAAAAATGTGCGTTTTATGCAGTATTAACATCTCAAATGTTACTACGTATTCACTACCGAATTATATCAAAAGCAGACATTAATGGTAGTACAAAAATGCAGCTAATAAAAATTATTGTTAAAAGGCAAACAAGCCAAAAGACAAATGTGAACCTTGTTAGTAAGGTTAAAATAAATACCAACATTTACCATAGTGTTAGAAAACCCAGTACTAGAACTTTCTCCACTAGGATTGTTCTAAAGAATTGCACCTCAAATGGCACAAATTTGTACATAAACCACACTGTTCACTCTCAGAATAATAACTTAAAAAGAATATACTTACACACGACAACTTTCTAGGTTTACCGAATTATTTTAGTGCTGCTCAGCAAATAATAACATTAATGTACAAAGGCTGTAAGCTCCACAAAATTACATGATAGTAAAATTAATATTTACTTTCACAATTATTCATTAATAATAAAAAGGGCTTTACAAACATCGATAAACAAGCACAATTTAAAAGCCGCATACAAGCGACGTATTTCTCAAAAGCACCCTCACGTGCGACGTACAAAATTCTGGTACCAAGAGGTTCAATACTACTTGTGAAGAACTGATTACAATCACACCTATTCCTTTTTCAATAAATCTAAAGAATGTCTAATATATTTGCTTCAGTTTACCGTGCAAAAAAAAATCCAAATTTTTCTTACGTAGTTTTCTATACGAGTAAAAAACAGTAAGGGCGGGTTCGAACTGCTGCTGAGCAGCTCGATAACTCTGACATTTCGTATGTACAAGCTTTGTGTAAAAAAATACGTGACCTCAGTAGTAGGGGCTGGATGATTTCACTTCACTTTTGGTTACTCGGGTTAACCCTTTGATATCAAATCGATATCAAAAGGGTCAATCTTTAATCCGATTTTAATCCGAGCAAAAATTGTTGATCCGAATTTATTCTGACGATTTTTTTTGGATAAATCCTCTATCCTATCTTAATCCTATCGATTTTTTTAAATTCACACCGAATAAAATAGTATGTAGATTTGATTCATTGATCCAATTAATTTAATTGAATTAGTCAATCAAGAATAGTTGTGTGATAAGTATAAAGTTGTACTTTATTCTTTATTTTTTTTTTAGTGAGGTGGCCAACGACTCTGGTACGTCCTCACCTGTCAGTTCTGGCACACGACTGAGGTGTGGCGTGTTGCTTACGGTGTGTGTGTGTGTGTATATATATATATATATATATATATATATATAGTGAGTTTGGTGCAAGAGTGTACTAAGGGCAAATTTTCTTTCTTTTTGTGGGTTGGGGAGAAGCTCTGGTATATATTGTCAGGACGACGACTAGCACTCGACTGAGGTGTGGCGTGTTGGGGATAGGGTATATATATATATATATGGTGTGTTTTGTGCAAGAGTGGCATAAGTATTTTTTGGAGGGGATATTGCTCGTAGATGGTAGATAGGCCACTTTTGTTCATTGAACAGGAAGATATGTATAGTTAACATACAAGAGAAATAATTTCAGAGTGTTTAAATGATTTCTACATGTGAATAAATTACATGCATCGAATTGCAAATTTCAAACGATCACAACTACATGAATAACCTGGTCTCATAAAGAAACGTGTGCAATTACGTGAGTATCCCGTATGGAATTAATTAACGAATCAAAAAAATGTTCCTATAAATTAAACGTCTAACAAACACAATAACAAAATATATTCAACACTACTTGATTCCTCTCGCACATACCTGACAATATTTGAAAACACGCCCGTCTGCCTGTGAGACTGGTGAGGAACTTCTGAAACGGAATCCACATGTTAAAAGAAATTAATTGAATAACACATGTAAAAAAGAATGTTTAATATAGGTTCATTCGCTCGGGAGGTCGCTGCAGCACTGACTTGTATATAGGACTTGTGTCATCTTATAAGCTACGTTTGATTATAGATTGAGGTGGAAAACTCGGAAATTTTAATGCAAATACAAAACGAATTTTTCCAATTAAATTAAAAGAACACAAGTACTGAAAATGACTAAACACGTAATGAAATCGCACCTCTCCCAAAACACATCCGTCCGCCTCGGAGGTCAATCAATGAATGACTGGATCGTATGATGTGCGCCTGCTTATAAACTGTTATAAATACGTGGAGAGCGGCTGAGTTGAAATTTACGAGAAAAACTCTGTATTCATCCTACAACTACGTGAATGAAATTTTCACTAATAGTGACAGAGTTGAAATATATATATTTTTTAAGAAGATTGTAATTATGTTTCTAACTTTGTATAATGTATAAGTGTGTTTTTTTCACCACCAGACATAGTCGTGCTGAATCTTCAGCTGCAGCTGTTGTAATATTGGTGCTGTGAGAAAAATTTTTATTATAAAAGTTGGTATGTCTCTCCCCGCTGTAGGGTAGCAGGAAACATTGTGGTGTGTTGCTAAGAGCTCTTTCTACCTGGCCGTGAAAAGGTCTTGGTGTGACTTTCAGTTTTGTTACATTCCCTAGGGTTCTTCAAGTTGACCAGTGGTTCGGCAAAGTTTTCTCGAGATCCAAGTCTATTCCTTCCTTCCATTTCAAAATTCATTCATTCATTCAAACATGTTTGTTTCTCTCCATTATTTTTTGTAAGTTCTCCTCAGCTCTTCAGAATGTGTTTTAATTAAAATATTAGTTTTTCTCCCTCATCAAATTGCAAGCAAATAACTTATAATTTTTTTTTCATAAAAGTAAGAAAACCGATAACGTGGCTTAAAAATCCTTTCAACACCAACTTACCATCACCTACTCGTCTCAAGAATATTTATAACATTTAATACAATCATTGACAAAGTAGTGACACTGTGAATTTTACACACTAAAAATAACAGGTCACAGCAATAAATTTTAACATATAAAAATGTTATCAAAAATTCTATTATTTTGAATCATCCTTAAAAGCTAAACAATTTACAGTCACTTTACAAAAAACATAGACACACAAACACTGAACGACATTTTCAATAATAATTTTTTACAAATATATACATAAAACATTTTTTGACATGTATTAAAACAAACACAACATGATTAAGGAATATGCAATATTCATATTACAAACATAATAACCAAACATACTTAACAACAATAAGACATTTGAATAAAAACAAGGCATTTATCAAAAACAAGACATTTTACCGATAACATTATCTGATTTTGTATCAAACCTTTCTTCAAAGTTATTTACATCTTAAAACTACTACTACAACTAATATTACTACTGCCTACTACTGCTACTACTACTGTTACAACATTCCAAAATCGTCTGACACAGATTACAAAAAAAAATACAAAAGAAAATGATTAACAAAATATTTATAAATATAATTAAGCAATCTGAAGATCGTCTTTGTTACCTAAAACTATGGGTGTATACATAATATTTACAGCAACTATGTACAAAATGATGCACAGAGGGGCGTTCATTTGTCAAATCCAAGTTATATCCACTCACACACGCCGACGACAGGGTGTAACACATGCACACACACATTGACACACACAGTTCCCTGTAGATGATTAGTCACATTGTGACTTTCCTCTTCTTATTATGTACCAAATACAGTTGTATTCTTGATACAGATAGGCCTTACAGATAGGCAAACAGGGAGTAGCATCAACATTGAATGGAGATGAAAGATATGTTGCAACAGTTTTATATATTTGTAGATGTATGGACAGCTGTAACTAGCTGTGAAGTTGGTCGTGGTACAGGAGGTGCGTGTGGTGGTGTTGGCAGATTAATGTAATCGGCAGTGTGGTGGCGATAATTGTGGTGGCATGGGTGAGCTGCATTTATTTTGGTGTTAACTATTGTAGGGAGGAAAATAAAAAAAAAAACTACTTAGGTATTCTGTAGTCCCCCCAAGGTAAGGTTGATATTCCACATGCCTCAATGTACCGCTTTTCATCCATACCTGACAACACTACCTTTGTTACGCATTCGGTGTAGACTTGATAAGCACACGAACGGAACTGCTATTTGGTCCCCATTACCCTTGTGCAATTTTCGAAACAATCTCGATAATTCTCGTATTGGAGTGATTCCAACATATTGAATTTTACACCCTTCGCCTTACGATTACATTGCTCATTCGCAACAACATATGCGTAAAGCTTAGGACATAAACCCACAAAGTGTGTGATTATGCACCCAGTAAATTCATCTTTCATCATCCTGGTATGGCCTTTGTTCCTCTGAGGGGATTCTTCCAGATTATCGAGTGGATAGTTGGATGTATCAAACTATACCTTTAAATCTGGGGTAATTACTTTACATATACATCATCACAAGCAACAGAGTATACTAAGGAATCGATGTCACAATAAAGGAGGGGTAAGGCTAGTGGAAGAAATTTTGTACACATGTACTGATAGTCAAATTCAGAGAGTGTAAATTTTGTTGGTCATGATAAAAAATGGCAACACCAGTGTACAAAGGTTTATTGAATGCAACAGAATTCTTTGACATCTCGATAAGGACCAAGTTTTCATCGATAATCTGTCTTGCCTGGAATGTAGGTTGTCCTATCAGCTCTGCAGCCCTGTATATTGTGTCATACCGCGAAACGACTCTGATGTCCCTTTCCCAGTGGACATTCTGTAATGTTTTTCTATAAACTGAATTATTCATTAACTTGAAACACGATTTTTAGAATTTGTTCGCAGCCTTGGCACATTTCTCAATGTCAAGCTCGATGTATGGAGCCACCCAATCCTTCTGCTCAAAGCGCAAAATGCGATGAACAGAGTCGAGTTTGGCTTGAAAAGCATCAGATGACTGTACAGCCCGTTGACATAGAAATAACATATATATTTCAATGCCACACTGGGTTCGTAGATCTCACCCATGTAAACATTGTTGGTTTCAGGACACCTTTTCAAACCTGGGTAATGCTGCCCCTAACCCTACGTTCTACAAAAAAATACATGTCAGAATCAGTCAACAGCTCTAGCCATGCACATGTTATTGGAGACAAAGTGTCCCATGAAAGAGACTGAGCTGTGACGTACATGGCAGGGTCAAGACCATAATGAGCCAAACATATGTTCCTGAAATTCTCAAAAACATCAGCCAGCAAAAAGTATCCACACATAAGTATTAAATGGCATACTGCAGCAAGTTTATGCAGTTGAAGGCATCCCATGTTGTTTGGGCCTGAGCGCAATACTCATCGCTAATGCCTGCACCTATCATCACATTATAAAATGCATCCTTTGGCAGGAGTAACTTGCAGATCAGACCATATGGCAACTTAACAAAGTCATAAAGAAAATCTCCCATCTGTTTTGCCAATTCGAATTGGATGTTGTCTGGAAACATCGAGCCGGTGATACCTAATTCTGCAGCTAGCAAAATACCCATCAACGTTTCCAGAGAGGTGCTCATGAATAGGAATGAATCAATAAATCATAACTTGAAATATTGCGCCTCTCCACTGAAATCAATCCCATTCAGAATTTGTTTGGTAATAGATTTGTATTTTTCAAGGGTCATTCCAATCACTTGAATTTTACCCGGGTTTTTGAAAACCACGGTTCCGTTGGGTTGTGGTACATTACATTCAGCCAAAGGTGTTATAAGAAAGTGTGCATCATAATTTTGCAGGTTATGAAAAACAGCGACAAGTTGTCTTTTGAGCATTCTGGATTTTAAGTTGCACTTATTATGGTGTGCGTGCTCTGATTTCGCCCTTCAGATGGTCCTGATCGACCACAATAATAAAATTGTGGCGAGCATTTCTTGACAAATGTGACAACATTTTTGAGCTGCCAACATAGCTTCATCATCAGGTGTTTTTGCCTTAATCAGAACAATCATGCTGTAGATTCCTGCAACCCACTTTGTAAGTTAAACTAATTTATCATCTAATTGGTACATATAATTAGCACCCACAAACTCAAAATAGTTAGATAAACTTGGAACATGTTGGTTAATGGTAGTTGTATTACTAGTTTCATCATTACGCAAGAAAGTGGACATGGGTTTCTGGAAACTTTCAATGTCGCAATAGGCATACCCATTCTCTGCTGTTTGCTGTAATCTTCAAATTCGAAGTAATTGATCCCAGCAGGGAAAGTACTGCGAACAGATTTTCGTTGCTGGAAAATAATAATGTGACTTGCGAGTTTATCCTCAGTTCTGAAATACTGGCGGAATCGATTTGCAAATAAATTTCTTATTACCGCTCTTACTCCGCTGACTAACAACCAGCCCGAACAAATTTTTATACAGAAAAATGCAAATAGTAGCATTTCCACTCATGCGAATGGCCAAAATTTTACATGTTTGTCATGACATACAGGAGAAATATGCATGGGTACTACAACCCCCACCATTTTTGCAAGTTTCGTCAATTTTATTGCTATATTTGTCCACCATACAGCAGACATGGGTAGAAATAGAATTGTTCTCCTCGAACTTTCGAATATCCTATATGATTACAGATGTCGGCAGATCTTCAATATTCAAAATCTTGTGAAGTTTTGAATATGAAGTAGTTCTGTAGGCATATTGTGTGGCAGGATACAAATGTGCAATTTCGGCATAGTGGAAGCACCTTCCTTCTGGGCAGTTTACATCGACACAAGCAAGACAATTGGAAATACACTTTGATAGTTTAGTGTGCGCAGCACCGACAGTGAACGGCCGGTATTGGCTTACATGTACATCCATGTATGTCAATATTTGCAGACTCCAGCCAGATCCATGCACACTAAACTCCTCAAGCCTGTTTGTGACATAAATAATGATACTATCATCATAGATTAGACCCGCATCAGATGAATGTAGGACAGGGAGTGCTTTGCTTTCAAAGTGAAAGGTTCTGTAGTGCCTTCCTCCACCATGAGGGATTTTAAATACTGTGCTGTGGTAACTGAAACTTTAAATGGTAGGGGTGATGCCTTTATTAAGCTTAATAAAGGGACCTTACACTTCTGGAAAAACTAGAAATGTCAGCATCACTTTGAGGCCTATCGTTAAGTATCTGCACATCATTTAGTCTTCCTGCGAAAGCCATAGCCATGAACTCGTATGTCAGGTCTAGGAAAGGTTTCACTTAGGCTGAGGAATCGGAAAACGAATTATTTTCCGGCTCCCTTGGTGAAATATTTTTAATCTACTCCAAAGTCGGTTCTGAAGGGTTAAGCACTCTCCAAATCACACAAATTTTTAGAGTCTGCTGGAAATAAATCATCATTTAAAATATCAACCTTCTCATGTTTGGGGAAGCTGACTCATTTTGACCTTATTGTGTTAATCTCTCCATAAGTGAATCTGTGCTCGAATTGCTTAAGTAGAGATTGTCTTCAAATAAAGTAACTCATGACCAGTCTCAACAGCTTGCTGTAGACTCTCTTTCCATCTGCGATTCAGAATCTGAATCGCTTACATAGAGATCTTCATGTAAGATGTCAATACTGGATCGCTTATGCTCACCCATTTTACCTAACTTAATAATTTGTTATTTCCCCTCTAAAATAGCTACAAAACCACAATAAATTAAATCGAAGTGCCTCGTCATTCTAAAAACATAGAAAAATAAGCCTACTTTATTCCCTCCTCATGTTATAAATCAAATTAATAGTAACATAAACACTGTATTATTTTATAAAATTAAATTATTTTTGACGGAACTGTGGGTTTATTTGGGAAAGGCAGTCGACTATAGTAACATGTTTTTACAAAAGATACGGGGACAAGTCATTTTAAAGCCTTGTGTACACAGCCAGGTAGCAGAGGCCTGAAAATTGGGTGTGTGGGAAACTAGCGAAACTTATGTCTCAAGAGCTGATGAGGGTGAATCGCACAGATCAGTGTAATACCTCGCGGGTTGGGAGTTGGACGAGATGAGAGAATTGTTCAGTAAACTGTCGTAGTCCGCTCTAAGCATCAAAGTTCAAGTACAAACTCCCCTTTCCCCGCCCCGCCCAACAACCACCCTTCTTTACCACTATTGTGCAGAGTCTGGGGGTGACCTGAGCACATGCACTCCAGCAAGAGGGAGACAGAGTACTTCCCCTCAGCTCTAGTCAGTATACAGTGAGTTTCCTTGGCTTATCTCGTCTCGCCTGTTCTTTACACAAGTTTTAAATTTTTAATTAAATGGACTGCATTTACAATACAACATAAAATTTTAAGCCCGGTATTAAAAATTTTACATTTTTTAAATAAGGTTTTTTTTTTTAATATTGTATATTACACCAAAAATCCTTTACACCATAAAAACAAAATTTATGAATTTCATACCATAAAATATTTATCAATTTTACACAGTCAAAAATGTGTTCTAGGGTACACTGTAAAAAGGATTGTTTATGCCATTAAAATAATATACAATGTCAGTTAACGATTTTCATATAGATGTTTAGCAAGGGACAACACACTGGATATTATTACTAGTACCAACTAAAATAACTCTTAAAACCAAATATTTTAAGAATAAAATATGTTTAAATTTTATTAAAATACTACTTAACTCTCTCTGCCTCTGTCTTTCTGTCTGTCTCTCTCTCTCTCTCACACACACACACACACTTGCAGTTATCCACCACCTTTAAAATGAAATGTCATAAAATTATCTTAGTTACCCAATCCACCCCATCACATACACATTAAAAACATTTCATTCATTAGAAATACTCAAGGCTCATTTACCTATCTTTCAATCATTCGCCACCAAACAAGTCATTCAGAACAAGCTTGGGAGCATGTTACCTCCCCCTCACACTAGGCATGAGCAGTGTAGTTCTCCCTTGTTTTAGCCATTCCATATTTCATACATCAGTCATAACCAAAACCCACCTTTAAATCTCTCTTAAAAAACTAAGCAAGACTAATTACATTTTTAATAAATCGCATCATCTTTCCGCTACACTCATACTTGCACTCATGCACCTGTTTTTCTCACAGTACTTCGTATTTTATTCTACATAGTATTAAAATATATCTACGAGTATTTAACAGTGTTCATAAGGCCTGAATTCGAGATATTGTCTCGATCTGCTGTCCATAGTGCAATACTAAGGTGGTTATTCAGTATCTCCTTCAAAACTCTAAAAATTTCCTCTTAAAATTAATGCCAACAAAACACCTAAAATTGATTGAAAACACAATTGCCCCTACACTCACACATACACACATTTGAATTAACATTAACTAAGACTAATAACAATTTTAAAAAGCAGGTAGGACCATGTCGCCTGAATCAACCATTCGACTTATTAACTAAGAAAAAACATAAATAACTTACATTTTAACAAATTTTAAAAAAATATATCACACTCAAAATATATTTTATGTAATTGTAATTCTTTGTTATGAAAGTTGCTAAATTTCTTATATAACGTTAAAAAGTTTAACAATTTTTAAGAAAGCTCATTCAGTTTGCTAAAAGTTTTAACAATTTTAAAGAGAGTTTAACAATTTCTTTCAAATTCTAAAGACTTGTTTAACGTATTTAAAGAAACATTATTCAGTTTGTTAAAAGTTTTAACAATTTTCACGAAAGTTTATAAAAATTCCTTTCAATTCTAAAGACTTGTTTAATGATTTTACAAAAAGTTGCATTGAGTTTGTTGAAAGTTTAACGAAATTCATTCAAGTTGTAAAGACTTGTTTAATTACTTGTTAAAAAGTTTAATGAAATCATATAAATGTTAAACGATTTGTTAAAAAGTTTATAAAATTTCTTTCAAATTCTAAAGACTTTGTTAAAAGTTAAACGAAATTCATTCAAGATTTAAAGACTTATTAAATAAATTCAAAGACTATTCACTTTGTTAAAAGTCGTAATGACTTTCTACAAATTTTAACAATTTTAAGAAAATTTTTTGAAAAGAGGTAAAAGTTACTAAAAAATGAAACGTAGTCAAAATGAAAAATTTCTAATAAATTTTAAGAAAAGTAATATCAAAATTACCACAAAAGAATAAAAGACCCGAAATGATCTACTTCATCTCTAGGAGCGAAGCTGGTATGCTTCGAACAAGATATGAACCCAAGGTCAGGCTGGTTGAGCATTAGCCCTCTCAGGCATACAAAAGTCCAGGGTATCTACTCCAGCAAATTTGTGGATGGCCGAATTCTCAAGAAGAAAGCGTGCGAATTCCCCAGCAGACAGTGAAGTGGAAACGAGTCTGAAGCGCGAGAAGTTTCTGCACCACACAACCCCATTACGCCAGGTTCTGGCGGAGCTAACCGAACGATAGGTGGCCTTGAATAATCAAGGTTAGTCAGGCAGCCCCTACAGTCCAGATCGGTTCACAGGATGTCCGAGAGAGAGATGAAGATGTTTACGCCATGAAGATCAAGCAGCCAATGGCGAGCTGGGGGGTGGGTGGTCCTATTTACACCCCACATCCCTCCCTTGTCGAAAAATTTGATATTGTGTAATTCCCTCTCAAAATGTATAAAACATACACATTACATATTTCAGATGTCGTTAAACAATTTAAACATTACCATTAAAAATTATTCAGTTTGTCATTTTAAGCATTAATTTTTAATTTACATTTTAAAATTTAATTTATTTTTTTTTAAATTTAGATGTTATTAACAATTTAATTAATTTTAAAAATTTTGTACCTGAACAATTGTAATTCCAATGCTAAGTATTCGCATAATGAGGTGAAATGATTTTAATTCTACGTTTTTACACCCTACCACTAACAAACAATTATTAAGCTATTGTATATTTTGTATTACATGTTTCATTAATTATTCTTTTTATGTAATATGGTTACAATGATACATAACCTAACAGGGACTTGAACCCAGAAGCTATATATATTACAATCTACATAACTGTCACAGAAAGTCACAAACTATATTACGTTCGTACATTATCTAACTAAAATTCGAACCCAGAATCTTAGGATTATCAAACATTACCTACCGGGACTCGAACCCAGCTTATATCAATGATGACTTATCCGGGAGTCGAACACAGAGCCACCTTGTATAACTTTATTACTCTATATAGGCTGGCGACATTTAACAACTTATTTTATATATTTAAAATGATTTGTAAAAATATTGTAACTCAGGTTTTCCAGCAGCCATCTTTGTCAGAATCAAATATATCTTTAGTTTAAAAGTAATTTTTGTGGTGAACTAATAGTCTGTTAGTTTTCTGATTTTTCTTCAAACCACTCACACATTTTAACTAAACATACTTTGCTCTCTCTCTCTCTCTCTCTCTCTCTCTCTCTCTCTCTCTCTCTCTCTCTCTCTCTCAAATGTTTCTTTTTTAGACATTTTATTATAAATATATATTTTTCTTAGTAAAACAAGTTCAGTTTTAATATGGAATAGGTTAAATAAACGTACAAATGCATTCATTTTACATCATATTTATTGACAAAATATATACAAACACATATTATTATTATTTCAACAAAACAAATATACAATGTTTCAAAACATATAAGTAACTACAGTATGTCCCAAAACATTGTCACACAAAACATCAAACAAATACAGGTTGATTCGAAACACGTAATCAACTACAGATGTCACACAAATTACACAATTATTTAAAAAATACAGGCAGATCCGAAACTATATGTACAACACTATCAAGTACACCTTGCTCCAAAACAACGACAGGGAATCACAAAACAATGAACACTATCAAATACAAGATGATTTAGAATATATATAATTTTTTTTTAAACAGATATTTTTATAAACTGTTAACTGTTAGCAACTTCCATGAACAAAGTTTTCATGCATTTCCTTAATATTAGATCTAGATCCCCTTCTCGAGCTCTGCTTTCAAGGAGGGAGCATTTATTATGCCCTGGTGTTAACCTCTCTGTTTGTACACAAACGTCTTTACAAGTAGGGGCATGTAAAACGATGCTTTCGACCAAGTCAAGATTTGATTCAACATAATGTGAGTATACATCTTCAATACTAGATGGATTATTTGCAGTTATATAAAACACTGGACATTTCTTGTTGTCAACACAATGTATGAGTTCGTGACGCTTTTCATATCCTAAAGGAAAATAAATTACTTTAAAACAAAAAATACTATTGCAAGTCTTCGTAAGTTATATTGGACTACCTTGTTTGACACGACACTTACATAATGATTTGCAGGATATTATGTCATGCTGCTACTATGGCAACAAACACTCAACGAGAAGATTCAGCAAGGAACAATGTATGTATATTGATAAATTCATTCTTTCTCTAAATTTGCAAGTTGAAATGTGTTTTAGGGTTTTAATTTTATTTTTGCTATTTTTATTGTTCGATGCACGTAACATTTTCATTAATCACACCCAGTATAAGATGTGTGACCAAACTTGTTTTTGCTATAATGATATAAAATATGAAGATTATTATCACTTTCTTCGAAATACTGCTAGGGCAAAACAATGTCTAGTATAAACAAGACGTTTGAAACATTTTTCTTCCTCGCAATATGACATTACAATGTGTTCACCTTTAAGCTTATGCTTACAATCTACTCTGTGTGATCTGTACTGGTTTACAAGACATTCATAACTGTTCCAATTAGTTAAAGTGGAATTATAACTAGTTGGTTTACCACATGCTGTCAATACTTGAGGGAAATATGTACATTTGAAATGAATGCCTGACTCACACATTTTCATTACAACAAAATATGAGTATAATAAGATATGAATTACAGAATACAAACCTTTAGAAAAAAATGCATACTTGTATTTCATTGGGAACATTATTCTGAATTAGCCCCTTCACATGCATATAAATTACACATGGACGGGAAAACTAATCCTCCATGTTCGAAAATAAAGTTATGGATGTCCCCATCGCAGGTCTCCTTCCAACGAACGGTGAATCCCTGGTCAGGTCTGGTGAGCTGGTAGGCGATTTCTCCATTTCCTCGCTCCTCTTCTATCTCCTTGCTAAGACTGGCAAACATAAAATCTTCTTATATTTTTGGCGAAGATATCTCACAGCACAATTGTTGCATGCTATTTCTTCGCCAATGCGAATACTGAAACAGTTGTCGAAAGTGTAGCACCAATGTTCTATACCTTTGCAGACATACACTCGTTGAATGCTATTGAACGGTTTAAAGAACAACCTTCTGTATCAAATTTGTAGGACCTCGTATACGTCTGTAGGGTCGAAGATTCTAGCCATGAGTGATGATTAAATACTGAACACTCTTCTCTGTATAGCTGTTGTAACACCACTAATTTTTTCTTATTTTCAAGTTTTCTTGCTAAGCCAAACTTTACAATTCCACATGCCACAGGGAGAAGTTAATTCTTGGTAACCAATATACATAAAATGTTGTTTGTTGTTGTATTGTTCTGTCCAAACTGTAATAAGAGAACAGCAACTACACTCCTTCTGCATGACGTACTTGATTTTCTGGTAGGACTTGCATTTGGTAATTTATCCACTTTGAGCTTCAAATTCTAGTTGACCGTTATTGCGCGGTAGTTTGCTGTCAGGGTGTAAATTATATAAAGGACAAGTATTTCGCCCATAATATACGTCGAAAACTTTTAAAATTTCTGTTGGACTGATTAACTAGAAATGCCAATGTTCATCTCCGACGCACATCTGTATCTGTAGTGGGCTATCTTCATCTTCAATTCGAAACCACACTCGTATGTATACTGGAGTAACACTGGCATAAGGAAGTGCTGAGTCGAACCTCCCCATTGTGACTCATGCTCTGATGTACCATTCTCTCTCTTTATATACTCAGATATTCTTTCAGTTTGCGTTAAAATTAATTCTTCAATGGCGACATTGTTAAATCAAATTTACAAACACAATAAATGGTGTTGCAAACCTCTTAGTCCCACATTCCGCATGGTGCTCTTAGAAGTCCGCTACTGCCTTGCATTTGCACAATGTGTTCCTTATTATAACATGTTTCAGTCAATAAGGTAGGGCTGTCGTAAAATTATCTACTCAATTTATATTTGATTTTATGAAAACCTGGTTCTTTGATTATTTATACATTTCTATTTTTAAAACACAAGCAGCAAGAAGAACAGGGCAGTTCGCTTTCAGGCCGCATATTAATAACCGGAGAGTCTTCTTCTTCATAATACAACACTCGTTCTGTATTCATGCTTTCTTCGAAACTTTTTGCAAAATTGCAGTGTTCATCTCCATTGCACATCTGTGTTTGGAAATACACATTGTCTAGAGACTTGAACCATACTTTCTTGTATCCTTGAAAAATATTGGAGTACGTCTTTGCTTATATATTGTGAATAGAATGTTATTTCCTCACAGTGATTAGTATTATAACATTTGACAATTTAATTAATACTCGAACAGCCGTGGTATCTTCTGATATTTTTATTACTTCTGCATTGGTTAAACTTTTATAAAAAATCCTGCTGCTTTTTTCCAAGCACTTTTATGGGATAATCTTCGAGTAACGCATCATTTACATATTGAAAAGGGTTTTTGTATGATATGCCACCAGATTCCCATTTCATATTATATATCTCGTAAGTCTATTCCCAGAACATCACATTTAATTCAGGTTTTAAACTATACAAAGGTCTGCGAGATTTAAAGCATAATACTTTAAACTCATTAGTGTTGGTTGCATAAGAAATAGAAAGCTTCTTAATTACAAAGGAGTTGTCTTGGTAGTTTTCGAAATCCTGAGCGTAGCACATCATTTTTACGTTATTTCTTTATACACTATGTACAGAAAGTCTCTCTCATAAAAAAGTATCTCAATTCATTTATAAGATGACAGTGCTCGCCTCGGAATCTACTTCATCGACTCCTGAGTCGTCCATTACTAAATCTGGAATGATTCTAGCTTCAATTAGCTGTTCAAGTTTTCGCGACATACAATCCCTCTGCATATGTTGCAAGTTCCCACCATTACCAAATGCAGGCATACCGCAAGGACAGTCTTCGCATGGCAAATAGGATACTATATCCTCATCAGCTTGTAAATATTCATCAAGGAACGGATACACTAGTTTCATTTCGTGACCTGCAAAAGAAATAATAAATTATTTCGGCAGCACTCGCAGGGAGCAGTTTAAACTCAATAATGTTATCACCTTCCCATAAGCTAAAATCGCATTGAATGTTTCAACACATTCAGAATCACAATTGTCACAGCAGTGACCTTGATGCACTGTACCTGCTGCGAAATGATGCAGAGATAAAATTCTTTGTATATCTTGATAATATAGTGAAGAAGTAATAGATGTCTGACTTCGTTCTCTGTGTGGATGCCTGTCATTTCTGTAGACTTCTGAAGCTGTAGTAGACGTGATGAACGTCTTGAATTGTTCTCGGTTGTAGTGGACACCTTTCGTAGTAAACGCTTAAGTCTCTCTAGTGCTAATGCTATGCTCACGCATACGCACACGAGTTGACCTTAGCAAATACCGACTTAACACTGAGAAAAAATTAATTTATCCCTCCTTATATAGTAATTGTATTGAAAATGGCTGCCATTTTTCTTTAAATTTACATTAAATTTGACCATTTAGGAAAATCTGTTGAAATATTGTGAAATTTAACAGATTTCAGCTTCGATATCAGTCATTTCAAGCTGTATACGTGTTATTTCAGTAATATGACATTGAAAATGTATTTTCTAGGAAAACTATTTGTAAATATGTATGCATTTCATGGTAGATGTTATATCTGAAAATTCTAGGCTGGGAAAAACTATACGTGAAATACACACAATTTTTTAGAAAAACTGATTAAATATGTATGTTTTCTCTGTTAGATGAATAAATATTTTAAAACATTTCGAAAAAAATTATTTAACATACGTTTTAAATATTTGAAAAAGTTTAACTTGAGTATTGCTTACATCTAATAATGGTGTTAGTATTTTAACTTGTGTAAGTGGAAAGATATGTGGTTTTGATTATTTAAAAAAAAAAAACTTTAGTGAATCAAAAATAGGTCTTAAAAGAGTGTTAGTATGAAAATTAATCATTAATTATTTTAAACTTAAATACATTTGCTAGAAAACGGAATAAAGTTTGCTGGAAATTGGAAAAAAGTTTGCTGGAAATGGGAAAAATTTTACAGAATTAAAATATAAAGTGTTTTGGTTGGACTATTAAATCTTTGGGATTATCTTGTGGGGATTACAATATCGGGAAATATTTAATTTCAGGGATATAAATTTTGATTGGAGTGACTTGTGAAATTTTTTACTTCGCTAGGAATACGGCAGGCTCCCATGTCTCGAAAATTGGGAGGAAACTTCAGTGTTCCAGCGAAAATAGCAGTTTGTTGGCAAGAGGACAGAGGGGGAGCTAGCCCAGGCCAGTTCAAAAATCTGCTGCTAGTCCCTAGGGAAAGCCTCGCTTTGACCTTGAAGCAAGCCTCCATTCCTCGCCGAGGCTACTCTCGTGTCGCAGAACTTGTGCTGTGGGGTGAAGGGAGGGGCCTGCGTGGACCAATAATTTCTCCGGAATCGTGTTCTTGACTGGTGTAAGGGGATGGGTGGCTGTGTAACCTTGAATGGATAGATGGTTGCCTGGTGGCGAAGGGGAGGGGTATTTGCAGCACACTCTTTGGACAGGGCAGTCATCCGAAAAACACTTTCTGACCTTGCTGGGCCGTGGGCAGGAGTTGCGAAGCACGGCGTTGGAAGGGGTAGTTCTTGGCTGGTGTAGGCAGAGGGGGTGGTTGCTGCTAAACAGGCTTTCGCAGTGTTGGATCGATACCAGGATGCGTGGACTGAACTTTGGAAAGGGTGAAAACGAACATTTCATTGGAGGTAGGGTGTGTTGTTCCGTGACATTGGAAAATAACTCTCTTTTCGCGCAAAGTCATCATTTGGACAAAGGGGACGGGGGATGCATCGACGTGAACAGATCTAGCAGGTTTCCGCCTTGTTAGTTCTTAGCAAACACATGGCCAGGATACATGTATTCACCGGGTGGGATGGTCAGCAGGCTTCGTGACGCGACCAATGGATAGCGAGGTCTTCGATTTGCGGTGTCGGCCAGCGGGTTTCAGAGAGTGTTAGCTGCGTATCTCGTTTTTATATTAAAAATTTTTATTTATCAGGGAAAAAATATAAATTTTCGTGTAAACCCCATTTCTGTGTTTGGTCGACGTAACTCGGTATGACTTTCAAATGTCGTTTCGGTACTAGTAATGTGAATTTCACAGACTTGACAGAATAACATTCTTGTAGTGCATCCGTTATTTTAAATAATTCACTTTTATTAAGTCTGTGCGTTATTTAAAATAATTCACTGTTATTAAGTGCATCCGTTATTTTTAATAATTCACTTTTATCAAGAAGTGTAATTTTTATACATTCACCTATTTGTGTAATTGTTTCATTCACATAGTTATAGGACGAATACAGAGTTCTTCTAGTAAATTTCAACTCAGCTGCACTCCACGTATGTATAACACCTTATAAGCTGGTGCACGTCATACGATCCAGTCATTCATTGACTGACCGACAGACGGATTTGTTTTCGGAGAGGTGCGATTTCATTATGTGTTTAGCCATTTTCAGTACTTGTGTTCGTCTAATTTATTTGGAAACATTCGTTTTATATATTCATTAAAATTTCCGAGTTTTTTTCCTCAGTCTGTAATCAAACGTAGCTTATAATTTGACGTAATTGCTATATACAAGTCAGTGCTGCAGCGACCTCCCGAGCGAATGAACCTATATTAAACATTCTTTTTTACATGTGTTATTCAATTAATTTCTTTTAACATGTGGATTCCGTTTCAGAAGTTCCTCACCAGTCTCACAGGCAGACGGGCGTGTTTTCAAATATTGTCAGGTATGTGCGAGAGGAATCAAGTAGTGTTGAATATATTTTGTTATTGTGTTTGTTAGATGTTTAATTTATAGGAACATTTTTTGGATTCTTTAATTAATTCCATAATGGATACTCACGTAATTGAACTTGTTTCTTTATGAGACCAGGTTATTCATGTAGTTGTGATCGTTTGAAATTTGCAATTCGATGCGTTTAATTTATTAACATGTAGAAATCGTTTAAACACTGTGAAATAATTTCTCTCTTGGGTTAATTATATGACTCTTTCTGTTTAATTATAATAAAAATCGTCTATCTACTATATACGAGCAATATCCCCTCCAAAAAATACTTATGCCACTCTTGAACTAAACTCATCACATATATACCCCGTTCCAAGACGCCACACCTCATCCGTGTGCCAGAGCTCACAGGGTGAGGACATACCAGAGCTGCTGCCCACCCCAAAATAGAAAGAAAGAAAAGTGTCCCTTAGCAAACTCTTGCACCAAAATAATAGTTGAGATTAAAAATTAACCTTTTGAATACATTTAACCCTTTCGATACATTTAAAACCTTTCAATTTGATTAACCCTTTCGATTCAATTAACCCTTTAAATCAATTGGTTTAACCTGTTCAATCAATTTAATTAACAATTTGATAGCAATTTAACCCTTTCAATCAATCAAAAGTGAAGTGAAATCATGCAGCCTCTACTAATGGCTTCCCAACAGCGCACGACGTGTTACACACGCGTAAAGTTTCAAATCAATTATTAAACACCAATATTCAAACACTGGTAAAGCGGTCTGACATGAACCCAGCACTTCAAAAATAAACAGAGGAAGCTAAAACACTCTACATATCTAATTTATAAAAACCTTATATATCTAGTCAGATCGGAACTCAGTTGGAGAGAGAGCTAAGCTCTCTTGGCTGGAGATAGCTTAAAAAGGAACCTAATGTTCCAGCCAATGGGAAGCCTGGATTTGAACCTGGAACCAATTGGAAAGTAGAAAATTCCTTACGCAGTCTATGTACCGATTCCCACGTTCTAACTGTTAAAAATGTGTATATAGAACACTGAGTTTCGAACGTTTACATACAAATTAAATAATAGGAATGTTTCCCAGAATGAGACCATAAAAATAAAGAAAATTATTAACACAAAAATATAAAAATGAAGTCTAGCTAATTACCCTATCCTTAAACATAATTAAATTGCCACGGTACATCTAAACGAAAATATCCTAACATCATAAAAAGGAAAATTTTACAAAAAAAAATGAGAAAAAGTATTCAGTTAATTACGTATGCAAATTACATGGGAAATAGCATATGTGATATGTGTAGAAAGGAATGTTTACATAGTGAAAATTCATAACACATTGTATGGAAATGACACCTAATAACATATAGAATATAAATTAGATATGTAAACAACGTACATTTTGAGTGTGTTTGTAATTGACATGTCGTTCATGTTACTACAGAATTCTTATTCGCTCTTTTTTCACTGAACGACATCGATCATATCGATAATTCATTGGGTACTATATTTATTCCCTGTGTTATGTATTTATTAATTGCGTAGTATTGTTATTCTCTGTGTGTTGTAAACATTCATTGCGTATTTTATTTATTTTATTACTGTTATTTTCAAAATTGTCTACTAAGGTTGACAATGTTTGATATTATTTTGTGCAGCACGCGACTGTACGATATGTATCCAGTGTAGTTAGTAGGAAACGTACCATAATCATCAGCATAGTTCCATGACATTACACACACAATTTGTTTGTACTATGTATAGCATTTTAGATGTCTATTTGATATGTATTACATTACAATTGTTAGCGTATTTTTTTTTAGAGTATTTGGTGCCTGGGTGTCGCGATGGTGAAGATTCACGAAGTGATAGTAAAATTTTTGGTGATTATGCAATGGTTCATTTCATTAGAGTTGAACCTGTCAGTTTAGTGGTTCTGATTTTGACAAAGGCCATATGGATGGTAAGATTGGTATTTTAGAATTTACAAAATATTGGTGATATTTATCAATCGCACTGGTTCCACTCTCTAGCCATGTCTGTGTTGTCCGCCGCGAAGCCTCATAGTTACACTCGTATTAGGTCTAGTAATTTTTTCTCTCGAAGGGATTAGCTGTTGCCCGCACGCACTGTTCTGTATATATCTTGTAGGTTTCATGTTGTTCTTTCTTAAGGAAAAGTATAAATCTGTACACCAATACGTACCGCATTAAATTTCTTCCTAATCCAGACGAAAACAATACTCACATATAAGCATTTACCATTTCAATTTACCATTATTATGTTAATTATTATAATATTTTTTCATGGTGAATGCTTCTTTCTGGAAAACCATAAACGCCTCTATAAAGTACAAACGGGTGAATTCTCCTGCAGCCCTGTTCTACACAGGGGCGTATACAGAGGGGGATCGCTGGCTTCATGACCCACCTCCACCCAAATACATCACATTGACATATAATCCTTCTATGAATGTTAAAATATTAAAATGGAGACTATCGGAACTGTTTCAAATACTGATTTCCTTTATTAATTTAATATTGCTTACTAAAATTATGATGAGATAGTACCCCCTTGCACAATAGGAAGATTAACACTCCCTCCCCTTCTGCAACAAACACAAGCGAAGGTTAAGATCCCCTCCGGGCTCTGCCTAGTAAATGCTGGCATGGCTAGCGTCCTTGTAATGACGCAGGCAGTGGTCGTTTCCTAGTGTGAGGCAGACTGCTGGTCTAACTCTTTGCTGATGGAGAAGTTACACCTATTGTAAACTACAGAGGAAATGAAAATAGTGACGGACTAGGGGAAGACTGATAGCTTGGAGATGGCAGACGTGCGAAGGTAGAGCGCTATATCGTGTAGACTAAGAACTAACAGTAGTAGCGACGACCGGGGTGCGATCTAGCAACGGGGCAAAGAGTCGGCCGAATTCCGGCTGCCAAAACACACGAATTATTTGTATTCCTCCGCGACTTCTAGACCTTATACATATAAGAGACGTAACCAATTAAAAACCTGAGAGACCAACAAGTAATTTTTCTACAAGGAAGTTGCTTGTAATTATTATTATTTAGCAACATGCTCACCTAGTATCGTTATCGTAAAGCCCAATGTTCCCAAGGGGCAGTGGTGGTGTAGTAATTAGACTTCTTACATCCCACCTAGGCGAACCGGGTTCGATTTCCGGCGGGGTCGCTCCCAGATTTTCGCAAGTGGGAATCATGCCGGACGATGCCTATGGTCAGCGGGTTTTCTCGGGGATCTCTCGTTTCCCCCACCTTTTCATCCCATTAATGCTCCATACTTATCTCGCTCCATCCTCATCGGCTCTCTACACCTCGATGGTAAGAGCTGCCTAAATCTCTACACTTACTCACTTACCCAATGATTCCAAGGAATTCTTTCGGCAATTTCGAAACTAAATGTTAACAACACCTGGCTCGTACGCGAAATACAAACAGGGCACAGTCAGTGATGTCTATAGGACTTCTGATGCACTAGGCAAAATTTATTAGAGAGTTGGCTGTCAATTAAAACAGCAGTGGATTCAACTGAGTGTCAGCAGTGATGTGAGTTGCCGTCTTTGTACAGAATTGCACTTGCCCCTCACCTTTACACGCGGCAAACTTGCGAACTATTCACGAAATGGGATTCTACACAGTTGGCCTACTGCTAATAATACTTAGTGATTTTTAAATATTTCAAATCGCGTCCAGTGCACGCATAAATTTGCAATGACATACCATATTTCATTGCTGTAATTCTAAAACGTCATATGTGATATTTAAGTTTGACTTCGTATTTCCAAGAGCTAAGATAATTATTTATATTTATATACATGTCAACAAATTTGCGGGGTCGGATCTGAGATGCAGGAGGTACTGGGTTCGAATCCTAGACAAGGCATGAATGTTAGTTTAAGATAGGTTATAAGTTAGTTCCTAAGCCGTCTCATGATAGGTCTTCAGACATATCACCAGGGGACGTTAATTAGCCCTTTCCAATACAATTAACCCTTTCCAATACAATAAAAAAATTGGCGAGGGCTTTGCAAGAACGAGGCTTCAGGCCTTAATATAGAGCAGCCACTTGGCAAATTAACAGAGCTCCTAGTGAACTGTTTTTTCATCAAGGCGAACAGAGTTCGATATCTGGCAGTTCATGCCCTGATTTTCACACGTGGACAATATGGTGGACGTTTCCGTCGGCTGGTGGATTATCTCGGCGTTCCGTCTTGATACGTGTCGCCCATCTTGAATGACGATCACCTATGTAACAACCTCTAGCATCTGCAGCAAGGTAGTACACTCTGGATCTCACAATATACTCAGTATTCCCTATCACATACACAATACTCATTGTAGAGTTCGTATATTTATTGTTCGCCTTCTCCTGAAGGAAGCTCGCCTTGTGAAAATGGTGTTGTATTTGCAAAAAGAATTTAAAACACTTCACATGCAACTTCCACTGCCTCTAGTATCTTTCAAACATTAAATGCTGAACAAATTGCGAGTTATCATGTCCCACCGATAAAACAAATTATATATCACCTCATTACTTCTAAATAGTGTAATGCTTGCACCAAGTTGTTGTTAACTTTTGGGTGGTATTTACAATAATATGACAGGTAACACTAAAACAAGTCTTTGTAAAGCAAACATGGCCCCGCATTTTAAAAGGAAATCGTTTGCTACAAGTTTAGTTTACTTTAGATGTCCTAGAAGTGAAACAATTAATTCATTCAGAACCCTCACAAAAATGGTGGCCACTGATGGTAATTTTGTTCACTCAACACCGGAATGTCTGCAACAGCATTTTGATCATCGACCACTTTCATTTGTTTTGGTGGAGGTAGTCGTTTTTAATCGATATTACAGTGCGTGTCATTTATAAAATGCTGAATCTGTATTGATTTATAAGATTTATCTACCTTAAAAATTAGTTTGCGATTATTTTACAAAAAAAAATAATAATTTGTAGTACCCAAAAATGACAAATTTTTATTAACATTTGTAACAAGCAAATAGTGTTACACGCAAAGATAAAATATATTTAGACAATACATTTACAACGAAATAAAATTGGCGAACTCTGCTTTTGAAATGGTGATGTTTGATGAGAGTCGCCATTTTATTCAGCACTCGCGAGTCTCTTTGCAGGATCGTGTTGTCACTAATATTCTATGTATCCTCTTTTACAGGTAGGCCTACTGCAAAACAAATCATAGCAACTGAAGCCGAAAGTTATAGAAATCGTCGAGCTCAAGGTAATAGCGGAAGGCTAGCGTTTTAGTTAATTTAAAAATACATGCGTTTATCTCACTTTTAAACACTATATTCTGTTTCCGTGCTAGGATATATCGACATGGCGAAACCTCAGTTATTTCCTAGCAATAATTTGAGGACTGTAAGCCTTTATACAGATGCTGATATTCGTAGAATTCGCGTATAAGCGCAGTCAGTTCTACATCCCGTAAGTATATTTATGTAATATCTACATTAAACAAGTGTTGTGCTTTAACTACATAGGCTTGTGCTTTCCTAGGAAATTTGTTTCTTTTATGTAGTCACTTTAGACAATGTATGTCCACAACATTTCTAATTAAGTACCATAAACGTTTTCCGTTTATACTGAGGAATATTGAGGAATTTGCTGTTGAAATTTAAATTTGGTGGTCATTTTCATACTCATTCTGTGTGATAAAAATCTAGTAAATTGAAATCATTGTAAAACTGAAACACTAGACTGATGGGCACATTACAGAAACTTCGAATTTTGTGTAGTAGTAGTAATTTTTACTACACAATATTTGCCTTCCACTGAGATATTTTGTCTAAGGGTCAAGAATAGTCGGGTTTGTCTCGCTGCAGACACGCAATTTGTTGCATCTGTGTTGTGCGTTTACATATATGGCATCGTCAATTTTATTCAATGAAAATCGTTTATTGTGCAAATTGGAGACTGGATATAAAACACTGCACTGTAACGACGGATGTTAAATTTTCACAGTGAGAGTAAAGAACATGCTCTCATCGCTCGAATGTCCTCAATTAATTCTTGCGGAGAATTAAGTTTTCTGTTCCCAAACCAAATTTATGAAATTTATGAAGCAACTTTTTAGACATTACAACTTAATTAATATGAGATATTTTTCTCAGTAGTATTCCAGGTAATTTATTTACTCTGTAAAAATTATTGTAATAAATGTTTACGAATATTCTGCAAGCAGTAGAAGAATTCAGATTTTTGAAAAAAGATAAAAATTTGTAAATGTAATAAACCTCAATATAGACACACTGACAAAAATGAAGCACCTACAAGAAATGAGGCAAAATTGGCGTAATGTATAACACTTACAAACAACTACTAGATATCTAAACACTTTGAGCTCTAGTGATATGTGCAGACACAATATTAGATGGGTGTTAAATAACGATTCTGAGGATAGTTCTATAACGTGTGTGCGAAGCGCCAGACAGTGAGGGAAGGTCCCCGAAGATAGAATACGTCACATTAGATGTAACAGCAGCAATTGATGGAGGTTTATGAGTGCTTCCTTATGCATCTGCATCATACCAGGGTATAAATATCGTGCAGTTTCCAGGCTTCTGTGACATCTCGATGCATCACTGGGCCAATGTTGAAACCAATGGGGAGTTTAGGACATCCACTTATGTCGTGAATGTCCCGGTATACAAAAGCAGACCATTCTAAGGAAGGATTTTAGTACTGTGCGCCAAGTAGGTTTGCCAATTGTCCTGTATTTTACAGGAATTCCTGCATCCTGGGGCTGAAGAAATTTATCCTCTTGAAGACACATTACGAGGCGTCATATTTATTTATTTATTCACCATTCCATTGATCCCACAAACTGAGTCCTAAAACTCTGGAATACGAAATTTGTCAAGGAACAATATATAGAATGTACATAAGTATATAAAAACCGAAATCAAAATGAAATTTGCAACTCACAATGTACAAAAGAAAATACCAAACATAAACAAAAATAAGTTAAAAAAGACCAAAGAACTAATTAAAGAGCAAACAATATAATCCTATGAAATATAATGTACATGTTAAATTATAATGGATTTCCTTCTCCCCCCCCCTTGTTTTTTTAATTATAATGAATCCAAAACTTATCTTTTTGGATTTAGAAAATTTTACCAGAAAATCTTAAATTCCTTGTACACATTTCCCGTATCTCAGCCTTTAAAAAAAAATCTGAATTGTAATCACCAGTGTGTCATAAATGTATCACTTCGACGATTACAGGTACTTTCGCTCTGCTGCTCTGACTGAGTGACCACAGTCAGTTACACCTGCCGCCAACAGATGGCACTCGTCAACATTTGCTTGCATGGAAGTAGCACTTGTCGAGAAGTGTACACATACAGTATCTTCTGTTCCAGTGTGTGTTAGCGTCGTAAATTTTAATTATGACTGAATAAATAAGATATTCATATCTCACTGAATTATGATTATAGTTTCCACTACTAGTTTGTCGTTTGCTTTGTGAACAGAGAAAATGACGACTGATGTATAAAACTGACCTTTGCACATTAAATGTATATTTATAAAAATGTATTTTTCGTAGACTTTTTTTATCTTCTCATTTGGTTTGGATGTTACGTGACGAGTCGTAGAAGTGTCCCTCGCGGAAAACCTGAAAAAGTTGGCAACCCTAGCTCCAAGCATTACGTTAACTCGACATGTAGTTACTGAATATTCTACGACACCCCAAGCCATCCCACAGAATGTCTAGGTAACTGGAATCAGTTAGAATACGGATTCTCCTTTCACTGCGTATACTAGAATTAACACGACGTTAGTAGTGGTATAGGCTGTTCACGGTAAAATGAGCACTTTTGAAAGTCCCGTGAAAGATATACTTCTATGCACAATGTGTATTCCTCCACATTATGTAAATTTGACATTGCCATGGGCCTCATTACTTTATTCATGTGTCGGTCAAGTGAAACAGTTAAATTATAATAGAAGTACATATCTTAAAAATTTGCTAATTTTTACATTTCAATGCATTAAAAAACAGAAGGTGAGATAAATAACTTAAATTGTCACAAGTGGTTACTTATCACTTTTTATTCCACGGTGATATATGCAACACCTTTACTGGATGGATGTCACTCAGTGAGTCCGTTAAAATATATGCAGCAAGGGGTAGTGATTTTTTTTTTAAGGTTGATTTCAAAAGTGCTCACTTTATCGTGACCAGCCATAACTATGACACATGGAGCGAAGACAACTGGCATAGCATCACATACAGCGAT